>OX387360.1:6040000-6640000 GCA_947563465.1 Archips xylosteana
GTAACCCACCAGCATGTAAAATAGCATTTTTTTTATCTAAAACTTATAATTTTCGTTATTTTTTACTGCGGAACAAATATACATAGTGAGAAAGTGTCTAGACTTCAGTCAAAAAGAAGAGGTACTATTTTTGCCACCTGTACAATCAATCACAATCATTAGGATCTTTCTATTAGCTTCAGCTTGTATTTACATATTTCATTTTTTTTCATCTTTTTGTATTTGTCTTCTATGAATAAATGTATATATTCAAAATCCACGGGTAAGTAATACGAGACATATTTAAGAACGTATGATATAACAGTCATAATATATACGCTCTCTTTTTGTTAATTTAATATACTAAATCTGTAAGTTTTTACAGTACTTAAGTTTTACGTTTCTCGGTGAATTGGTTTTACTGTAATGCAGGGCAAACAGTGTTCACAATAAATAAATATTTAATGATTTTTTTTTTTATAAAAAATAGGCTTACGTTTGGCCCCAATCTCGCTTGATGGAAGGCGAAGTTGAGGCCTAAGATGGTACACGTCTGCCTAGAAGGTGTCTGTTCACTTTGACCTTAAAGATGTCCAGATTATTACGTTTCAAATCGATTTCGACTTCCTTCCGTCCGATTAGGTGCGGTTAAAACAAGACCTGTAAATTTTCGACCCGGATAGAATCACAAGTCCGTCCGTCCGTCCTTACGTCGTATTATTGTAGTTTATTTCAGGTCGACAAATATGAGAGTTGTTTTCAAAAAAATTGTACATAATTAAGGGCTTAATGAAAACAAAATCACGATCGTTTCCTTTGTGTAACGAAAGTTAGTCATACAAACTATATGGGTAACTTTCGTTACACAAAGGAATCAATTAAGTTTTGTTTTAATTAAGTACCTTAATTGTGTACGATTTTTTTGAAAACGACTCATGAGGTTATAGGCTAACCGCACTCGTCCGTTTGACTTAAAACTCACAACTAAGGTTGCCAATTTATTTATTTACTACAATAAAATATATTCCTTAAAACAATAATGACATTGTTTGAAATCACTTGTCAATAAATGACAGCAAACGCAAAAAATCTGCTGAGTGGATTAGAGATCCAATGACAACGCAGTAGAATCTACGAGTAGATAATGAAGTACCAGCAGCAAAAAAACTTATTTAATTACTAAATTACAGGCAAAGCCGACATTATCCTCTTCCTAAATCTGACGCCAAAACTATTACAACCGTAATAATCTTCAACAACACTAATACTAATCAAATACGTCCACAAACATTCAGTCAAACTTAATTCTATTGAACCTTTCTATGATACTCTGGCGTCGCGTTCCCGTAGTCTTGCAAATTAAAGAGCGTCGATCTATTGGTGACCATGTATTTGAGAAAATCCTGTATATGAGTCAAGACATGCTGTAAAGATTTCTCGTCTAACGCCGTATATGCTAACATGGGTCCCATTTTGGAAAACAGCCGGAGCAAATGTATGGAACCGTAGATTTGTGCCACTGGAGTTTCGGGGTATTCTTGAAGTATTTCACTGTACTGGGGCCTTTCGAACTTATAGAGAAGTTGGGACCCCAGAGTAGCGTTGAAATACTCTTTGATTCCCTCAGTGATGTCGACTAGGACCGACTCTTTTGCTTGGTTATGCGCTTTGCTGGACTTCTTGAAGGCTAGATAGTTGTCCACGATTTGTTCGACGCTGAGTTTGGCGGGGAGGATAGCCAGTTTCTGCTGTCTCGTGATGACGTCCCAATCGTCGACCAGCCACACCTTTAGCTCTTCTGGTATCTTGATTTTTACCTCGACTTTTGCTAAGTACTGTTCCTCGGATTCAATGGATAAGTCCAAACGCCCGCGTTTCTTCCTGTAAAATAATTACATTACAAATTAGTCTGTTACATTTTTGATCGTTCAAGATAGCAGACTCATTCATTTTGAGATGTAATGTAAGTATATCATCATCTCAGCCTACATGCGTTCCACGTAGGGGTGTAGCTACCGCCGTATCTGCCATATCAATTATACGGCCCCCCCCCCCCCCGACGTGCGTAAGCAAAACTTAATAAAAACTTCCCAATTTTTTTTTTATTTCAGAAATGACAAAAGCCAAAAAAAGCAAACGTGACAGATAGATAATTATGATGAATAAATATTTCTTTTCATTTTATGCAAACATTTTTTTTTCTTTTGTGAGAAATCTTTACCCTTCATAAGGGCCCCTCAACAAATTTTTATACGGGGCCCCGCCAAGGCACGCTACGCCACTGGTCCCACGGCAGGGCACACGCCTCCTGTCAGAATGGGACTGCTCTAGTTCCCACGCAGGCCCATTGCGGGTTGGAAACTCACACACACCACTGAATTGTTTTGCAGGTATGTCCAAGTTTCGTCGCGATGTATGCCTTTACCGTAAAGCTCATGATAAATTTCAACGATGTACATAAAGTATAAGTAGAAAAACGCCCTTAATGTCATAATCTTTTCGGTAAGTAGTTTAATTCTTCTAGACTTGAATTTATCTAGCACTACTGTGTCATTAATCAATACAGTATGTAAATAAGATAAGCTTGGAATGAAACGAATTGAGCAACAGTAAATTTGTTTATCTGGTTGCTTGGCTGGCCTAATAGACATTCATGCCAAGTTCGCGTTCGACAGATCTTCGATGCTGTGAACAAAAACATTCTACATATTCTAGTCCGCGAAAGAGTGCCAATTTTGATGTTTCACGTATAGAAAATGTAATTGTTAAATACCTTAAAAGATTAAAGCCAAGAAAGTCAGCATAAACAAAAATAAACAATTAACACATTCGCTGCCGGCTGTCAGACTGGAGACTTCCAGGTGTCACAAACGCGTTCATATGCGTTCCGCAGTGAATGGGTTAAACATTTCTCTGCGTTTGACGAAGCCATCTGAAGCTGATATGGATAGAAAAAGCCAAGAGCAAGAAAAAAAATTTTGACAACTTTATTAGGCGTCGTTATACTTCGTTTCTTTTAGCATTAGAAAAATAAGTCATAGCTAATATGTAACAATTTGAAAGGAAATATGGTAATTTACACTCTTTTGGTTTCATAAGTAATATTATTTTTTTTTTTAAAAGCGTTTTTCATTAAAAAGACCCATTCAGTTTGTTTACCTTATTTCTAATGCTAAAAAAAAAAGAAGTATAGTGTTGGTCTACACCTGTAAAAGAGTAAGGTTCGTGACTGACTAACAGACTGAAGCTAGAGACTTGTAATTCGACGGACATATTCCTTGAATCAAAGAGGTCCACTAATACAATACGTTTACTTTTAGTTTACCACTGACAGATGGCTTGCCTTCATTTCATTTCCAACTTTAACACCATACAAATAAAGTAGCTATTACAAAATCGGCAAAAGTGGGTAACAGTATTCTAAAATTGGCTTTATTTGTAGGTCGTTAAAGTTGAATATGAAATGAAGGCAAACCACCTGTCAGTGGTAAACTTCATGTAATTTTACTGTACCAATCTAGCCAGTCTTTCAACCCAACAACAATATGGAGTGATGACCTACTTAACTTTGCGGGAACGCGTTGGATGCGGATGGTTTGGCTAACCTTGGGGGAGGCCTATGTTCAGCAGTAAAAGTCTTTCGGCTGAAATGACGACGATTAGAAAGTTTTTACTCTTCCAGAGGGGCAATGCCGCGAGATACAGTTAGTAAGCTTAAATAAATATAACTTACTTAGGTTGGTCAGAGCCAGAGTCAGCTGGGGTGTCCTTGCTAGATGTTTTGCTGGCTTTGCCTGCCACCGGAGTGCTTTCCGCGTCTTTACCTTCAAGAATTAAACATATAACTTATCTAACTTGCAGTATTGTTAACTTATCGCCAGTAACGCAAGATGCTCAAAATAAGAATATATTCAGTCTCAGGATCAACAGCCATTTTCAGCCATGCCTTAGCGCAATTAGACTGCTCTAGATATAAATTCGGTAGGTAATACCTTTAACCAATCATTCCAAGGTACAGCTTTACTAAATATACACTTTAAACCCCTCAGAAAGTCAAACTAATTTTTAATGAACATGAAAAAAATATTTTTTGTTGCTTTATAAATAAAATAGTTAGTTAATTGAGATTGCAAACAAATGATTTGACAGCTTCCTATTTTCTTGCAAAATTAATGGAAAACGAGTTTTGACAACTCATATACTTCATGCTAAATACAAACTGAAACATAGATGCACAGAAAAAACCCCAGAAAAAAGACCATGCTGGGAATCGAACTCAGTTCCTCGGCATTCCGTGCCGCATGCTTACCCCTACACCATCACTGGTCAGGAGTTTACACGCAAATTTTTCCTATGCATCATACATTTCAGCTTGCCATAATCATATGATGCTGTGACATTTATTGTGAAAAGGTTCCAGAATGGGTCTCAATGCAGGTAGTTCAATAATACATTTGATTTCTCAATAAAGTGTAAACCAATGTGTGATAGTGTCCGAAATATTAATAGTTATCTTATCATGCACATTAGGATTTAACCACACATGCACAAGTTCTACGGAATTAGTTTTATTTTATACATGGACTCCAATAGGCAATAAAATTAAACAACCAGTAATTCTTGACTATTTGCCATAGATGGAAAGATTTTATATAAAAATCACCGTTTTTTCTCATGACATAAAATTTATCCTTAGCTGTCTGTATTGATCAACATGTTCTTTTGTTACATGATAGTCGCAAGTGATATTTATGACCTAGATCGTGCCTTTCAATACGCCGACGGTCAATACATCCTACCAAGCTAGACCGGCAGGCTTAGGCCGTGTTCAAACCAAACGTATAGTCAGCCGCCGAATGTGAGCAGCCTCATTGAGCCCCAGTGTTAAGAGGCTGACAACACCTAATTTTGTTGTAATTGATGTCATTTAAACAGTTTTTTAAGAAAAACTGCTTGTTCTAGCAAATCAAAAAAATTATATGTTAATATTCATCATATTTCAAAGACCGTGGACGGACTCGATACATAATTGGACGAAATCGGCTCGATAGAAAATAATTGCAAAGATAGGTCTTAAAATCATCATTAAACGGTTCTATGTCTTTATTTTTTTGGCGTATGCGTCTGCAATTAAAAACATGAAGTCAACATATTCATACCTAAACCGCTAACGAGTCATATTTCACAAATAATCCACAGTTTTTTTTTAATTAAATATTTGCCCGATAAATTTCAATATACCCGGCTGCCCAGTAATAGCGGCATCTCGTTTACTCCGATACAAATAGACAGTGTGCGCCGACGTTAGTGTTGACAGCGTCTTAATATGAAAAAACGTAATAGCGCATTGTCGGTTGGGTGTGAACGAAAAAATGAATATGTATGGAAATATAATTAACTGCGTAACGCTCGCTCACTTTCGGCGGCTGACAGTCGGTTTGATCTGAACACAGCCTTATTGTCTAACGTTTCTGACGCTTGCCTTCGCACTCACTATTTCTTTCTGTCAAACGGTATAAAATGATGACAGAAAGAGATGGTGAAAGCGAAGGCAAGCGTCAGAAGCGTTAGACAATACGGCCTCGGGTGAAGGAATCCCGTATTTTACAGACAAGTCCAGTAGCTTAATCGCAAATCTGCGCGCTAAGGTTGGCAACCCTAAGTCAGTCGTCTGAAGCCAGATATGAGATGTAAATGTTTGTGTGTATGTGTGTGTCAGTACCGGCGGGTGTGGAGGCCCGAGACTCGTCGCGTGCGGCATCCGCCTTGCGCCCCTTGCCCGGCGCTGTAAATACATCGCGACCTTAACATTCTGCATTTATTACTACCAGCACCGCGTGCGCTTATTGTACAGTCAACCGATTTAAATCCTAGGCCCCTATCCACTCACATGCTTTCTTTTGAACGCCAGCGTCGGCTATAGACGACAATACGGTAAAACAAAAATCAACCTACCCACATCTGCATAAGAATCAATTTTGTTCGTAACAAAAACGATGGGCGGCGTACAAAAGGTTAAGTCAATAATGGCATTGTTTGAAATCACTTGTCAATATAACAGTAAATGCAAAAACCATGTGAATGGTTATAGAACCAAAGGTTTATGAAATGTCAAATTCAAGTATTTAATAAACTAACATTATGGTCTGATTCTGATGTCAGATATGAGAAATTGTGGTGATGTTATCTACTGTGAGAGTGATTTGTATTTTCTACTATGCTACTTCAATAAGGAGTATTTGCAAAGGAAAATGTAAAAATATAGAGTAGAGAATGACTTAAGAGAGTACACATTAAAATGAGTGCCAATTTCCTTATTACTGTTATTCTTAATTATGTTATAAAAAATATATTATTAGTACAACAGAACAGTTATCGGCTACATTCATTCATAAATTATTAGTTAAAAACAGTTAAGATTAGAAAATCATGATACTATAGTTAAGTAATATGCCATATTGGTTAATTATAAGTAAAGGTTTAGCCTCAGCGACATGCCCAAAATGCAATGTGTTAGTGATAGTGCAGCAAATTGCAATCAGTATCTAATTGAATACAATAATAATCAGTGTTGCCAAGTACAGATTCAAGTTAAGAATCGAGACTTCTTCAGGTGGCACAAACGCACATGTGCGTTCAAATGACTAACTGTCAAAACTATGACAGAAACACTAGGCACATATGGTTCCTGGCAGTGAATGTGCTAAATACAAAAGAACTGCCAAACAGCTAGACCAGTGGTGGGCAAAGTACGGCCCGCGGGCACGCGGCGGACGCGACGTACAAATACGCGTTCTTGAATCTACATAAGCACGACAACGTCTGTACACGCGTACGCCTACATACATCGCGCGCGCACTCTTCTGGATTCCGGCGGTGTCCGGCAATCTGCGCCTTGAGGGGTGGGGTAACTCGAATCGGTGCAGGGTGGAGCGTGTCCATTCTGTACGTTAGTACTATTATATATTCTGTGCTGCGGGCCAGCTCCGGCCGATGAAAGGATTATATCCGTCCTTCGAAATAATTAGTATGTGGCCCGTGATAATTATATCTTGATCCAGACGTATAAGTAAAATAATAGCATAGGTAAAAGGAGCCAGCTAGACTAGCCACGTAGTTCATGTGTATTTTTTTTCAAAAATATTGCATAATAATACATTTGCAGTGATATGAAATATCTGTAGTCTTATTGTTTTGCCTTCAAAGCCTCTGGCTATATTTCAGCGCCATCTAGATTTAATAATCAAACTACAAAAACCGCAGCCGATCCGTACTATGGCGACTGCCAATCCAGTCTATATCATCCTTGATATCATGTATTCTTTTCTAATTGATTAATTATTCATTAGGTAGATACCAGCTAGAGTGCACTCTGTATTTTAACTCGATACCTACTCTTTGGCTAATGTCAATCATCCATGCCTCAAAAGTCCTGGGGTATGGTGATTAGACATGTTCTTTCCATGTACCCTTCGTATAATTTTAGCTACTGTACAATTTGGCAGTATCACTAACAAAGAATTAGGTAATAATAAAGATAAATAAAATTAAAAACTGTCCAATAATTACCAGCAGGAGTAGATGTCTCCTCTCGACCTGGAGTTGTGTTAGCAGCTGATTCTGACTTGCGACCTTTTGCGGGTGCTGAAAAACAATTTGTTTAAAAATATATTAATTTTATACCCCTAGTTATGTATGATTATTTAATCAATCTTTTGAAAGACAAAGGACTATTAGCTTTCTCTATGATATTGTATTTATGGGATCAAAAAAAATTCACTGCAATCTATTTTGTTGCCACACAATCAATTACAATATTTGAACCACTTATTTCCCGTTAACTAAATTTGCATCATGAAGAGTGTTACTAATTTAAAAACAAAAATTGTGAAATAAATCAAAATTTAACAATTTCTTACCATTATTTATTTGATTTATGACATCTAAACATTTTAAAACTAAGCCCATATTGCCACCAAGCACCAACAGTTGATTATTAAAAAATAAGACAAACACCAAAGATATAAATGATATAATTAAGACAAGTACCAAACTGGCTACCAAATAAGTAGTTAAGTAATTAGTATGACAACAATCACATTACCTAATGACAAGTTAATTGCCATATTACAGCTTAAAATGTGTGTGTCAAAACAATTGGCAGTGCATCAACCAGCCATGGACAAACAGTGGATTTGCTTAAAAACAAATGAAATCCCAAGCCTCTCTCCAAGACCACAGATATTCAAGTTAATATAACAAAATTGAAGCTTCATTCTTTCAACTGGATGTAGTTGCGCCGAAAAATATCCAACCTCCATAGGGACATTTTTGAATTTCAATTTCGGAACAGGAGATGCTTGGGTTGGATATTTTATGCAGCACTACACTATGTCCAGAATGGCCAGAAGTACATACTTTTTTTAGTTTTTGCTGGCTGCGCCGAGTGTGCTCGCTGCACCTCCTTCTGCCTCTGCACGTTCGCTTCGTTATACTTAAGAACTCTGCTTTCAGGGACCCATTCGTCCCAGCTGAGGACAGTTGCAAAATTTAGGTTATATTGCCTTCTCATCAAAAACTCCCGAAATAAGTTGAATACGTACTTTTTGTTCCATCCAGCATAATGAATGAGGTATCGAACGTGTTTATCTTTCGTTACATTACTCTTTAGGCATTTTGCTTCGTATATTAGGGGACCGTGAAAACATAACACTTTTTCACCTGAAAGCAATAGATAAGTATCCAGTAATTTGTTAATGCTGTAATTTGTTTAGTTGTTTTATTAAAACAAGAAAATTACCTTCTGCAAACTTTTGCTTCGGTGCCATATTTATTTACTTCAGTCTGTGTCCTGTATCAATACAATCACCGGAACGCAACTTTTTTAATATTGTTGGATTTATAGTAGGATTTTACATTTATTTTTAATCGTACTATTTAAAAGAGATATAATTACAGCTGTTTATTATTAAATTAATTTAGAGAAATTACTTTAGTTGAAAGAAGAATAGTAATAATAATAGATAGAGTCGTAAACTAGCTAGTTTTATGACGTGACGTGTGCAATGTTGCCGCCTTATAATAAATAAATCGCTACTAGGTCCGGCCTCAAAACCTATGCTCAAAACTCACCAAATAACGAAATTTTTAAAACGAAAATTTCACTATGTACTACTAAACAAAAAGAAAAAAGTAGATTTACTATTCTATCTAACTATTATGAATAGGTTATTTATTTTCATTTCAAGAATTATAATTATGAACTAAAAGGTCAAAATATTTTGAGAAATCAAATTACAAAACAAATATAGTTATTGCTATTAAATGATTCAGTAGGTAATTATTTTCTTCCTCGTCGCCATAATCACCTGATTTTTTGGATTTGGTTGGAGGGACCAGCTAAATCATCTAACGTTTTGTTTTGAAAAAGTAAATTTTGTCAAATTATTGGCCAGTACCTGGGCGACCGAGCTCTGCTCGGGCAGAAACTCGGTACCAAGCGTTTTCCCAGAGATGAGACCAAGCTAGATCAATTTTTCATCCCCGAAAACCCCCAAATACCTAATTTCATCGAAATCGTTGGAGCCGTTTCCGAGATCAAAACACCGGAGGGGTAGGGGGGGGGGGGTAAGAGGGGGGGGGTTGCGGGGGAGGGAGCGCGGGGATATTAAAGGGGGGATGAAAATTTCATTGATTTTGCCGTAGGATGCACCGTTTTCAAGATATTTGACAAAAACACCGGAGGGGGGGGGTTAAGTCACGTTAAACTATCGTCCGTAAACCGACTTTACAGACAACCGGCTGTTCCTGTTCTGTGCTCCCAATAGGGAACGTGCACATAGACGGTGCTGCCAACTGGTGCCATAAGGGTGCCATCAATTTGAATGTTTTACCTTGATAAGTTTGTTTTACTGTCCGCATAGTGTCTCTTCTGTCGCATTAGTGCTGCCGCCTATAGTTATTGCACGTTCCCTATAATACTTTTTCTAACAAAAAAGTAACTTTTTCTCACAAAAAAGTAACTTTTTCTCACAAAAGAAGAAACTTGACGTTTTCTCATGAAAAATAAACTTAAAAAAAAAAACTAAAAATGTTGAAAAAAAACGCGGAATCGAACCGAGGTCGGCTGGATCCGCGACCACCCGATTTCTAATGTGCCATTATGATCTGCTCGGAGTCGGCGAAATTTAGCTTTATATTCTAATGCAAACAAAAATAGCCAGAAAACACGAGTAAAAGCGATTTTCTGAAAATGAAACATAGCTAGATCAGTTTTTCATCCCCGAAAACCCCCACATACCAAATTTCATCGAAATCGTTGGAGCCGTTTCCGAGATCCTGATTATATATATATATATATATATATACATATATACAAGAATTGCTCGTTTAAAGGTATTAGATAAGTAATAATAATAATAGTAAAAAAGTAACACTAAACCTAACCTGACCTATGTTGTTCTATGTATGTATGTTTCCACTATAGCTATGCGATAAAACTGATATATTCAAGCCAGTTAAGTCTACAAAAGTATTAATTCCTTCAGCATTCTTGTAACCAGGAATGTCAAGAAAATGTCATGATGACGTGACTGTTCTTACTTCTGACCGAATAACTTAATTTATAAATAGATATATTTTTAAATTGCATTAAAAGTCACCATGTTATTATTTAGTGATTTAGTTCAGAAAGTCATGCAAAAAGTCCAAAATACACTGGACCTAGGAATAAAGTCACTAATGTGGCAACACTGGGTGTGTGACGTTGACGTTTAGCTTCGGAGTGTTTCACTCACTGTTTAAAATGCCGAAAGAAGGCCGGCCGGGCTGGGCCAGCAGAATGCGTGACATGTATGACTTGAATTATTTTCGACCAAGATGACCAAGATATTCTTTTTTTGGTCTTGTTATAGGGAACGTGCAGAAACTATAGGCGGCAGCACTAATGCGACAGAAGAGACTCTATGCGGCAGTAAAAGAAACTTATCAGGGTAAATTCAAATTGATGACACTAAGTTGGCAGCACCGTCTATAATAAAACCCCTTCTACACGGTCGGGACCAACCGCCGACCATCGTGTCCTTGGTCGGGTTGATTGAAGCGCTCGCGTCGGCCGACAGCGTTCCATACGGTTGGGGCCGACCACGGACAATGCGCTCGCGACCAAGGCCGTTGACATCAACCAAATATCGGTCGGGTCAACCGATTTCTACACTGTCCATTTTTAATTCAACCCGATCAAGGACACGATGGTCGGCGGTTGGTCCCGACCGTGTAGAAGGGGTTTTATGATAATTTATTTCAGAAAACATCTATGTGCACGTTCCCACTGACAAGGCCTCCCTAAACAGAAATGAGGAAGAAACTATACAGGGGATCCGAACCCGAATCACTATTGAATCAAGTCCCTTTCGCAAGTTTCGCACGTTAATTGGTTTAAGTGTGAGTAAAGGCCACCACAAACCGGGAGAATGGGGCGCCGACGGAGCGTGCCCAACGCGCTCAATAACAGTGAATCATATATGTATACGGTGACACACACCGGCAGCGCGGCACATCGTATTTGATTCAGAGTTATAGAGCGCGCTGGGCACTCTCCGTCGGCGTCGCGCGCACGCCCCGCGCTGCGGTTTGTGGTGGCCTTAAATGTACGGTCAGTCGGCCTCAGATAGAAGTCGCTGAACACTTTAGGGTGAGGCCACACGAGCGTAATTTCGGTTCGCGCCATACATTGTGCGGGCCATCATGTGACACAATGTATGGCGCAACCGAAATTCTGCCGCTCACAACTCACAAAATTACGCTCGTGTGGCACTTTTTATACAAGTAATAGAGGAATGTTACGAAGTTAACAAGTATACTTGGGTACCTACTACATATTCGTGCCAGTGCCAGACGATTATCGACCTTGTCATGAAAGTAACTGGTATCAACCAGTCTAATTGAAATAGTACCGAAGACCCTTAAAATGGTGAAATATACCACCACTGTATACATTCCACGAGACAGAAATATCTGTTCTTAAGAATCATGTCATGACACCGACTTCCACTGGCTTTCATATAAATAAAAAAAAAGTTTTTTAATTTTTAATATATTTTCTTTTGCTGATTGTAGGTACTTTTTGTTAACTGTTCTAAAAACTAAAACTAAAAGATAAACGATTCAGTATATGTATATTTTCAGTCTTTAACAATTTAAGTAACCTTTTGATAATGACAACACGGTGACTAGCTGTAAATCCAAGATCATTTCAAGTGCTGCAGGAGTTCCTCCACGTCCTTCTTCGAGCCCAGGTAGCAAGGCGCTCTTTGGTGGATAGAAGTGGGTTCGATGTCCAGGATGGGTATCTTTCCATTGCTGGCGATGCCTCCTGCTTCGGTGACTATGAAGGCCATCGGGTTGCATTCATAAAGGAGACGGAGCTGAAAATAGTAGGTATGCTTTGATTAACAATACTTTACAAAGGCTAAAGTTTCACCCGGTGTCGCACAAGGGACAGTTTAAGGTTCTCCTTTATTGAATAGATACAGAAATAAATAAATATCACGGGACAATTCACACCAATTGACCTAGTCCCAAAGTAAGCTAGGCAAGCTTGTGTTATGGGTACTAGGCAACGGATAAACATCTAATATATAAAAATCTCGTGTCACGGTGTTTGTTACCGAACTCCTCCGAAACGGATCAACCGATTATTATGAAACTTTTTTGTCTATACTCGGTAGGTCTGAAAATAGGACTTATGGCAAAACAACGTTTGCGGTGTCAGCTAGTACTTATATAGATAGATACATACTTAAATACAATATTAAACACCCAAGACCAGAGAACAAACATTCGTATTTTTCATACAAATATCTGCCCCAACACGGGAATCGAACCCGGGACCTCAAGCTTCATAATCAGGTGGTTAGAGAACCACTAGGCCATCTGGTCGTCCAATGACTGCAGAGGATTAAGTAAGAAGGAACGCTTGTCATAAGAAGAGCATATACAATTTATTTGGATACAAAATGGGTAACAGACCTTTGTGTTCAAAGATAGAATAAGTACATAAAATAACTTGTGCTAGTGACTTCGCCCACGTGGTCTTATACTGTCTCAGCCGTTATTAATTGCAATGTGCCTTGTCTTTCTGTTCATTTATCGTCATATTTTTTGGTGGTACATTCTAAAGCTAGTAGAAAAACAATTTTTATGACCCTCGGATCTCATTAAATATTCGCTTTATCGAAAAAAAAAACTAAAACCACCGAGATAACTTTTGAAGACTTTTTTGTTTTGTTTGCAGAAATATTTAGGTCCTAGATATGTAGCAGTTTACAATAAATTTATCGTTTCAGAGTAAAGTAGCTGTGAGATATGGACAAACAGACAAAGGAACAAACAGACGGACAGGATGGTACTGATAAAGGTTCAGTTTTTACCACCTGTAACGAATAATTTTGAAGATAATTGATAGATGATCAAATGGGTCACCATGGTAAAAAGCATCACTGCAGATTTGTGCCCAAAACTTAGTTCATATGATATCATCAGACGAGTGACGTCGATAAGAAAAGATAGATAACTAGGTACGAAAAATAATGCTGAACAGCCACGCCTTCATAAGCCGTGCATGACATGATCTTTGTTATCATAAAATCAATACGTTTATAGCATATTTATCTAAGTACTTATTGATATCGTGATTTACATGATCAAACTTCATAATGCTATCAGACTTTGTTTCAAAGCATCGATTTCTGTACTGAAAACTCCACAAATCAATTCAATTTATATGAATCCAAAATCTGCAGTCATCTCTCTTATACACCAGGAAAATATTTAATTTCTTGACGGTACATTTCTGCCGTAATACGGAAAAAAAGACGCTGACTTTTTTTTCGAAATTGAGTTGCAAGTTCGGAATCAGTAGACAATATAAATAAGCTAAGCATGGTAGCCTTATACATCGTGCCACCTCCGGTGTACCTTAGTCTAAAGACACTCACTTTTCCATTAGGAGCAGACTTGGTGGCAGGATACATGAAGATGCCACCGTACTTGATGGTTCTGTGGACGTCAGCCACCATGGACCCGACGTAGCGCGCTCCGTAAGCTTTCCCGGTCTTCGGACGCTTCTTCTCTTGTACGTAGTTGGCCAGGCCTTCTTCCCATTCAGCAGCGTAACCTGGAATTGGTTTACCAACATGTTAGAGGTGGCACAGTGACTGACATTGAGGTCCTGCAAAATTTCAGGCAAATCTGAAATTTCAGAACGGTACCTAAGTTATTTTGCCTTCTTTGCAAAGCTGTGGCATAAAAATGCAGGTAATTAAATGAAGTATGGATGGCATGTGCGTTTGTATATGTCTACATAAGTATCAAGTGTTTTATACAAATCACATTCTTGTAGCTAATTTTTAAAATAAGTTTCTAGAACAAGCTGTGGTAGTACTTGTGGGTGCGTGGGTCGCCAGGAAACTTGTATACATCTGTGAAGCGATTCTATTAATGGGTGTGTTTGAAGGTCCCAATCCCCATTATTCTTGAATTCAGAGAGGAGGCATGTGCCTAGCAGTGGGGCGTACGTATAGTAATGCCTGGAAAGATACCTAACTAAGTTTGGTATCCTTACCTCCGATCGTCAATCCCTTTACTCCCTCTACCCTGTTTTATTTAAAGCTAAGTGCAGTTGAGGAAACTGGATCGTGCAGTTATCAGAGTGGAACTTTAAACAATCAATTTCACGATGTACGTAATGCCAACATGATTATTTGCAGCGAAAGGATTCCACCCTCTTCAAGTTCTTATCCACTCAAGGCAACCTATCTTACCTTCATTCAGGGAGTAAATGTTCCCCTTCTCAGGCACGCGCAAGTTAGGGTCTGTGAGGATAAACTCTCCGATGCTAGGGTCGTACATGAACCCGTTAACCCCCTTCCCCTTGCCCAAAGCCAACACGAGCATGGTAGCAGAGCCGTAGAGGGCATATCCTGCTGCTACCAGGTCGTGGCCTGGCCGGAGTGCGTCGGCGACGGATGGGGCGCCTGAAGACTGCTTCCTGGAAATTTAAAGACACCTGTTAGCAGCCGTGGTAGCCTGGGGGCTTAAGCTATTGCGTCTCAAGCAATCGGTCATTTCGGAATTTATGTGCGAAATTACAATTATATTAAGTACATACCCAATGGGTAACCCATGCAAAATTACACCTCCTAGCATTAACAATCTCTTAGCCGCGGAAAAATAGACTGGCAGACAGAAGGACATGGCGAAACTATAATAGCTCATTTACACTCGCGTACGAGTGGCGAGACGAACTGCGAGACGAGCAACGAGACGGGAGTGTGCACGAATAGACGCTCGCGGCTCGCCTCGCGCCTCGTCTCGTACTTCGCAACGCTCGCGACGCCGAGCCGAGAGACGAGACGAAGCAGGAGGCGAGGTACGAGGCGAGAGTGTAAATCAGGTAGGTATATGAGTTCAATGTAGCACTGCGGAATCGTAAAAATCAGTGGGATGGCCGTGTCTAGCTAGGAATAGGCGCTTGTATTTTGAATCTAAGTTTACCTAGATAGATATCCTAACTTATGCCACCGTAGTGTATGTATGTCTCGACGTGATAGCCAATATTTTAGCAGTAAATAGAAAATTAAGGTTTCTGAACGGTAACACGGAAAGAATATGTCAGTCACCTTTTTCGAAAAATTACTTTTATAATCTCAAAATGTAGAGCTCGCAAATTAACTACTAAACTATAAGTTACCTAACTTACCATTGAATTAAATGGATATCTGAAAATAATATTTATTTATTTCACTTTTAAAGAAATGGTTACCATAGTAATTTGTTCGCGACGACTAACTTTCAAACCACTATAACTAAAAAATTGCTTAGGTAACTAGAAATTGTTCTTTCCGTGCAACCTTCATCTGCAATTGTGTAATCTGTACTTAAATATTCTGGAAGGTGTAGTTACTTGTAAATGGCGAAGATAGAACCAACAGAGACGAGGCAGTCAATGTTGGAGGAGCCGTCGAGCGGGTCGAAGCAAACGATGTATTTTCCTTGACGCTCTGTCTCCACCTAGAAAAGAAGCAGTACAATACGTTTACTTTTAGTTTACCACTGTCAGATGGCTTGCCTTCATTTCATTTCCAACTTTAACACCATACAAATAAAGTAGCTATTATAAAATCTGCAAACGTGGGTAACAGTATTCTAAAATTGGCTTTATTTGTAGATCGTTAAAGTTGAATATGAAATGAAGGCAAACCATCTGTCAGTGGTAAACTTTATGTAATTTTACTGTATATAAGTACTTTAGAAAAACAAAAACTCGCTGTTTCGCGTAGCGTATTATCGAACCAAAATCGTAACTTACTTACTGTGGTACCCTTTAGTAGAAAAAGTTTGGATCTTTGGAATAACATACTATTTAGGTCAAGTACTTTTTATCCCGAATTTCAGAGACATGACATTTAGCGCGAGCATTTTTTATGCAACGTTAATGAAGACCACGATGGGGGGGAGTTTTAGGGGGTTCCCACCGGAATTTTGCCAAATCATCGAGATTTCAATGGCAGATCTGGGTCATACACATTTTTCGCTCGCGACTCTCTTGTGGACATGGCAAAAGTTAAGGGTCCATAGCCAATATTTTTTAGTCAAGTCTACATCGGCTTGTGGGACGCCTGGCCAACTTTCATCCCATTTATATAAATCTTAAGTTTGCTGACTCGGAGTCGCTAATTTTATGTCCACAGGGGAGACGACTTTTGTTCCTTACGCTGTGTATGGCCCATCTACTGGTTGACGTAAGCGAAGCCGCATGTAAAAGCTAATACTAAAATTTATAAGTTTATATACTTCATTTAATTTAGAATTGAAAACCACAACATCATTATATTGCGGCTCGTCAACTATTTCTTACCTAGCAAATAGTACAGCACAATAGTCTGGGAGCCGCAAAATAAAATTGTTTTAATGTCACTTTATTTGCGTGTCGTCAATTGTTACTCAAGTTAGTACAAATTGTAAAGAGATTACAGTTCACGAGCCGCAATATCTATTAAAATAAACTCACGTAAACATGAATTAAGTTTAATATTAGGTATTTTAATTAGTTTGACAAATTACATTAAAACATTACTTTCTTTTTTATATATGAGGTAAAGAGGTTTGTTGAGGTTTACTACATTCGTCCCTCCCCATCCTTAACTAGTTATATTTCCTCGACGAGTCGACGAGGGGGTCGTACAGTCCGCTGACTCTGTCGTCGTGTAGTTGGGGTGATCATGGGAGCACTTGGTAGTCTCTGGGTGTTCGCTACTGGACTTGGGTGTTGGCTGTCTGGAGCAGGGGATGATGGGGAAAGGCTGTCTGGAACAGGGGATGACGGGGAAACATTCACACTTGTGGGAACGCTTGGTGGCGCTTGGGTAGGGGTGGAATTGGGGGTGTGAAAGTATGGTGACGTCTGTATTTCTTGAAGACTATCCGTAGGTGATGGTTGATGTGGGTTTTCAAATGGGGAGTTTGTAGGTAATACTTCCGATGGCAGTCTAGGACGGATATGGTCGGCATGTCGGCGAATGTTACCTCCCCTTGGAGTTGAAATGACATAAGCGTAACGATGTTTCCGTCCGGTTATGACTCCTGGTTGCCAGGTTTTCTCCAGTCGTGTTCTGTGGTACACTGCATCACCGGGCGTATAGTCTGAATTTTTATTTGCGGTTTCATTGATATTATTTTGTACTTGTTGATATTGCCAGTTTCTTCGTTTGTTTGGTCGAATATTGGAAAATAGACAATTTAGTGGTCGCCCAAACATGATTTCAGCTGGTGATTTTCCTGTAGTGGTATGTGGTGTGATCCTATAGGTGAAAAGAAATTCTTGTAGACGTTGTTGTTGGGAGCCCGTTGAGTGTGAGTATCTTGATTTGAATGTGCGCACGAGTCTCTCCGCTAAGCCATTAGTTCTTGGATGATAAGGTGATGATCTGATGTGTAAAATGCCTTGACGTTGACAGTAAATTTTGAATTCCGTTGAAGTAAATTGTGGTCCGTTATCCGATACGATCATTTGTGGAAGGCCAAACGTGCAAAATATGTCGTCCAAGATCGAGCATAAGTTCGTAGTGGTTATTTTCCTCATCGGTCTCACTTCAATCCATTTGGATAAGGCGTCACTTAAGACCAACCAGTACGTGCCTTCGTATGGACCTGCAAAATCTATATGGATTCTTTCCCATACTTGTTCCGGTAGGGACCATGAATAAATAGGAAGTTCTGGATTATGTGGTCTATGTTGCTGGCATCTAGTACATCTCTTGACGTAATTGTCTACGTCTTCGTCAA
Organism: Archips xylosteana; assembly: GCA_947563465.1. Lineage (NCBI taxonomy): Eukaryota > Metazoa > Arthropoda > Insecta > Lepidoptera > Tortricidae > Archips > Archips xylosteana. The sequence goes on from OX387360.1 coordinate 6,058,325, forward strand.
TCGATGGCCACCAAACATAGAAACGAGCTAGTGCTTTCATAGCTGATATGCCTGGGTGACCTCTATGAAGGTATGTCAAGACTTTGTGTTGGAGGTCTGTTGGAATTACCATCCTTCCTTGCCACATAATAATTTTACTTTCTACAGAGAGCTCGTTGCGTTTTCTAAAAAAATGCTTTATGTCATTACTATATTCAAGTTCTCTCCAGCCAGTTCTCATGTACTTTAAGATTGTCGATAGTGTTTTATCTTGAGCAGTTTTCTCTCTCAAGAGATCTTCAGAAATATGTAAGTCAGCCATTCTAGCACCTAAAAGGTGTGACTCAATTCTGTGTATAACACGTTCTGTTCTCGATGGTTGAATCTCACAATTGGGCAGTCTTGATAGGCAATCCGCCAGTACATTATTTTCTCCCTTTTGGTAACAGATTTCGTAATTGTAACTGCCTATTATTAATGCCCATCTCACTAGTCTATTGTTAGCAAGCTTGGGGAGGTTACGTTGTGAACCTAATATGTGTATCAGAGGTTTGTGGTCCGTGACTAAAGTAAATTTTACACCACGTAAGTATTGGTCAAATTTTTTTATTCCAAATAATATAGCCAGGGCTTCTCGATCTATAACAGAGTACTTTGTTTCTGCGGAACGTAATTTCCTCGATGCAAAAGCTACAGGATGTTCAGTGTTTCCGTTTTTGTGGTATAGTACAGCCCCAACTCCCTTTTCTGAGGCGTCACACGCAAGGAAAATGGGACGATTTTCGTCAAATGCAGCTAAAGGTTTTGATGTGGCAATACAATTTCTTTGTCATTTCGAAAATATGTCTTTCATGATCTGTCCAGCGCCACGGGTGTCTCCCGCTGGTTAGTTCGTGTAGGTCCGCACAAAGTCCATGTAAGTGAGGTATGAAGCGTTCATAAAAATTAACAAAACCAAGAAATGATCGTAATTCCTTTGAATTAGTTGGTTCGGTTGCTTTGGAGATGGCTTCAATCTTTTTTGACGTGGGGCGTATGCCATCTTTGTTAATTTTGTGTCCGAGGTATTCTATCTCATTTTTAAGAAAAGAGCACTTTTTTAAGTTTACCTTGAGTCCTGCCTTCAACAAGCGTTCAAAAATTAAACTAAGGGTACGTAAATGTTCGTCCATATCTTTGCCAGTCACTGCGATGTCATCAAAATATACTGCTGTGTTGGGTATGTTTCTTAGTAGTTTATCTAGATAATGTTGAAAAATAGACGGTGCTGTGGAGATTCCGAATGGCATTCTTTGGTATTGAAAGTACCCTTTATGTGTTGACAGGGTTAAGTATTTCTTTGAATCCGGTGCTATCTCAAACTGTAAATAAGCGTCTTTAAGATCAATCTTGGAAAATATTTGACCGTGTGCCAAGTTCTGTCTTAGTTGGTCAAAAAGTGGAACTGGGTGCAGATGTTTCACAAGAACTGGGTTTAACGTGCTTCTGTAGTCTCCGCAAATTCTGATATCCCCGTTTGGCTTTATGACGTTGACGGTAGGTGTGGCCCACTCTACGGGTGTTAAGTTTGGATCGACTTCAGTAATGATGCCCTCAGTAATAAGACGGTCTATCTCTTTTTCGATATTTCGTTTCATTCCAAATTTGATTGGTCGTGCTGGTAAATGGACTGGTTGTGCTCCTGGTTTGACGTGGATATTAACTTGATAGTCATTTACTTTGCCAAGTTTGCCGTCGAAAAGTTGTTCATATTTTTTCAATATATGTTCAAGTGAGGTAGGATTTACCTTTTTGATAGAGTATACAGGTTTCGGAAATTCCATTCCAAAAGTCTCACTCCATTGTAAACCAAATAGCATTGGATCAGCGTTTTTCATGACTACTACCGGTACAATTTTCTGTCTGTTATCAACTTCTACAGTCACTTCTGACAGGCCCTTTGATTTAAGTTTGTAATTACAATATGCTTTTAACTTGGGCGCTTTAGTTAAAGCTGGGGCCCCTATTTGTCGCCAAAATTGGGTGCTTATAATTGAATATGCAGAACCGGGGTCCCAGTCCATGGTGCATAGTTGTCCGTTAATAAGCACATCGATTCTTTTGCAGTCTTTGTTAAGCGCCTGTGCGATACTGCATACTAAATCATCGTCAGAGTTGCTATATTCCGAGGTACTTGACCTATTGTCCGTGGTGTCTGTCACACGCTGTAGCTTGTGCCTGGGTTTTTGTGGCTTGTTTTTCACAAGGTACGCTCGACCAGTCTTGATGCAACAGCTCTCGTAGTGTCCGTCAGAGCCACATTCTTCACACTTGTGTGCCTTAGCTGGGCAGTTGGAAAAACTATGCTTGTCGTATTTCCCACAGCGAAGGCATTGATTTGAGTGTATCTTGCGAGGGCTGCTGTAGTTTTCATCACGTTGATTGTTTCTTTGTTTAGGCAGCACTTTCTTTTGAATTCTTTTAACGTTCGTTGCTGGCGTGTCGTGTTCGGCTTACTCACGGGACTGAGCTACAGCAAAGAGTTGTGCAAATGTGACTTCTATGGTCTCGCCGTTGTATGTTTGTTTCAAATCTGGCCACTTTTGTTTTAAATCTGTTTCTAATTCTGTATGATTCAGTCCGGTGGCGAATCTATCGCGAAGTTGTCGTTCTAATAAATTGTCGTCGTAATCACAGTCCTCACTCAAGCTTTTTAATCGGTTGGCGTAGTGTTCCATCGATTCGTTATCATCTCTGACACAACTCCAGAATTCTGTAAGGGCTCGATATCGTGTCCTCTTGACACGGTATAAGTCTAATAATTTCTCGCGTATATCGCTGTATGTGCTTGTGTCAAAATTCGGTGTAAGTGCCGTCTTAATTTCTCTGAAGATGTCGGGTGTAATATTATTCAAAAGTAGGTCCTTTTTAAGGGAGTCGTCATTTGTAACGCCGTGTATTTTACACTTGGCTTCGAAAAATTCCATGTAGTCGCTTACCCGATAGTTCGCCGGGTTATATTTTTCCATCGAAAAAGCCTTAATGGTGGCCATCCTGTTGGGTGGCTGTTGTGAGGTGCCAGCGCTCGTCACGCTGCCGTCCGTCGGTGTCGCAGTCGCCGTCGCCTGAAGTGGAGTGCGGGCGAGTGCTATTTTTAAAATTTGCAACAGTGCTGGTAAATGGACTGGTTGTGCTCCTGGTTTGACGTGGATATTAACTTGATAGTCATTTACTTTGCCAAGTTTGCCGTCGAAAAGTTGTTCATATTTTTTCAATATATGTTCAAGTGAGGTAGGATTTACCTTTTTGATAGAGTATACAGGTTTCGGAAATTCCATTCCAAAAGTCTCACTCCATTGTAAACCAAATAGCATTGGATTAGCGTTTTTCGTTGCTGTTGCGCCTGTTGAGCGCTCAGGAATTTTGTGAATTGTTCGGCGTCCATCCTCGTCGCCAATAAAATAAACTCACGTAAACATGAATTAAGTTAAATATTAGGTATTTTAATTAGTTTGACAAATTACATCAAAACATTACTTTCTTTTTTATATATGAGGTAAAGAGGTTTGTTGAGGTTTACTACATTTATAATGTTGCTGTGGTTTATAATTCTAAATTAAATGGAGTATAGTATTACCTCAATCACGTTCTCGTTTTCCTCCGAGACCAGCAGGCACGTGGTGAAGGAGGACTTGAGCATGTTCACGAACAGCTCGTTGGACAGCACGTCCAGCTTCTTCACCTGCTCCCCCTGCACGTTCGTGTCGCCGGAGATGCCGTGCCTGCGTTATATCGCTCATAAAGGCCACCACAAACCGAAGCGCGGGGCATGCGCGGGGCGCCGACGAAGCGGGCCCAGCGCCTTGTATAACACTGAATCATCATATGTACGGTGACACATTCCGGCAGCGCGGCGCAGTATACAGGGTGAAACTAAGTGGTGATACAAAATGAGTGTTTCTAACTCAGTTAATGCTGGGTAACATAATCCATTAACTCAATTGTTAAAATTAGTCTGATAAAATTTGGGATTTTTTTTTTTCATTTTTGCCATGTAATTACCAATTTTATGTATGGACACCTCAAATTAAATAAGACTAATTAAAAGAAACGATTTAGTGCATTATATTGTCCAGCATTAACTGAGTTATAAATACTAATTTTTTATCACCATTTTGATTTCACCCTGTATAATGATTCAGTGTTATACACCGTGCTGGGCCTGCCGTCGACGTCGCGCGCACGGCCCGCGCTGCGGTCTTTGTTGGCCTTAAACTGTCAGGTCAAGAGTACCTACCCGAAACCGGTGAGCATATATTAAAAGACTAATGAGTATTATGGAAGCGAAAGATGTATGCCAGGATCGTACTCGTAGCAGATGGAAACAAATAGTCTCTGCCAACTCCTTTGCTGGGAAGGAGGCGTGATTGTATTGTATGTATCAATACCACAGAATATATAATAGCCAATACCGTCATATTTAATATCAGTACCTGAGTGACCGAGTTTCGCTAGGACTAAAACTCGAACACACGCGTTTTCTCAGGGATAAAAATAAAACCAAGCTAGATCGATTATCGGTTGTTCGCTCTCGAAAACCCCCATATACGAGGGTTGCTACGAAAGTTTTTAGCGGTATCAAAACCATTCAGTTTTTTTCTAAATTACTTTAATATTTTTCAGAATATACCCCTCCAAGGTCTACACATCGCCTCATTCTCAAAAACCAATCCTCAAAACACTTAAAAAACGCGTTCTGCGGTAGGTCGAAGAAAAGCCGCTCAAATTCTTGTACTGCCTCGTCCGAATTCATGAAAGTCCGGCCACGCATTATTCTTGAAGTAAATAAGTAAATACACTCATAAAAACACCATAATTATACTGTATTGAATCAATTTCTATAAAAACATTTCGTAAGACAAACCACACATACTCAAGATATAAACGACAGTAACTGGATGTCACAGTACTTTTTAACATTATTCTTTTTCGTAGCTGCCAGTACAGTACCTATCAATCGCGTCGCGTGATTACAAACCTCAACACACCCCTTTAATTACGCGACATAAAATTCTACACCCTGTAGACAAAACTTAAAACACACATAAAATTCTACACCCTGTAGACAAAATTAAAAACACCCCTTATATATTTAACAATATTTGAAAACATAACCCTTTCTATTAAATTATTTTTAACATCCTATATGTCAGATTTTTTTTTTTAATCAACCTGTACTTATGTACGCACCCCTTTGAACACAAACTTATTATTATCTCATAAGTCATAACATCTAATTCAATTTTAGAGCTTTAAATAAAACTTAGTACCACATCATCACATAACTATAACTATCAATTACAAATACCCATACCAAATACCAATACCCATTGAGACATTCAGACTGACCCATTGAGTTCAAATTTAGGTACACTCACTCACTCAAACACATTTAATACTAATCCTAATTTCTAAGTTAAAACGAAATATACTACTACACTTTAAAAAACAGTGTCTTTCACAACTATCACTTCTACAAAGAGTATGTGCACCTCACCAATGTTAAACTTCAATTAAGATAATCCGAACTGTAAGGATTCGACTACCACAACGATTAAGATGGAGTCTTATGTGAGCATCCTGTCACGAAACCTCTGGAACTTGACAGTAGGCAAACATTTTGTCAGAATATCTGCTGTCTGCTGATCTGTGGGACAGAATTTAATTTTTAATGAATTTTCTTCTATCTTCTCCTTTAAGTAGTAATACCGAACGTCAATATGTTTGCTTCGTTTATTGATAATTCCTTTCTGCATCAACCAAATTGCAGATTGATCACAAGCCGATGGAAATTTTGATCTCAACATGAAAGAGGTAATTTTGCCTGTTATAATAGACTCTGGTGCATCATGTCATATGATTAACAATAGTCAACTTCTGAAGAAAATGAGACCCATTGAAACAGAAATAGTCTGTGCAAATAATAATATTATGAAAGCGGAACTCGTTGGAGAATTTGAAACAGATACAGCATATTTTAAAAGAGTTATGTATGTTCCAGACTTAGCAAAGAATTTAATATCTGTCAACTCCATTACCAGCCAAAATGGACGGGTAGAATTTTATGAAGATGCTGTGGTAGTAACGAACGGTAACAGAATATTATGTCGGGGCAAGAAAAACGTTTCGGGAATGTATGAAACAGAATTAAAGATCCAAGTACCAGAATGCTCCCTACGTGTTGAAAATACGAATCCAGATAATTGGCATAGAAGACTGGGGCACATATCCGATACACAGAAGCTATCCAAACTTGTTTATGGAGTCGATACAGAGAAGAATATAGCTACTGGAACCTGCGAAGTCTGTGCACGATCAAAACTTACACGTAACCCATTCAAAGAAATTAGAACACGAGCAAAGAAACCTTTAGAAATTGTTCACTCTGATCTTTGCGGTCCAATTGATGTCCCCACTTGGGATGGCAATATCTATTTTCTCACACTTTTAGATGATTATACACATTTCGCGTATATTTATTTTATTAAAAACAAGTTTGATGTTTCAGATAAAGTCATCGAGTACATTAATTTTGCAGAGAATCATTTCAATGCGAAAGTTCAAAAATTTAGATGCGACAATGGAAAAGAATATGCAAACAACAAATTTATAACCTGGTGCAAAAATAAAGGAATTGAAATAGATTTTACTATTCCCTATAGTCCACAACTTAATGGAAAAGCAGAGCGTCTAAACAGAACGCTCATGGAAAGGACTCGCGCTTTGCTCTTTGACTCAGGATTGCCACTAGAACTTTGGGGAGAAGCATTGTATACAGCGACATATATTACAAATAGATGTTATACTACAGCACATAATGTTACTCCAGCAGAACTCTGGTATAAAAGAAAACCAAATTTGTCTTATTTAAGGGCTTTTGGGTCAGTTGCATACTGTAAAATTAATCGTCACCTCGGAAAACTAAAATCAAGATGTGATGTTGGAATTTTAGTTGGGTATATAAATGTTGGATACAAAATTTGGGATCCAGAAAATAGAAAATGTTTTTATGCAAGAGATGTGGTTTTTGACGAAACAAAAGGAGCAAATAAGAAAATATTGGGAGAAGTAAAAGAGAACCTTGTAATTTTTGAAAATGTTTTTAGATATAACATGAATGAAAGTAAAACAAATGAAGATGAAACAATTGAAAGAAGAAACAAAACAAGAGAAAGAGTAAACGACAGTCAACTAGAAGAGGATATTATAATTGAAAATAGTAGAAATGATGAAGACTTTGAGGATGCATTTGAAGGGGTGACAGTAAATGAAGAAAATATAAATGAAGGAAGAATTGAACAAAGAGTGAATAACGAAAATGAAAGGATGACAGTTAATGAAGAAGATATTTTTGAAGATACGAGAGAGAGTATAACTGAAGCAATTGATATGGAAGAAACTGAACAGAGAGTTGATGTAAGTAATGAGATTCAAGAGAATATAACTAATAGTTTTGAAGAAGAAAATGAGAATATAGAAGAAGCAATTGAAGATAGAAGAACACTACCAGAAAGAAACAGAAAATTACCTACAAAATTTAAGGATTATGAAATGGACTTTCAATGTTATTGTAATATAACGTTTGAAGAAGCAGTAAAATCTGATGAGAAACAAGAATGGCAAAAAGCTATTGAAGAAGAGAAAAAGTCTCTTGAAGAAAATGAAACATGGGAGATAGTTGATGCCAAAGAAGTTGGAAAAAGGAAAGTTATTACTAGTAAATGGGTTTTTGCTAAAAAGGCTGACGGGAGACACAAAGCAAGATTAGTAGCGAGAGGATTTGAGCAAAAATATTTGGTTGACTACGAAGAAACATACAGTCCAGTGGTGAATACTACAAGTTTGAGAATTTTATTAGCATTGGCAGCTCAAAAGAGATTAAAGTTAAGACAATTTGATATAAAAACAGCTTTTCTGTATGGTTCGCTGAATGAAACAATTTATATGCATATTCCAAAAGGTTATCCTGAGTTAAAGGGCAAAGTCTGCAAGTTAAAGAAGAGTTTATATGGTCTGAAACAGGCACCATTAATGTGGAATATACGGTTTACTGAGTTTTTGAAGACTTTGGGATTTAAACAGCTAAAACTAGATTCCTGTATTTTCTGTTTCTATTCATACTGTTAAAATTTGGATAATTTTCGAACTTTACATTGTTTCTACAAAATCTGGCTATATGGCCAGGTTTTCCGCACCGAAAACACTCTCTCTCTCTGATATGACATGCGTTCTGGATGATTCCTTCATCAATTTTGGCGTAAATTGGTACTGAATTTTCTTTATTGTTTTCCGAAATACATGGCTTTATTGCCAGTTCTGATAGGATTCTAGACACTAAGTTGTCTAGTGTTTTTTCTGCTTTTGCTGTCGAATTCCATGCTGTTTTAAAATAATTATATTCTTCTGGTAAAGAGGTAAGAATTTTCACTATTATTTGAATGTCTTGGAGCTTTTCTCCTAAATTTTTAATTTTATATGCTATGTTTTGTAACTGGCTCAAACTTGAAGCAATGTCGTGAGTAAATTTGAATGTATAAAAATTTTCAAACAATCGTGCGGTTTCTGCTTCTTTATTAGTATGAAAAATGGTGTCTAACTTTGTGATCATAGTCTTTGCATCCTCGCAACATATAATATGACATGTCAAGGATTTGTCCACTGAGTTGAGGATCAGTAATCTTACTTTTGCATCATTCTTGCTATTTTTATGTTTTTCATCATTATTTGTTAAAATTTCCTTCAAATCATTAGCTTCCAAATATAAATTTAATTCTGTCATCCAAACGCCATAGTCATCGCCATGTTTTAAAATTCTCGGTTTGAAAAGTTCCATTTTGTAAAATCAGTGTTCAAATTCTTAATATATTTCAGGCAATATTTTATAAAATGGGTCAAGTGTACTTACACGTTATTTTCGTGTTGAGAGCTGTTATGATATGTCACTCACGGAAAAAAATTTTTAGATGATATAATTATTCTATCATATTCCAATCATTCTATATTGCGATTTCTGGGCCCATGACCTCTTGAAGTAAATAAGTAAATAAACTCATAAAAACACCATAATTATACTGTATTGAATCAATTTCTATAAAAACATTTCGTAAGACAAACCACACATACTCAAGATATAAACGACAGTAACTGGATGTCACAGTACTTTTTAACATTATTCTTTTTCGTAGCTGCCAGTACAGTACCTATCAATCGCGTCGCGTGATTACAAACCTCAACAATTATTTTCTTCACAGTGGGGAATAAGAAAAGTCACACGGGGCCAGGTCAGGGCTGTAGGGTGGATGCGACACCGTCTGAACACCTGTGCGGTTCAAAAAGTCCATTGTTTTTGCTGCAGTGTGTGCTGGTGCATTATCTTGGTGGAAAAAAATTCCCCGAATGCCGCTCTTTGGGAGTTCCTCACCCAGTTTTTCGAACGCTTGGGGTAGACAAACTTCGGTGTACCACTGGCTAGTAACTGTTCTTTGATCTTCAAGTGGAATTACAGCCACTGGCCCACTGCGACGTAAGAAAACGGCGATCATTTTTTTGTTGACACTTCGGCCTCGAGCATTTTTAAAGGCGCCCCGTCTTCTTCAAACACCCAATGCATAGATTGCTGCTTTGTCAGGAGGTCATAGCGGTATATCCAAGACTCGTCAGTAGTAAGGATGTTAGAAACCTGCTGGGAACTGCCTCCGTCAAATTTTCTGAGCATAAACTGACACCAATCTACTCGCTGGGTTGTTTGCTCTTCGGTCAGCAAATGTGGTATCCAACACGACGCGACCTTCCCGACGCGAAGATGATCATGCAAAATGCTTAAAACTGCGGGTGATCCAATGCCTAGTTCATGTTCGATTTCCCGTTGTGTAATATTCCTTCGTTCTTAATCAACCACTCGGCTCTGATCACGTTTTTTGGCGTTACTGCACTTGACGGCCGTCCTGGTCTCGTCTCATCTTTGATGCACTCTCGACCCCGTTTAAACTCGAGGTACCAATACGAAACTGTGGCTAACGATGGAGCAGACGTCCCAAATGCAACATTTAAATTTTTGCGAAATTCCTTGAATGTTAAGTTTCTTTTATAGTCATAGAATATCATAGCACGAAATGCTTCTCACGAGAGCTCCATTGCAAAATCAAAACTGGACTGACAATGGTCAACAAAAAAAAATAAAAAAGAAAATGTTACTGGCCAGTATGCGATGTCACTATACAAAGAGGTTAATAGACAAATTATCTTTAATTTAATTTATCATGCAATTTAGGAATAAAATAATTATAGTTTTCATACAGCTATAAACTTTCGTGGCAGCCTAGGTACTTACTAGATGTAATCTAAATCATTGGAGCCGTTTCCGAAATCCCCGATTTATATAAATAAAGATAAAAAGGTATTAAAGAGGGTACTTACTAAATTAAGAGAGAATTACAGTTTAAGAAAGGGATAAGTGCGCAGTTTAAAAACTAATCTTTAAGAGTTAATTTCAAAAAGTGCACGGATAGTGTACGCGTTTTCAAACTTGGTGACATTCAAGAAGTGAATGTGCTAATTTACCTTTATTTATACTTTTCAAGGATAACAGCAGCTGGCATCTCGGAATAGTCCAATCAAAAGTGTTTTCCGTAAACTAGTTTGGCATGGCAATTGTATTTACTCGGTGGGTAGAAGATAGGTGTAGGTATAGGTGTAGGTAGGTCTTAGGAAAAAAAATATATATTATATTAATTAAGTAGTCTGTCAGTTACATTATCAAAAAATATGGGATACGTATTTCTTCTTTTGTCAATCAGCCAAAAAATAAAAAACCAGCCAAGTGCGAGTCGGACTCGCGCACCGAGGGTTCCATACAAATTTATATGTATATATGAACATCCAGTCTTAGCAGACCCCTGCTCCTAAGCAAAATGTGCGCAGTGTGGGATCATTGTAGATTGGTTGCTGATATAGACAGACAGACATAAAAATTTATGCTTTTCGCTATTTTTCCTTTATCTGTGCTATAAGGCCTTGCTTTGTACCAAATTTCAAGATTCTGAGTTCACGGGAAATACCCTGTAGGTATTGATTCTCTTGCCAGTGTCGAAAATGTGCGTTGGTTACTGATATAGACAGACAGACAAAAAAATTTATGCTTTTCGCAATTTTTCCTTTATCTGTGCTATAAGACCTAGCTTCGTACCAAATTTCAAGATTCTGAGTTCACGGGAAGTACCCTGTAGGTTTTGATTCCCTTGCGAGTTTCGAAAATATGCGGAAAAGGGAAATTTGCGTCATAAACGGCTGTATCTTTTGATTGCGTTGGCTTAGATATTTGATTTTTTCACAGCTCCAAGGGACAGTAGACTTGAGTATTTGATATAAATTTCGGCTTGATATCTCCACGCGTTCCTGAGAAAAAGGGTCTTGACAGACAGACGGACGGACAACAAAGTGATCCTATAAGGGTTCCGTTTTTTCCTTTTGAGGTACGGAACCCTAAAAAAGATAAAACGTGTCAAAGTTCGGGAGAAGAGCCCATGACGTCAAGTAGGTAACTAAAAAGTTAAAAGTCACGTCACAAGGAACTTTAACGGACTATTCTTCATCAGTTTTTGATTAATTCCCAAAAAAATACGTGTCCAATATTTTTTGATAATCTTGTTGGCTGAATGGTGCGAGGGGGGGGATCCAAAATCTGCTCATTTATTGCCTCTACTCTAGGCGGAACAAAGTTCGCCGGGTCAGCTATAGTCCGGTCGTTATCATCTGAGCTCAGGGGCCATAAAACCCTTTTTCGCACATCTCGCTCGCTCTTGGGAAGTTATCGGATCTCTCGCTCACACATGTGATTGATGATGATTTTGACCGAACTATAGTGTCTATATAGATTTTTTATTGTTGTCAAATTATAATGAGGTACAAAATAATCTAATTTGAATCCGAAATGGCGCACAAACAGAGATCTACTTAGCTTACTTATTGGGTTTGATAGGTAGTAAATGTCAGTCGTATTTGGTTTTGAATGATAGTAAAGTTGTAGTCTAAGATTCTTTATAAGTAACTAAGTAATTAGTCTGAGTAGGTACGCAATTATTAACGTATCGTTTGCTCAATTAAGTACTCGTAAGTGAACTTAATTATGTAACTAACTTAATTGTATACTTATTGTATTATTGTGGGGTAATTATGTATTATAAAGTAAAGATATCAAGACGGATGCTGGGGGTCAAACCTAAGTAGATAAGAGGCTACACCTCAACGCCACAATAACAAACGTGGATTACGAAACTGTATCCATTATTATGCAAATTCAGTAGGTAGAATAGAAAGTACCTACAGATGGTTAGTTTACGAGTAATTCAGTTAACTTTGTATTGTAGTTACGGGAAATTTACAGAAAATGGTCGTTTTAGTGTGAGCAAAGTACGAATGCATAACAAAACTCAGATGTTGAAGAAAATGGATGTTTGTAAGTTTAATGTTAACGTGTAAGTAATATTCGAAATGTGAATGTTTAGTGTTTGAAACTCCTTCAGGCTAAAATGGCTGGACCGATTTGGATTAATTATGGCTGCATGGACTTTTCGAATAACACGTAGGTAAGCTACTTTTTATCCCAATATTCCCAAGGGATCCACGTAAATTCTGAAATTCATAACCGTTAACTCTAAGAGACATGAAAATTTTCCCAATTCTAATGTGAATTTAGTAAAATCCCTGAATTCCAATTTGACCAACAGATCTTTGTTCTATTCTATACAAGCGAACAACACAAATCTTTCCAACAACCTTCGAGCAACACTACAAATATTACTGTTTTAAACTTTCGTGATACTTATTCACTCATAATTATTACTATTACCTATAGTAAACGGGACTTATCACGCAAACAATATTTACCTCGACGTTTCGGCCACATTGCAGCAGCCGTGGTCATCTTGTGTGATAATTCCCGTTTATTAGTATAATAATGTTTAATGTATAACAATACAAATTGTATTCAAATTAACCCCAAGCCCCAAATGAGGGTAACTTAATATACTCACAGTTTTGCGATGCCGGCTTTCCTGACAGCCGACTGGATGGCCTTGACGGCTGTCTGGATGGAGTTGAGGAGCTGCGTCAGGTCCCCCGTGGCCGTCGGAGCCGTCTTCTGCTGCGTCAGCACCCACCGCGTCAAAGTCATCGCGTTCACATCAAAAGCTGGCCCTTGCTGCGACATTTTCGAGTTATATTTTCACGTTCGAAAGCAAAATGGCGTCGCGCACGCTCAGCTGACGGCGAGGCACTGACCGAGCGAAGGTTGCCGGTATCAGTAAACAGTTGTTTCATTATTCAAGTTTATGAACTAGCTTTTTCCTACGGCTCTTGCGATAAAACAGTATTTATTATGATTTAACTCCCACCGCGTGATCTTTCTTCTTTCTAATATATAAAAATCTCGTGTCACGGTGATTGCTATCGAACTCCTCCGAAACGGCTTGACTGATTTTTATAAAACTTTTTTCTCTACATTCGGTAGGTCTAAGAATAGGACGTACCTACTTAGGCTATAATTTATGTGGCAAAACAACGTTTGCCGGGTCAGCTATGAACAATAAGATAACAATGTTCTTTATAGGTAGGTTCACTGTTTCAGATTTAGTAAAACCACTTCATGGGCTGGTTGGCTGGACACCAAAAGATATCACATAAGTATTTGCTTTGAGGATTCAGCTAACATATTTGCAATGGAGTTACGGTGATCTTAGCATAGCATTAGGGAAACAACATAACATGGAAGGAATACGAGTGTATGGCACTACCTACTAGCAGTAGCACTAGTATTTGTAATATACGGGTGTACGCTATTTTATAGACAAATAATTCATAGATTTTCATTTTGTAGAAAATGCAGTATCTCATATTATAATTTCATAGATTAATTAATACGCAGAGTATTTATTTTGAAGAATTTTAGTTCCTTGATTTTTGTTTCAAATATACATAATTATTGTTAAGAATTTCACATCATAGAATTTTAATTCAAATATTATCTTTCCTCATATTGTTTAGTTTATAAAAAAACTTTTTACCAAGAAACACTTTCTATCGAATGAGAGTTTCTAAACGTTTAATTTCATATGTTTAACAAAACCCTCCTATAAAAATAACATTCATTAAAAAATTATTCTATATATAGTTTGATATTGATTTGAAGGGGCATACTTATTATGTTATTTAACTTCGCGGGGTGCCTATTTCCGCTCTAAGGGACAGAAGATAACCCTAACCTACTAGTACTACAGGAGTAAGGAACATTTAGTTCTTTTTCTGCGGGGGGCTCGGCCCCCCACTCCCTTTCGCTTACATTTGGTTAAAAAAACAACTACACATGATATTACATCTTTGAAATTATATATTTTATAGTTAGGTATAAGTATCTCGTGAGACGCAGCTTTTATACCACAGTTTTATACATATTAAATTACTATTAGCTTAACGTCTATTTTCATCGAAATAGAATACTATGAAAAAATACATTGAACAAATATAATATTCTTTAAAAAACAATTCTACTGTTGGATAACTTTGTGAAATGAAAATATGAGATCATAAAATTCATTGAAATTTGTTTCTATGAAATAAGTTTCACTAAAACAAATAGTCCTTGAAAAAATAATATTAGAAATGAAAATATGTATATGTACCAAATATTATGTGAAACATTTTCTATGAAACATTTGTCTATAAAACAAGGGGCACCCGTAATATACATAATGTAAATTCTTTATTGTAAGTACGTAAGACCAAGTAAGACTCAAAAACAATAGGTACAAAAAAAAACAAACAACAAAACAAAAAAGTACAAAGGCGAACATATCCCCAGAAAGGGATCTTTTCAAGCTACCCTAGTTTCAAGGTTTTAGCTTAGATCTAAGTTGACCAAACAAACAGACCAAAGCAATATTTTGTGTAGCAAAACAGATTTCGGATAGTTGTTATTTTTAAATGCTAGCTGATGAAATTTCGTAACGTTATAAAATCAAATGTGTTGTTTTCGAGTTGAGTGATAAGGCAAGATATCTTTTACTGTAACTATCGTCGAAACAAATAATAGACGATACATCCTTAACGGCATACTACGCATACGCATACTCACGTTTTTCCTACGGTGTAATTCTTTGGGGAAATTCTAGCTATGCTGACAAAGCTTTCATTCTACAAAAGAAATGTGTTAGAATATTAATGAACATAAACAAGTTTGAATCCTGTAAACCACATTTTATTAGTCAACAAATACTAACCCTCACATCCATATATATCTTGGAGTCATGCAAATTTGTTAGAAAACACCCAGATCTATATTCCCCGATTAAAACTATCAGAAGAAACAATAGGTACCAAAATAAACTAAAGGTACCTTCTACCCAATTGAAATTGGTTTCGTCGTGCGCCCCATCCATGCTTATCAAAATATACAATCATATCCCGAATTATATTAAAAACCAACAGAAGCTAACTACTTACATGGTAGAGTTAAAAAAATTACTACTGAAAAAAGGATATTACAATTTAAAGGAATTTTTTGATGATAAATTTGAAAATGATAGTCATAATAAATAAATCTGCCGAAGCACTTCGATGTCTCTTAGTTTTAAATTAATTAAGTAAATAACTTATGACATTACTATAATAATTAAGTATACTAACAAATATTAAAATGTTTGTATGAATATTGTATAAATTTTGACTTTGAATAATAATTTGATAATAGTGACTCCAAAATGAAATCTATCATCTTTTGTTGTTTTTGCTGTGCCCTTGCAGGGCGTCACATGTATACCAATTTATTTTTAAGATCCTTGTCTGTAATGTGACTTGCAATAAAGAAACTATAACTATAACCATATTTTTGGCCGACTGTATTGCACATCGATAATTACTATAATAATTAAGTATACTAACAAATATTAAAATGTTTGTATGAATATTGTATAAATTTTGACTAAGAATAATAATTTGATAATAGTGACTCCAAAATGAAATCTATCATCTTTTGTTGTTTTTGCTGTGCCCTTGCAGGGCGTCACATGTATACCAATTTATTTTTAAGATCCTTGTCTGTAATGTGACTTGCAATAAAGAAACTATAACTATAACTATAGATATAAGTATATTTCATACTAAATACAAACTGAAACATAGATGCACAGAAAAAACCCCAGAAAAAAGACCAATGCTGGGAATCGAACCCAGGTCCTCGGCATACCGTGCCGCGTGCTTACCCCTTCACCATCACTGGTCCGGAGTTTACACGCAAATTATTTTTATTTCTTCAACTTCAATTTTTTTACTTTTACGGTCATCCCGTGAAATCCAGTTTTAGTAGTGGTAGAGCCATGTTGTAGCTAGCTGCTGCATCACGAATGAGCCGGCTCGTCCGGGGCAGTACTACCCTCTCACAGAACATCGGCGTGAAGCAGCAGTACTCCTGCTGCGTTTCGTACGGTCAGTGCGAGCACCGGGGGCCCATTACCTCTCCCCCTCCTCTATTCCCTTTCCTTTTCCTTTCCCTTTTAGGGCCGACAACACACTGGCATCGCGTAAAGCGCTGCGGGTGTCTATGGACAGTGGTGATAACTTAACATCAGGTGACCCACTAGTTCGTTTGTCTGGCCTCTCTAGCATAAAAAAAAAAACCATATATTTCATACTAAATACAACACGGAATGCCGAGGACCTGGGTTCGATTGGTTGATTTTATTTCTGGTGTTTTTTCTGTGCATCTATTTTTCAGTTTGTATTTAGTATGAAATATATGGATTTCACGGGATGACCGTAAAAGTAAAAAAATTGAAGTTGAAGAAATAAAAAAAAAACAAAAAGATACTTCAAACCAAACTTGTTAAAGTATGGCCTTGTAGCGACATCTCTTGTCCGGGTGAGCGGTTAGTTCCGAAGGAGTGTTGACGTTTCTTGTTAAGAACTAAACATAGATGGCGATGTATCACTGCTTAAGAGGCTGACAACACCTAATTTTGTTGAAATTGATGTCATTTAAACAGTTTTTTAAGAAAAACTGTTTGTTCTAGCACATCAAAAAAATTATATGTTAATATTCATCATATTTCAAAGACCGTGGACGGACTCGATACATAATTGGACGATATCGGCTCGATAGAAAATAATTGCAAAGATAGGTCTTAAAATCATCATTAAACGGTTCTATGTCTTTATTTTTTTGGCGTATGCGTCTGCAATTAAAAACATGAAGTCAACATATTCATACCTAAACCGCTAACGAGTCATATTTCACAAATAATCCACAGTTTTTTTTTAATTCAATATTTGCCCGATAAATTTCAATATACCCGGCTGCCCAGTAATAGCGGCATCTCCTTTACTCCGATACAAACAGACAGTGTGCGCCGACGTTGGTGTTGACAGCGCCTTAAGTGATTATGATAAGCTGAAATGTATGATGCATAGGAAAAATTTGCGTGTAAACTCCGGACCAGTGATGGTGTAGGGGTAAGCATGCGGCACGGAATGCCGAGGACCTGGGCTCGATTCCCAGCATAGGTCTTTTTTCTGTGCATCTATGTTTCATACTAATACTAGCTGTTGCCCGCGACTCCGTTTGCAAAGAAAAAATAGCCTACAACCTATTCTCAGACCTACCAAATGTAGAGAAAAAAGTTTCATAAAGATTGGTCAAGCCGTTTCGGAGAAGTTCGATAACAAACACCGTGACACGAGATTTTTATATACATACTAGCTGACCCGGCAAACGTTGTATTGACATATATCACCTAGGGGTATAAAAAATAGCCTACGACCTATTCTAAGACCTACGGAGTATAGACAAAAAGGTTTCGTAAAAATCGGTCAAGCTGTCTCGGAGGAGTTCGGTAACAAACACAGTGACACGAGATTTTTATATATTAGATTAGACTAGCTGTTGCCCGCGACTCCGTCTGCGGAGAATAGGGCAATAAAAAATAGCCTACAACCTATTCTCAGACCTACCGAATATAGAGAAAAAGTTTCATAAAAATCGGTCAAGCCGTTTCGGAGGAGTTTGATAACAAACACCGTGACACGAGATTTTTATATATGAGATTATTTTATTTACATATATAAAGCTGGAGTTTTTTGTTTGTTTGTTTGCTTCCCGAATACCCGCTTGATTCATAGTACAATTAACCGCACGGTCTATAGGTTCTACTTGGATAGATTTTTGGACAATTTCTGGAGTACACATTAAAGACTTGTTTTCAAAGGAAGTTCTTACACAGCTCTCTTTCAATCTTTTCGATGGCCCTGGTACGTCTTCAGGATTGTTTTCCGCAGGTTTAGATATTTTTTTTATAAATGGTACTCTTGGCTTCAATTTAGCATTTCCTTTTGATACTTTCCATGATTCATAATTTTCGAGATCATACTCCAACTGTAAAAATTACAAGCAATACATATTAGTATGATAGGAACCGTCCATCTATACAAATAAAGTTATGTGATGGTGGCACTTCACTTGGCGTTGCGTGTTCGCGTTGCGCTATTGCCATCTCCGTCTTTCACGCTAGAATCGGCATAGTGCTCCTCTCTAGCACACGCAACTATTTCGTAAAATACGCCAAGTGAAGTGCCAGCATGAAGAGTGCATAAACTGAAAAATAACATAACATTGTCTAATTTAACAAAGGAAAAACTTACGTCAAGATGGTCTTCGCAGATGACTAGTTGTTTCTTTGGAACAACCAGTTTCCCCACTGATCTACACCAATCTGCTTTATTTTTATTCGGCACATGGAAAAAATGTTTATCCGGTGCCTTCAATGAATTATTTTTGCAATCAGGCACGAAACAATATTTGGTATATTTCGGAGGGGTATATACTTCGTCTTCGTCTATACATTCAGGTCTATCCATTTCGATCACAACTACGGGCTCCTTTAAAATCTTTAAAATCATATTTGAATCATTAACGCCTCGTTCGTGCAAATCGTATTATCAAACCGCAATCAGAATGGGACTGTCGGAACCGTCATTTCATACATATTTTGACATAAGCATATAGAATTACTGTCAACTCCAATCCCTTTCTAATAGCGGGCGCGGGCGAATAATAGTACCTTGATCTTTGATCAATTATAACTGTGGATCCACAGTCGCGCGCCCGAAAATGTCCGAGCCAAATGACCGCCACTTCGATAAAAGTGGCCTTCTTTTTTCTCAGAACGTTGCGTGAAATTGTCAAGTTTAGCTGTCAAGTGGAGTTTTGCCGCTACCGAAATTCGACTGTAATGAAGTAAAGACTAGGTTCAAATTTCTGTGTAGGTGATGATTTTATTTGTTACGCAACCAAATAAAAAAGTTCGGACATTCTTTGAAGGGGATTTTGTTCGGCAATGTGTATCTACAGTTATAATTGATCAAAGACCTTGATAGTACCTATCAAGTGTCAATATCAAATTCTATGTCAAATTTAAAATTATGACAGCTCTTTTTTCTAGTGAAAAAGGTAAAGGAAACATATCTATTCTGTGGTAGTACTGGTATACAGGGTGTTTGGTAGCTACGTGCAAAGCTTTAAGGGGGTGATAGCCGAGGTATTTTTGAACATTTTAGCCATATATGTCTTAGCCGAAATTTGATATTTTTTTTAAATTGAAGACTTAGGAATTTTAGGAAAATACCCAGAATTTGATAGTCACGAGTCAATATTGCCCCAATGAGCGTTAATTTAGAAACCAAATCTTTTATTTCGGATAGTTTAATGTGTATTGGACCAAATGAAATAATTTTTAAGTGTCTTTCTTGCCACAAAAACAAAATGGAGGCATTCGAAATTACTAAAAATGTCTTAGGTTGGAACAGTCATTTTTCTGTACCATAAAAAAAAATCCTTGAAATGTTCAAACATTTTTAGAAACATGCCTGTTTATTGTTCTTTCTTTTAAGGTATCACTCATTGACATTGCTTGCTGAATTTGAGATAAAAAGTAAAAACCAAACTCAGGGAGCACTCGCTAAGAATGCACTAGTCTTGAAATTTAACTAGTAAATAGCATGTGAAAAAGACAAGTCTGCGTCATTTTTCTGTGCCATATTTAAAATTCGTGACTATCAAATTCTGGGTATTTTCCTAAAATTTCCAAGTCTTCAATTTAAAAAAAAAAAACAAATTTCGCCTAAGACATATATGGCTAAAATGTTCAAAAATACCTCGGCTATCACCCCCTTAAAGCTTTGCACGTAGCTACCAAACACCCTGTATATACAAATACAAATTTTTACTGAACCCCACACACACACTAGGCATAGCCTGTCCCGTGGGGTAAATGTTACGGTTTATATAAGTACATATATGTTTTTAAATTTGTTATATTTTATTAAATATGGAGAAATAAATTATAATAAATATTTTTCCGTGTTCAGGAGGCGAAACTTCGATTCCTGTAGTAATTTTCAGGTGTTACAAAAATGAAATGTTGTCAATTATGAATATGAATTTATATTACATACACACAAACAATGTATGACGAACCTTATTTCGGAAAATATCAATACCTATATATTTTTTCAAATCGACCGATCAAGTTCCGTGCACCACGACTTAACGTAACGTTTGAATTTCTAAAACATTTTCCATGCAAGCGAGGCAAACAGAGCTTTTCCACGTAGACTTCGAAGGAGAAAGACAGCCTTTTTGAGCTAGTAAGGTGAAAAAAAATTACCATGTTTTGACCTGAGGTTTTGACATGGTGAAAACCCCAATGAAAATTAGCATAGAAAGATCAAAGATTAAAGAAAGATTAAAGGCAATCCAAAAACCGCTCTTTTGAAATAAAGTGTCTATACTTGATGGTCTGGTAGGAAATTGCCAGTCGCACGATAGAAAAGCCATACATAATACATCCTACAGCCAATGCCCTCTCAATGTAAGAGGAAGCCTTTGTCCACCGGTGAGACGTGTATAGTGTATAGGTAGGTAGGCCGTTGATAATGAAACCAAAGGCCCTGATGAGAGCTTTCGTGGGCTCAATCCAAAAAAGAAACAAAATAAAAACAAAAAATTTACTTAACAAACTTAACAAACATATCACATCAGTACAGAACAGAATATACAACACGAAATCAGTGGAGGAATCGTTCAGCCATAGTCGCTTTCTTTTTGTCGTTCTTGCCTCGGAGCACCCAGCCCTGGCCCAAGCTCTTGTGTACGTCAGCCAAAGGCTCGTCGTCCGCAGCCATGAGTTGCACGAGGAACATGCGGCGGGGACGCTCGGAGAGGTTGCGATAGCTGCCGTGGAGGGTCAGGTAGGAGAAGATGACCACGTCACCTCGCTCGGCGTGCACTGGGGTCGCCTTCTCCACGGGATAGTCAGCCTGGGGACAATGTGACCAATAGAGAACAAAAAATAGACGGCAAAGTATGATGGTTCTCGGACTGGTAGATATTTTAAAGTACCAAAGTAAAGTAAGTAAGACGAGCAGATGGCCTAGTTGTTAGAGAACCTGACTACGAAGCTTGAGGTCCCGGGTTCGATTCCCGTGTCGGGGCAGATATTTGTATGAAAAATACGAATGTTTGTTCTCGGGTCTTAGGTGTTTAATATGTAGGAATTTAAGTATGTATGTAATCTGTTTGTTAGAGAAATTTTATCCTACATAATAACCCTATCGATTATTATAATAAAATAGCGAGTGTTTGTTTTTTTTAAATTTATTTGGTTCGAGGCCCGGGCGACGCAAGCGAGTTTTAGAAAATCTTTGAATGCAGTTTTGTTTATTTTTAAAAATAAAGGAATGTCTCCTTTAAGTAAAAGTACCTGGGCGACCGAGCTCTGCTCGGGCAGAAACTCGGTACCAAGCGTTTTCCCAGAGATAAGACCAAGCTAGATCAATTTTTCATCCCCGAAAACCCCCAAATACCAAATTTCATCGAAATCGTTGGAACCGTTTCCGAGATCCTGATTATATACACCGGAGGGGTGGGGGGGGGGGGGGTGAGAGGGGGGAGGGGATGCGGGGGAGGGAGCGCGGGGGTATTAAAGGGGGGATGAAAATTTCATTGATTTTGCCGTAGGATGCACCGTTTTCAAGATATTTGACAAAAACACCGGAGGGGGGTGGGGGGGGGGGGGGGTGAGTCACGTTAAACTATCGTCCGTAAACCGACTTTATAGACAACCGGCTTTTCCTGTTCTGTGCTCCCAATAGAGAACGTGCACATAGACGGTGCTGCCAACTGGTGCCATAAGGGTGCCATCAATTTGAATGTTTTACCTTGATAAGTTTGTTTTACTGTCCGCACAGTGTCTCTTCTGTCGCATTAGTGCTGCCGCCTATAGTTACTGCACGTTCCCTATAATACTTTTTCTAACAAAAAAGTAACTTTTTCTCACAAAAAAGTAACTTTTTCTTACAAAAAAGTAACTTTTTCTCACAAAAGAAGAAACTTGACGTTTTCTCATAAAAAATAAACTTAAAAAAAAAAACAAAAATCTTGAAAAAAACGTGGAATCGAACCGAGGTCGGCTGGATCCGCGACCACCCGATTTCTAATGTGCCATTATGATCTGCTCGAAGTCGGCGAAATTTTGCTTTATATTCTAATGCAAACAAAAATAGCCGGAAAACACGAGTAAAAGCGATTTTCTGAAAATGAAACATAGCTAGATCAGTTTTTCATCCCCGAAAACCCCTACATACCAAATTTCATCGAAATCGTTGGAGCCGTTTCCGAGATCCTGATTATATATATACATATATATATACATATATATATATATATATACATATATACAAGAATTGCTCGTTTAAAGGTATTAGATGAGCCAACTTAACGATTTAAGGTAGTTTCCCTCCAGGGCCCGGCTTATTTTTCCACCCTGTATACTGATAATTCTCCGTTGATTCACGAGTGCCAGTACTTAGATACAAATTAGAATAAGCTCTAAGTAGTTTACATTGCAGTTTTACGATATTACCTAGGTATAAAGCTAGGATAAAGCGTCGGGGCAGATATTTGTATGAAAAATACGAATGTTTGTTCTCGGGTCTTGGGTGTTTAATATGTATTTAAGTATGTATCTATCTATATAAGTAAGTATGTTTATCCGTTGCCTAGTACCCATAACACAAGCTTTCCTTAGCTTACTTTGGGACTAGGTCAATTGGTGTGAATTGTCCCGTGATATTTATTTATTTATTTAATACCCCGCGTGCCAAAGGAAATTAATTTTCCCGTGACACTACTAAGGCAACTCTAGTGTCACAGGATTTTTTTTACCCGTTGCACTACTGGTAGTGTCATGGGAAAGTAAAATTTCCAATGACACTACTGTAGTGCCAAGCAGTAGTGCCTAAGGTAAAAAAGGAAAATAAAGTTGGTTTTGAGGCAGCGTAAAAACATGTACAACTTTATGTCGAGGCCTTGAAGCCGTGGTGGTCTACTGGACTTTGAGTTTTTCGTAATTTTGTCACGCTGCAGGGTTCCCTCTCGCCCCTTGCGTGTTGATAACTTTTGCTTGTGAGTTTGGGGGTATTGCGATAAAGAGATCTCTTTCCAGGCGGATGTTATGCAAAGGGACCGAAGTCCCATGGATGAAAGTTGGAAGTTGTATTTATGCAGCTGAGTTGAGAAACTTCGATAGTGCGATGCAGGATTGTAGTAATTAGTTTCCTATGTGATGACTAGGTGGCGCTAGTAGTCGCTACATGAGTTATAACTGAGTTCTTACCGGGTTCATGTAATGATACGCGTCTCCCTTCTCGATGGAGCCGAAGTCTTCCAGCGGGCCGAGCTTGTGCGAGCCGGGGTAGATGCAGAGACCGCCGTTCTCGGGGTCGGCTTTGTCGATGTGGATGAACGCCGCCACCATGGAGTCTTTCTTGAACGGGAAGTAGTGGTAGTCCTGGAAGTTTTAAGGAGAATAAGAACATATGTTCTGGTAATGTGTAGGCAAATATCAATAATTCCCTCCCCCATCTCGCATCTCTTCTTAGAAGCTTTCTGGCACAAAAATTCTCATGATAAGTATGCACGCGGACTAACCCCAAATACCTACACGCAAGGGGCATATTGTCAGAAACGGTCATAAACTGTTAAATTTAATATGTTTTCCGAGGGTCAGCATTTCGTTTTTCTTGCGTGTTAGAACTATAAGAAATATTTGTACCCCTACAGTCTGTGCGCGCAGGTCATCCCATAGAAAAAAAATTATATTATTTGTGTTCAGGAGGTCTTATAGAAAGCACTGACACCAGATAACAGCATAGGTACACATTCAAGACGACTAGTATGGAAAGTTCTGATAACAGTGATAACCTAATTTTTTTCGACTTCCTAAGGTAAATACCCAGTGCCCGACGGTGCCCCAATAGTCGGCACTTTCAATCGTAAATTCGTAATTCGTAGCAATAAAGGTGACGACAAGCAGGGTGTCGATTATTGGAATTAAAGTGTCGAACACGACGATACCAGATGGCCTAGTGGTTAGAGAACCTGACTACGAAGCTTGAGGTCCCGGGTTCGATTCCCGTGTCGGGGAAGATATTTGTATCAAAAATACGAATGTTTGTTCTCGGGTCTTGGGTGTTTAATATGTATTTAAGTATGTATCTATCTATATAAGTATGTTTATCCGTTGTCTAGAACCCATAACACAAGCTTTGCTTAGCTTACTTTGGGGCTGTGAATTGTTCCGTGATATTTATTTAATATTTATTTTAACACTGGGGTATTTACCTTAAGTACACTATGATGACAGATAGGTGGCAGCACTAGTCTGAGGGAAAAATGGGGGCAGACTGATTGACTGACAGACAACCGCCTAAACCACTATAATAGAGCTAGAGACTTGAAATTTGCCAGACATAGGTATTCCTTGCAGATCATAGAGATGCATCAAGAAGGGTTTTTTTAATTCCTACAAGATAGAGAGCTAGGATTTTTTTTATTTCTTTTTCAATTAAGCTTACCTGGTGCATGAGGTACGGCGCTCCAACTTTAGGCGGCTTGTAGTGCGCCTTTGTGTGGTGCAGCAGGATGTCCTCGGTACCCATGACGCCTTCCAACGTGTCCAGCAGGTTCGGGTGGTGAAGCAGATGCGAGAACACCGCGCTGTGGTACTGGAGGTTGTGGATGGAGTGTACCTGGAATTGTAAAGTGAGCATTGTAGAAGCAGGTAACAAACCACCTGGACACCTCAGAATATCAAAAACTAAGTTACTCAACTTACAAGTCTACAAGTCTAAAGTCCAACTCAAAGTGTGCGGAATATTTCAGCGGGTGGTGTGTTAGTTTGAATGAGCACCACTGCAAAGATTTTCGTCGGCTTTGCTACTTCAAAATCTAGTCACGTCTTTCTACGTGGTATGGTATACCTTACTAATTTGAACACCGAATTTGTCAACCACATTATAAAATCCTGAAATTCAGTCCGCTAATCTTGTCGTCATTAATTCATTATCAGGCGTTGGGTTGCAAATAAGTAGGTAATAGATGTTATTGAGACAGCAAAATAAATAGGTAGTAATTCCGTAATACCGGATCGGATAGAACAACATTAAAAATATCAAACAAAACAAGATGTTATGACGATCATGTTTTGTACGCAGTGTGGAAATGACGTCAACAGTAATGTTCAGAGTTCAGACCAAGTTAATAGGGCTATCATACTGACCATATTTTACGAGCTATTTTTTTCGATACAAAGATAAATGAGTAAAGGGGTGTGTGGGGAGGTGTGGGGGGTGGGGAGCGGAGGGAGATTAGGTATAAGAAATTAATTTCCATTATATAAGTAGGTATAACTTTTGTTTGATTTGCTTCGGTTTTGAAAAAGCTGGTAGAATTTGACTAATTTCTGTAGTAGTAAAAACAAAATAATGCGGAGTAGCAAAATAGGGATCTCCTTACGTCACTACTACTTCCCTCAATGTGGACTGATACTGATGCCCCAATTAAACTCACTAGGAGCAGATGCAGAAAAGAACCACCAGTAGTTTATTTTAGAACTCTTCGAAAGTGGCCTGAAGCTTTATTCGGTCGTCTAGGATGAGGGTGAAAGAGACGGTGCATCACGAGCGTTAGACAATAGGCTTCTGTTGTCTTCCAGCTGATTATGATGAGGGTTATGCTTGTACTTACGGAATACTCTTGGTCGTCAGCAGCCTTGCTCATGGCCGATCCAAGCCACGCCGCCTCCATGCCAGGGTTGTTTTTCAGGAAGAACAGCCTGTCGTATTCCTTTGAGACGACGTCCATCTCCTGCTCAGTGAACAGTCCCGACACCTTGATGTAGCCATTGTCCTTGTAGAACTGTACTTGCTCCTTAGTTAGCTTCACCATTGTGTTTGATTTTTTTCTGTGGAAATTTAGTAAAATATTTTTATTCCAGGTTTGCAGAGCGAAAATATCATTCGAAAGTGGTAAAATTATGTGTTTGTTCGTGACATTATCGTATACCTAAGTACTTAGATTGTAAGCAAATTCAACTCAATTTTTTCCACTCTCGAGTGGTATTTTCACAGATTTAGTTTAATTTCTTTAATAAAGTCGGCTCGTTACACAGAATTTAATCTGATGTGCTTACAAAGTTCAATAACTTACCTATTTATCTTTTCGATATTTATTGAAAATATTGAAAAAAAATCTAGCGTAACCGAATCACAGTGATGATTTTAATTGTTATGCAAACAAAAAAGTTCGGACATTTTTTGAAGGGGATTTTGTTCGGCAATGTGTATCTTCAGTTATAATTGATCAAAGCGTACGTACGTAAATGTAAGGGGACAATTTGCGTCTATAATATTTTTTGATATGCTCTTTAATATTTACACTTGTTGTTTTAAAGTTATCTTAGTGAGTTATCTTATATTACAAGATATAAATAGTCGCTCGATGCATACGGTCTCCGTGGTCAGTTGAATTTAATCGATAATAAAATAAATTGCAGAAAAAAAAAGCGTTTACTCCTCTTTGGTTTACAGGGAGATAAAATTAGCCCGTTTGGTTACGCACTTTTTCAAGCCTTTACAATAAAAAAAATGAATGCCCCCTACGAAAGTTACGTTTATGTAAGAAATGCGTGTTCATGCAGTTCCTCCACTCCTCCACTGTACGATACGAACACACACAAATCACACAAACTCAACCAACTATCACCATCACCAAACTACACTGACGCGTTTCGAACTCATCCAGAGGTCATCTTCAGAGTAGATACTACAACCGTACCTACCCTATGCTACCAAATGTTAGACACATTATTATTTAACACACACATTTTAAACATGAAACTACCGTGAGACATTGTTGTTTGTTATTTTGCCCACATTATTAATGAGGCAATGTAAAGAAGACGAGCGTTACAGCCGAGGACATCAGAAGCTAAATAAAATGTAAATCCACAACCGCCAACTTTGGACACATGGAGACGGTAGTTTCTCAAGAACATCGGAACACGTACCAACTAATGCACTTGACTAAAATCTTGTTCTCTGAATTCGGAAAATAGCTGCTAAATTCCATGGTATAGGTATTTACCTGAGCGCGACCCGCGATTCTGCCCCTGCGACGTCCGAATGCCGGCCCTATAGTCATCCCATGGTTTTTATGTCTTCCACATGGCGATGGTTTACACTTATCTGTGCCCCTTGACCAGGTTATCAGTACAGTAACTTTATCGCCAATTCATAACAACCTAGCCTAATGTGCCTAGCGATCCGCCCCGGTTTGCTTGGCAGATGCATGTAGTCCTTAATAAAATTCTTAATTCTGGATATGAAATATACCTACAGAGGTGAAACGAAAACTATTAAAAAAAACTTGTGCCGGCTCTCAGAATCGGACGTCCTGGGGATAGTCCTGATGAACCTTTACAACATGATGTACTGTAGTGTAGGGTAAAAATTGTAGGTAATGTTACCCTAGCAATACCTTACGCTCTTTCTCCGACATAATCAATCGGATCATGGTTTATGACTGGTTCGAATGTGCATATTTTTGTATTTGACAGTGATTACTTTTATTTACCCTTTAGGTTCTTTTATTAGGATGCCGATGTCATCACGGATGGTTAGCACCAGTAACCACAACTTGCTTTGTTTGTTGATCACTGTCTCTGCCACCCTTCATGAAAGCGGTTGATTATTATTCATTTTTTTTGCTCTCTTCTATTTATGGATGTTGGATGTTATAACATATGAACAATTATTGTGTCAAAATTGACTGAAATTAACACCTATTTACGACCGAAACTGAATTTTCTTCGAGGGCTCTTTTAAGTAGTGTTTATTTTTAGGGTTCCGTAGTCAACTAGGAACCCTTATAGTTACGCCATGTCTGTCCGTCTGTCTGCCTGTCCGCGGCTAAGGGTTTTTATGTAGATATTTCAACGCTACTAAAAAGCAAATTTTACCAAAATGAGATACTCAAAAGGTTAAATGACATAATGTATAACTATAAATTAAAAATTTTAAAAACCTTCAACGCAATTATGTCACTCGAATGTTTGAACATTAAGTAATGCCCGTTAAATGCGTCTAAGATCCCTTCCGCGGCTAACAAAAGAGCTGATAACTTTGAAACGCCTGAACCGATTTTGATGAAACATATCTAAGAACCATCGCCAAGAGACCTGCTTTCTATTAAAAAAAACCGCATCCAAATCGGTGCACCCGTTTAAGAGTTATGATGCCACAGACAGACACACACACATAGCGGTCAAACTTGTAACACCCCTCTTTTTGTGTCGGGGGTTAAAAACAAAAATTCTAAGACGCGACTCTATTAAAAAACACTGTGTTTCAATTTTCAATTAACTGCACAATTAGATTTTTAGTTGTTTTAAAACCAGTAGGTAACAGTCGATTGGCTTAGATGTGACGGTATAACTAGGTATTGGCATAAGAAATCTATGGGAGGATCGTGTTTTGACATCATCCATTCTGCGACACTCATGCTGTAATAATGTAATGCTGTAAGTAGTCGTAATGAAGTGACGGTTGCAATAGTTTAGGGTTTTTTAAAGCATTTAACATATTTTTTTGTTTTGGATAAAATCAGAAACGAGGAGATCCGCAGACGAACCAGTTACCGACATAGCTCAGCAAATTGTGCATCTTAAGTGGCTGCGGGCGAGACACGTTTTTGAAAATGTTGACCGTTGTTGGAGCGATAAGGTTCTGGAGTGGCGACCGCGTACGGGATATGTTGTTATGTTGTCGGCGATGTGACGAACTTACTGATAAAGATATCGTGGGAAGCCATTGAATGCAAGCAAGAACAGAGAGAGATGGTTGAAGAAGACCTTGGGAAGAACTGTGTCCAGCAAAAGCTGACGATGATGAAACTAAACCGCAGGTTTCATAATTATTACACTAAACGGGACTTATCACCCAAATAATATTTACCTCGACGTTTCGGCCATTTAATACTTAATTATGTTATGATTATGAGTGAAAATCAAGAAAGTTTAAAACAGTATGCATGGTTTATGTTTTACTATAGCAGGTTTCATTCTTGATAGTAAATAGGTGTAGTCGACCAAGTAGGTAAGTGATTTAGCATTTTTAGGGTTCCGTAGTCAACTAGGAACCCTTATAGTTTCGCCATGTCTGTCCGCGGCTAAGCTCAGAGACTGTTAGTACTAGAAAGCTGTTATTTGGCATGAATATATATATATTAGTCATGCCGACAAAGTGGTTAAATAAAAAAAACTAAAAAAAATTTTTTTAGGGTACCTCCCATAGACGTAAAGTGGGGGTGATTTTTTTTTCTCGACTAAACCTATAGTGTGGGGTAGCATAGGATAGGTATTTGAAAATAAATAGGGTTTGGTAACACCATTTTTTGATAAAATGAATGTTTTCGGAGATATTCACTCCGAAAGTTCAAAATAATGTCCCCCCACCTCTAACTTTTGAACCGCACGTCTAAAAAATATGAAAAAAATCACGTAAGTTAAACTTAATAAAAACTTTCTAGGAAAATTATTTTCAACTTAATCAGTTGAGCAGTTTTTAAGTTTTTTTAAAAAATATTTAAATAAATAAATAAATAAATATTAGGGGACAATCTTACACAAATCGACCTAGTCCCAAACTAAGCAAAGCTTGTACTATGGGTACTAGACGACGATAAACATACTTATATAGATAAATAAATACTTAAATACATAGAAAACATCCATAACTCAGGACCAAATATTCGTGCTCATCACACAAATAAATGCCCTTACCGGGATTTGAACCCAGGACCTCTTGCTTCGTAGGCAGGGTCACTACCAACTAGGCAAAGCGGTCCTTATTTCTAAACTAAGATTGTAATTTAACCGCCACTGCAAGCATTTTTTTTTCTTTAAGTACCTTTAAGATCACGCTAACAGTATCTCCTTTCAAATAAAAAGAAATAATTTAAATCGGTTCATATAATAAAGAATTACATCTGAAAAACCATCAACATACATACTAGGTCATAAGTAGATTAGGTACCCAATTCGCCGATAGATGGCGCTGTACCACCGACGTTGGTATTCTGCGCGCGGTGGGAGTTGGGACCAAAACAACCACATCAATAAAGTATGCAAAGGTTTTTTCGTACCTGCTACGGAACCCTATCTTGGGCGTGTCCGACACGCTCTTGGCCGGTTTTTATGACAGTTCATACATCAGAATAAAAACAATAAAGCTGATTGTCACAATGACCTAGACGTGTACCTTAAAGACTGGAAGAACACTGCTCAATATCGGGATGAATGGCGAAAATGGGGGGAGGCCTTTGCCCAGCAGTGGGTCACTTCTCCAGGCTAATTAATAATAATAATAATGTTTTAAGCCGTACAATTGACATTAAACCCTAGGGTGGGCAGTATACTAAAAATATTATTTCCGACAATATTAGTGAACTATCGAGTATTTATCGCATGTTTGGGCTTACATTATAATTGTATAATTAGAGGTCAACGAGCAACTAAACTTAATAACAAATTATATCAGTGGCCAGCTAGGAAGACAGAACTTTGAGAAAAAAATACTTTTGACTCTATCCCAACACAAATCAGCGATAAAAAAAAAATTTTTTTAAGGAATTATTTTATACTAGCTTTTGCCCGCGACTCCGTCCGCGTGGAATTAGTAATTTGGGCAGCTTATTTTTTTTATCCAATTTGCTTTTTCATGAATTATGGCTCTCCTTAGTTCATCGATATAAAAAAAAATTTGTTAAAATACTTAAATAAAGTGTCGGTTTCTTAGTAATGACTTCAGAAGATAAGCTTGAATTTTTACTAATAAAAGCCAATAAAATTGCGATCATCTTTATCGTGCGACCATGCTTATGGAAACTTCATGGGTTCTGTGACTTCTGTGATATGATTATTGTTAAGGTCCGTATATACAAGTACTTCAATACAGATCAATTCACAAGAGTTGGCACGAATGGAATGAACGAAAGCAATGTCACCTTGACATTTTTGTAGGAAAATGACTGATGCATGACATTTCATATTTGTGTGAAGTGTATTCAAATAGGTATCACATAGATACTTTCATTCACTCATTCCATTCATTCGTGCCAACTCTTGTGAATCGACCTGTACCTAAGAAAGAAAGAAAGAAAGAAAGAAGACATTTATTCACTTTTACAAGACACACAAATACAAGAAAGTACACACAAATTCATACAAATAAACAAAGTTCACAAAACAACGAAGTAATAAATACACAGATCTGCATGTGTGTCCATGCAAAAGTGAAACGGTCGCTGACTCAGCATTATGCTGAGGCGTTAGACGCCTGCAGCGCTGATTTTCTGCCAGAACCGTCTGTGACTCACGGAACGATACACAAATATACTATATAAACTACTTAATAAAAAGATAAATTAATAAAATGATAATGAATTAAACAAATAATTTAGATTTATTATTGCGTAGCATAATATGTAAATAAATAAATACAATAAAGAAAAAGTAAACTGCGAAAACATAACCCGGTAAAACAACAGGTTGGCCTAATTAAAAATGAGAATTTATGACCAGGGTCTGTTTTTAAAATTAAAATGACTGACTGGCTGACTCGTCCACGGTCAATCCCTAGGAACTAATTATAATACTTATAGACAAAGAACAGGGACGGATTAACTTGATGTGTAGGATAGTAAGCCTGTCCTACTAGTTTTATAAATGCGGAAATTTGTGTGTGTGTTTGTGTGTATTGGGACTCTTTCACACTTAAATGATTGGATTGTAATTTGCTAAGTAGGTATTTAGATACCGTGAATCTCGGGAATAGCACATGGGCTACTTTTTACTTTACCTACTGAATCGGAATGTATACAGTCGACAATCGGATCATTCAAGGCGGTCAAAAATATCTTTACACGACCATATTGTCAATCGCGACCATGAGTGGTCAGATATATATTTTTGAGCACTTCAATTGCCCCGATGTTTACGATGATACTCCCGAGTTAATTTGTTATGAAAACAAAAGACAATAAGTAGGTATACCTACCGAAGCTGAGTCTAGTCTGATCTATTTAAGTCGTTAGTAGATAATTAATTATTCAATTATCCTTCCGTTATAAATCGCGGAAGGTACCGTTTGACGCGGGCGGTCAAAACGCTCAAATATTCCCCCGTACTATTGTACAATACCCCTTAAATTGTTATATAATCCATGGTAGTATCTCATGTTTTAATTTTCCATAACAGGCGTCATAGCGATACCGAGGTCAAATGTTAATTTGGCCCATGACTTATACTATCGTTCCTGATAACACGATGATATTTACATGTGTTATTTTATGGAATTGCCAGATCATTCGACTATCGGCAGGGAATTGGGCCCCATGAGATGTTGACAGCACTAGCAAGAGCTAGGTCGAATAGATAACCTTGCTATAGTGAAAACAAGTGTACATAAGTACCTAAATGATATCCCAGAGGTTTATTATCATGATGAGTCTTGTTTTTTCGCGCATACATCATCGAGAGCTTGCGCAGGATTTATATGAACTTATTCAGACGACCAGATGGCCTAGTGGTTAGAGAACCTGACTATGAAGCTTGAGGTCCCGGGTTCGATTCCCGTGTCAGGGCAGATATTTGTATGAAAAATAGGAATGTTTGTTCTCGGGTCTTGGGTGTTTAATATGTATTTAATTATGTATATATCTATATAAGTATGTTTATCCGTTGCCTGGTACCCATAATACAAGCTTGCCTAGCTTACTTTGGGACTAGGTCAATTGGTGTGAATTGTCCCATGATATTTATTTATTTATATTTTACCACCGTACGACCTGGCCATAAGCAGAGTTTAGACCTGCAAGAAAAATCGTGCAAGTTGCATTCTTCATATTGCGAGGCCGTAAAGCAAACGAGTATGAAAGTGGTCAATCGGGCACCGCAATGTAAGCGACGATTTTTCTTGCAAGTCTAAACTGGGCTTTAGGTATACTACGAAATTCAATTTTTTAACTTCGTATCGTGCCGTTTCATTAACGCTAATTAATTAGTGTTAAACAGAAGATCAATGAATCTGTTTCCGGATTTTTTCCAGATCGGGTGAAGTTTAATGTATCGTGTTTTGAACCATTGATTAACCAAGAACTACAATAACTACTTGTTAAACTACAACATATATTAATACCCGAACGAATATGAAGTTTTTTTTTGCGTAAAATTGAACAAAGAATTGGTTGATTTCAAATGACCTGGCCTTAAAGGCACTATAGGCAAAGGTAAAATAAAAAATAAATTGAAACTGAGCTTAACTTTTATTTACAAGAACCTATTTACTTATGCTTACGAAAAAATATTCGCCATATCATTATTCTAAATAAAACACAATGAAGTTGGGTTATTTACCAGAATCTGTAACTTATCTAGTGACCGAAATACTGAATATACTGTTGATACAAAGTCATCATGTCTTCATAATAAAAACATCTTAGTTTCAAAATATATAAATGGATAATATGGCTGCGTATCCACCGGAGCTGTGCGAGGATGCGTTGCGAGGGATGTGTTTGTCATGAACCAATAGAAACACTTCATTTAAAAGGTCCTAAGTGAATGAAGTGTTTCTATTGGTTCATGACAAACACATCCCTCGCAACGCATCCTCGCACATCTCTGGTGGAAACGCAGCCTAAGACAGCAAACTTATTGAAAATAAATATAGTACTTACTATAGTTTTTCTTACAAAGTTATTGCCGTAAACAAGCATTCTATTTCATGAATATGACAGGAATATATGATGTTCAAATTCATACTTCAGAAGGCATGAAATTGTAAGAGAGTGCAGTTACGTGGTACAACCAAAACGTAAGTATAAAATAATTTATATACATATGTATATAATTAAGATTAATAATTTAGACAGGTCTTTGTTAAATTCCATTTTACATAACCGTTTTATTTTATACGCTAACCATTGTTCATAAGTAGTTACTAAATAACCAAAACGATGAACGATGGTAAATGAAACCATCTTGTTAAAAATTAGGTACATGATAAATAGGGTATTTGACACCACCAATGATCTGCCATACTCAAAACGCGATGCACCCATAGAATTTATAGGGCCATAGTACGTAGAGTACGTAGAATTTGTAGGGCGAGCTGTACCCTGTGAATCCAATACACTGTAACTCCCATAGACAGTGTACTGAAGATACAGTGCATTGGATTCACAGGGTACAGCTGTGGCGTCATTTATTTACTTAGACCATTTATTGAAATCAATTGCAAAGCAAATTTTATTGTTAATTGAAACTTAATCTGATTTTCAGGATTGATATTATTTTTTGGAGTTATGTCTTGAAATTTTTAGTTAATAGTGTCAAACTACCCTATACTTACTTGGGTCATTTTA
Organism: Archips xylosteana; assembly: GCA_947563465.1. NCBI lineage: Eukaryota > Metazoa > Arthropoda > Insecta > Lepidoptera > Tortricidae > Archips > Archips xylosteana. The sequence goes on from OX387360.1 coordinate 6,093,207, forward strand.
AAATTTTGCGCAGAACACTCTGTTACTTTTTGTATGGAGCTACCACTCTGTTACCATGCATATTACAAATATTACATAAATACTAAGCATTTTTTCGATTCCGACAGTCAATAATTATCTGTGATATTATATACTTGGCTGATTGCAAATTATCGATCATTTTACTGAAATAACCGCAGAAAATAGACATTGTAAACGGAAACAACCTTGTTTTAGGTTGGGATAAATTTACGTGCGCAAAATTTGAAAATGACCCACTTGTCAAACGCTAGAATAATAAAAAGAATAGAAAATGCATGCGCAGTCCAAAATAGGTATTTACTATGTGTGAATACATATACTCACAATTTCTTCAACCAGTCTTTATTCTAGATTTGTAAATATATCGGCAGCATATAATTTGCACGAATAAAACATAAAAATGCACAATAAATATGCTGTTACTTGCAGTAATTTAAAATATTTTGCCGTCACATTTCTTCCACAAAGCATTATGGCAGTTGCCTTTTGCAGTAATTTTTTCTGTCACTTCTCGTGGAAGGTTTACGTACAGCTTACAGCCACATCCAAATTTATGTCAAAATTTGATACATTCCTTCAAACTCACACTAAGACAAAACCGTCACACAAATGTGAAATACACACACAGCTAAACTTTTCCGATGACCAATGACATTGCCTATTATAAGTACCTTTTGGATTTTTCATACATATATATATATATAATTCATACCATTAAATTTATTGGTAAGCGTAGTGAGAAGTTTAAAAAAAGCGTAACATTTTTTTTCTTGATCTTGACAGTTATTGTGTTATTTCTGCCAGTATTAAAAATACTACCGATTCTTATACGAGAAAAAGTGCCTAAAATTTTACGGATTTGTTACCTTGTGATACAAAGTAAAGAAAAAACCCTGGTGTCACATTTTTCTCGTACGAAAATGAGCAGTAAATTGATATACAAAATTATTGATTCCGACTAGAAATACCACAAAAAAGGTGTGTTTTAAACTCTCCAAACACGTTACGTTATTCACAATTTTTCCTAAACCACAAATGATAAATACCAAGTAACTACTAAACTCACCGTTCCACGGTCTTAATCACTTCACAATGAAAAGATGACCCACAATGATCCCATAATAATATCAGTAGGGCCAGTAAAGGTTTAGGCGGTTAGTGCCACAAACTGGTGGAACACATCCAGAATGTGAGGGTCCAAGTCCTGGGTGAAGAGGAGCGTCTCTAGGGTACTGCTGTACTTCTGCACTTGCTCGTGATGCTGGAAATAGAAAGCCAGAGTCAAATTAATCCATCAAACTCATCAGTCAATTTAAATCGATGTTTTTTTGATGTTTGAGACAAAGTACAGGAAAATATTATCAAAAATATAATTTTGTCGTAGAAAATAAGATTAAAGTTGTGAAAATGATTAAATAAAGATTAATAATGGCCTTGTCTATGACAGGGGAAAACACTGTAATGGGCGTGTACAAGGTTTTTAGCCAATAAAGGTCTTGGCACTGCCTGGGTCCTCCCTTCCCAGGCGTCCAATGAGGATTTTCCAAGTACACGCTCAATTGTAAAAAAAAAACAGCAGAAGCGCTGGAACCCTATCAGGCAGCAGGCAGCAGGCACACTCACCGCCAGGAACACTTGCCGCAGCCGGCCCACGGTGCTGCGGTACCATCCGGTGGCGGGGTCGCGCGCGTCCGTGTCGCAGCGCACCAGGTGCTCCGACAGGATCATGATGAAGCGCTGGAACACGATCAGGAACAGCCGCTTCTGGTCCATGTGGGCCGCTTCCAGCCGCTCCTCCATGCGCTCGACCGCCTGAAGTAACATAGCTCATTTAAAAAAAATATCTAATAGGTCACTTAAGTCAAGGGCGATAATAGATATGGACTGACAACCGCCATACAAAAGATCATTCCTCGTTGCTTAGTACGAAAAAGTAACTAGATGTCGCTAGATGTACTGAAACCCGAGTAAAACTAAATTCAGTGCGACATTGCTCGATATAGCACGGTGGCAATAATGTTCAACTCTTAGGTACCTCTGTGAGCTTAGTAACCTTCGTTATGTTGTAAAACTTAAAACCTAGATGGCGTTAAAATTAACTATTTTTGTAAAAACAGAAAAGAAATAGTGTCTCTTTGGCAAAATTGAGAATATTAAAAAATCAATGATATAAATAAATTATTATTAAGTGTTCTATAGTTTTATTTATTGCGCTACTTTCGATTTCCACAGCCACTATAATCGGCAAAGGGAAGCTGGTTTACCCCTTGCCGCCTGTGCGTGTGCCTAGCTTAACCTCACCAACTGCTTAGGAAAGTTTGTGGAGATGTTTGGATGTTAACAAGTACGTTGAAATGACTCTCCTTTCATGAAGATTTTCACATGAATTTTGCCCGCTTTTTTATAACAACCTGAAATTGTCAAAATTAGACCTTGACGACATCGTAATAAGAACCAAGGCATCATGAATGCCACGTTCTATACGGTACGAACGGTAACGAACTTTCTATGAAGCGTTGTTACGACCGTTATAGTCTGGTCCAAATGTACCTTTTTGCATGAAATTTTTGTATAGTCACCGAAAATTACGATCAAGGAGTCATTCGATTCGGAATATTATATAGAAAGTTTAAGGAACAATTTAATTCAAAAAAAAAAGTAGGGGTTTGGTTTTTTTTTCGAATATCTCGGAAACTATCAAAGATATTTGAAATTTTGAAAAAGATCTGAAAACAGCAGGAAATTTCCTTAAAAAAGTCTTAACTCCCGTAACTGTATCTCTGATATTTATAATTTTTACAGAGCCCTGAAAATAGCGACTAAAGCGGGTAGTCTGGCTTCCGCGCGCGATTCATACTCGGACACGTTGGCAAAAAAAAAAACATTTTAACATATTATATGAAGATAAAAAATTCGAGTACTATTAGGATACGTAAATAAACAATAATCCGCAGGCAAAAAATTTTTATCCCCATTTTTCCATTATCATTAACAACTTTTTCTGAATTGAATGTTAACATAAAAAACCCGATTATTATTGAACTACAACCCTATGATTTTTTTCACTTCGTGGAGTTATTCTTAAGAGGTATAAAAATAGATCCCCGTTAGAAAAAAATCAAAAATGTTAATTTTCTACTTTTTTATTAACAATTAAAAATATAAAAAAATTAAAAACTGTATAAAGGTAATTAAATGCCCGCGTTGTTATTTGTGCGTTAATAGCACCATCTAGTCATAATGTAGGAAAAAATCTCAGCGACGTTTCCCTGGATTATAATAGCGCCATCTAGTCATAATGCAGGAAAAGGTCTCGGCGCCATTGTGTTAATAATGCCATCTAGAAATAATGTAGGAAAAATATCAGCGCCATCTAGTCATAAGCCTGGATTTTGGCTTTGTTCCGGTGAACGCTTTTTAGTATGGAAGTCGACAGTCTATACGTAAAATGGTCTTTGCTTAAGTTTGGAGCAACTAAATACAGAAACAGTTTTTTTTTTAGACGAGCTTGTCGTAGCGTGAACGGCGTGGCGGAAGAGCTGGATATCAATATATTCATTCAACTGTAATCTCTCTACGGTGAGACAGCGGTTAGTTTAGAGGTTTTATTGAACGTACTCTAAGTAGTTACTGCAACTACTGATTCTATTATATAAAAATGAGTTCTGCTATCGTGTTTAACCAATGTGGCCCTTCCATGCGATTACGCGCAAACTTTATGCTTCAAAAATCATCAGAGCCAAATAAAAAATGTAAATGTGATGTATACCTCTTCGGTAGGCTTGTCTTGATCCTTCTTCTTCTTGCTGGTGCCTTCGTCTTCGGAGTCGGAACTGGACGAGTCCGCCCGGGCTAACGCTTCCCTGGCCTCTTGCAGTTCCCTACCTTACAAAACATAAAAATAACCATAAATTAACAAATTATTGATAATTATCTATCTACTTAAAACAGTGAAATCTCTCGTCCCGAGTGAGCAGTATAGTGTCCCATGTAGTATGTAGTGTATTACCATGAATACGATTTTATGTCATATCATATATTTTCAAGTTTAATAGTGATAAATTAATAATTAAATACATTTTAGTTACTGATTTGTTGATGTCCAGCCAAAACCCCTGGACCTAGAAAGCTGTGATATTTGCATAGAGGTTTCATTTATGATAGTTATACAACAAGAATTAAGGAAGTATTTAGAGGAATTGCAACGGTGTACTTGGACGGGTCATGACGGTGTAACTAATAACTATACCTAGAGATTTTTCTAGCACAAACAACTTGTGATTAGTGTTTGACATAATAATAACACCGATTTGGTTTGGTATTATTGTTTTATATTTTCAAACGTATCTCATTGATATAATGCCACTCATAAGACATCGATAAATTAAGTATTAGAAGGAAAAATATTCGTTGGTGCTAGAAAAATCTCTAGGTATACTAATAACCCTCCCTTTGAGCTCCGCGGCAGTCAGGTAAACAAGAAGCTTACTCACTCAGCTTGGAGACGTGTTTGTTCATCTTGTCAATAGTGAGGTGCAGAATCTCCCAGAGATGCGAGCTCGTGAAGTACGGAGCCATCTCCTTGGAGAACAGCCAAGTGGCCACGGCGCTGCATTCCACTATTTGAGTCTTCAGCATCTTGTCCACGAGCACGGACACCATCTGAGGGTGGCGCTGCCAGAGCTCCCAGACGTTGCGAAGGATGCAGATCTGGGCTTCCTCGGATTCTGCTAAGATCTGGAATTAGAGGGTCTTTGATGAGCTTTGTCGTCTCAATTTGATATCGGAATCAAAGAATAAAAAAATATTTTTAAACATTTTTTTTTGTAAATGCAGGGTATCCCAAAACTCAACAACAACATCGACTCCTCTAATATCTGTACAGCCAACAGTTCATAAATATCTAAACATCAATCTTATATTACGGTAATAAGGTAGATAGTTATTTATGAACGATTGGCTATACAGGTATTGGTGAACTCGACCCTACGGGGTGAGAAGCTAAGTTATAGCAGCTCTGGAAAAAATAAGTGTAAAATCCATGTTACTCCGTTAAAGTGATATGTTATGTGACTATTATCGCTTGGTTCTTGCCAATAAACGCTGCCTTGCCTGATCCGTCATCAGACGAAGCCAAAAGTTTATATAGAATATATAAACTCACATTGTAGTTATAAAATTAAGTATTTATGTAAGTATCTTTCAGATAACTTATGGAGCGGCATGGTCGTCTATACTTAAAACAAATATTTTCCCCGCTAACTGTCGTATATTACACACAGTATCACATCGCACTCCTTTATCAAGGGTCAACTAACTTTAAATAATCCACCATTTCAATTTAGACCCTCCTGAAGTTAAATGAAGCCTAAATTACATAGAATGGGGTATTATTATGAATTAGTTCACTATGGATCTACGAGTGCGACAGTACGAAAGTAGCGGGCAAGAGGACGAATTACTTAACTCACCTTAAAAACATAATGAAACTTGGATATAGCAGCGAAACTGTGCGAGATACTCTTGCTGCCAAGATTCAACAGGGTTTGCACGAACACGTCTATCTTGAGGGGGTTGTGCGGCGCCGCCTGGGCGGCGGAGGGCTGCTCGCCCTCCCGCAAGGGGTTGGGCAGCTCCCGGAGTACGTTCAGGGCTTCCTCGGGGGTGCACTTGTTGCGCACGCATATCACCAGCTGGTGGGCTGCCTCCGTGCCAGGTAGGGAAGCTGCGAAACGTGTACACTTGTTAAGAGGATACGATGCCTGAGAGACTTTTCAAAATTAGGTATTTTAACTAACAACACAAATGTAACCGCTTCTCAAGTAAATAAATGGATCTAATTTTCAATTTTTAGATTTTTTTAAATGTCGCTGTCTCGCTCTCACGAAAATTTCAGCGAAAACGCATAAGGTTACGACCCAAAAACAATCATAACAGCACTCCACGCATTAACAGTATTAAGACGTCCAATGAGACATAACGTAACGCAATGCTCCGTCTAATTAATGTAGATGAGCGATAAGATATGCGTACAATAGCTTGGGCAACGTGGTGGGAACAAGCCGTGGGTCATACTGAGAGCTAGATGAACTGAAAGGAATAAATCCGATATTTTAAACACGTTAATGTATGTGTGGAAACCCCTTATTGTACAAAAATAAGAAAAATAATAAAAGCGTGTTAAAAAAACACTATTATTACCGTTGAGGTACATGTACGAAAGTGAACTAATCCCTTTAAGGGATCTCTACCAGTCAACCTTTAAGTGGATGAAAGAAGCATTTATTTATGACCGATAATGAGTAAGTTAAAAAGTCAGAATTAATGAAAGTATACCAAAAAAATAATATTGACCAATTTATTCAATTAACTAGGTGAATTTTATCGTGAATTACTAATTACAATTTTATCGGTTAAAACCCGTTAGTTTTTCGTATTAATTAACACCGTTCCATTTACTCCCTAAACTACCCTATTGTGGCGTCATTGCGACAAATATCCGGGGTCTAGTTATAACTTGGCTTCTCGCCCGGTAGCCCGGTACCAGGTTCATCATCATCCCAGCCTATACACGATGACTTTTAATTGGTGATCAGGAGTTGATAGTTATTTGTGTCACAAGGGAGCAAAATGATGTATTTACGGCGAGGACAGTACAATGAATCCAGAGTGAAGCGATGAATTCTACCTACAATAGAATCCTGAGCGCAGCGAGGGATTCTAAGTTAGAATCCTGAGCGTAACGAAGGATTCAAATTTTGCTCATAAGTGACACATACAATTTTTCACACCGACTATGAGGAAAATGGATTGTTGTGATAGATAGGGAAAGGTCACCACAGATAAAGTATTCCTGTGCTACTTTTAACAATGTTAAGAAATAATCGAATGGAATCGAATATTACAATGGTATCGGATATCAATATTCATTAAATCACAATAACAATCATCGATAGTTTTCATTTAAGTAAAACGTATAATTTATTGTGACATTTTTTTAAACTCTTACGAAAAATTCATCAATTTTCATATAACGTTGTTAAAGTTAAAACATGAAATACGTTCGTTTTTAATCAGTTACGATGAAATAATTACAATCGATTATTTTATTAAGCTTTGTGTTCATTGGCACATTGCGTAAATGATACATGCCAATGAATAAATTAAAAAGTAGCTTGAACAGAAAAGTAGCATTTTGATCCCTGTCGTCAGGGAGCAAAACCTACTTTTCCGAATGAAAGGTGTGAAAAAAATATTGATTCCTAACCAAATTGGAATTTAACAGACGAGGTCTAAAAGCAATGAAGTCTCTGTTTCATTTTAAAAAAGACTTTATAGTTAAAACTTCCTCCATCCAGCGAATGCATGGTCATCCTACATTTATTGAAGTTAAGTAGTTTTGTTAAGTGTCAACGCTTTGGCGGGGAATTTGACAGGTCTCGCGTCAAAGTTTGTTTAAGAAACTGACTTGTCAAAGAGGTTTTAAGCTTAAAGACTACCTCTAGTTGCAGTAGTTCGGTTGATTTGTCCGGGACCGAACTGCTGCAACACTTTTTGTCTCAGTAGTTCGGTTAACACGTCAAACCGAACTGTTGGGAAGACTTTAGTTGCAGTAGTTCTGTTGACTGTCCGGGATCGAACTACTGCCACAATTTTAGTCTTATTAGCTCGGTTATGACGTCAAACCGAACTACTGAGAATTGAAACGACTCAAAAGGACGTTTAAGGATTAGATTGTACAACAAGAGCATAAAACGAGCCATTTTACCCGAGACGTTTGGTTGGTCAATTTAATTTAATGCTAGAGTTTTAGGTACACTCTTCTTTTCACTTCGATTGCAAGGAAATGAATCAATCAGTCACGATAATAAATAAATCAGTCACGAATAGCTAAATTAAATAAATACATGATGAAAGCTAACGATGACATTATGATTTCATTAAGGAAAGCCGATAAATTACTACTGACCACGCATAACATCCCACTGCTGTCACACATGCATCCACTCAAACACATTCGAATATTCATCAGGTACCTACTCATTTTGCACTGACAACTTGGCGATATCGAATCCAATCACTGTCGGGTTTCAGTTAAAAATCGTTCGTTTGATAGTTGTGAATGTTGCGTTCCGCGTGGGACAGAAATATCAAGAAAACAGATGGCCAAGCGCGAGTCGGGCTCAAGCACCGAGAGTTCTATATAGTCAAAGGCGAAAATTATATACACGACAAAATTAAAAAAAAATCAAACTTATTTGTGTTTAACTTAACTTCTTAAAGTACAACCGCTGACAGACAAATTACAAATCTTAATTTTTTCCCTTAGACCGACTCACATTTGGCCGGTTTTCAACCAAAAATAATATTATGTAAAGTGGGCATGATTTTATTTTCTCGTACCCCTTACTGTTGAGTCTTACGTCCTTGTTTTTTCAGGTGAGTAACATTTTTTTCCTAAAGTTATAAGTATAGTTAAACTTATATCTAATAATTGCTCATTTACTAGTATAAGATTATGAACAAAAATTACACCACAACTTAAACAAATCTCGTAACTAGAGCAAAAATGCGCGAGGAACTCCAAATGCAAAAACGGCGAAAAGCCCGCGAGATGGAAAGTGCGCACGCGACGGTTTTCACTCGCCAGCGCCCGCCTCGCGTGCCCGCCACTACATAATTCAGCTGGCCTGAAGTTAAAAATTTTTGTGCCGAAAAAAAATAAGTTGAAATTTATAAATACAATTGGTTAAATTTTTCCACCAACCAGGCACCAATTTTTCTAGATAAGTATTCGGTAATACAAAAATTAAATTACCCTAACTATAGTAGTTCCAATCATTTATTTTTTCGATGGCAGATCTAGTTTGATAGTTATAGTGTTGTGACCAAATAAGTGATCAATAGATACGATATCGATCCAATTTTATTTTAGAAATACGAGTAGTAGGGTCGGTTCCCTAACTTAAGTATCCACTTTTCCATACTAACTGCATAGGTAAGTGGATACTTATGTTAGGGAACCGACTGTACTAGGAACTAGCTTTTAATAAACTTATAATAAATGTTGATGAGAGCTCATCGAGTGACAGTGACGATAAAATTAATAAATAAAAATTACCTTCATTATAATTATTTCATTTATTGTCGATTACCTATCTATACTTATATTACTTATTATTATAAAGAGGAAGGATTTGTATGTTTGTAATGAATAATGAATAAATTAAAAACTACTGGACAAACAAATATTATTTCACCATTAGAATGCTACGTTATTCCTGAGTAACAAAGGCTATTTTTTATCCCGGAAAAAAAATTACACCGCGTACAAAGTCGCGGGAACACATCTAGTTCAATATATACAATACCGATACAATATCGATATTTCATATAAGTATAGATTAAATCTGTTTGGTTACTCGTCGGCCACAGTGTAGAACTTCGAACAAAGTCGATAAGTATAATTAAAAACTTATAGTTCCATTTCATCTTTTAACTATTTCGAAACTCTGCGTATTTGACTTGTTTCCAACAATCGACTAATCTCGATTGTCAATTTTCCATTGCTGCATGCCGTTCGTTAACACAGGAAGCACATGCAACGATATTGTTCCAAACAAAGTCGTCAACGCAACCGTTTCCTAAGATATTGTCTTTGCGATGTGGACAGTGATAGTCTGCCATTATTTTAAATTGCCAGCCGTTGACTTACATGGTACAACATAAGGAAGGATGGTCGAGTAACTGGCCGTTTACTAGCTAGGCTAGTCGGGAAGTAGAGAGTGCATTACACTGTCATCTTCGTTTACGTCATTTGAATTTACGTCGAGTTCAACCGAGGATCCTACTAAGACAGCGACAAGTTTTAAAGCATCAAGGTATTTTTACTTGGAGAAATAAGATTACTTTGTGCATCTGTTTTGCCCTGTAGCCCGATAGTGTTATCTGTTTTATACACAAAAACCGGCCAAGTGCGTGTCGGGTCACACAGTGTAGGGTTCCGTACTAATGGCTCGGCCACGACTTCGCGCGACCGGCGGGCGGCGAGCGTTTTCTCCGTTCATTACGCGACCGAGACTCTCGCCGCACTGTGCTTATCTGGCGGCACACGCAATGAACAGTACGCTTAGTATAAGTTTTACTTCACCAAAATACTTCTTAATCGCGTTTACGTAAAAATTTCAATTCTATGGAAACATGGACGCGCGCGCGCGGAGGCGCTGTCCATGTTTCCATAGAATTGAAATTTTTACGTAAACGCGATCGAGAAGTATTTTGGTGAAGTAAAACTTATATTAAGCGTACTGATAAAACGCTCGCCGCTGCCGCCGGTCGCGCGATTTCGTGGCCGAGCTGTAAGTTACAGCCTGTAACATGCGACAAATATTCAATATTTAGCTTTGATATTATGTTGTTTTATTAGTTAGGAGAGTTTTATGGAAATCTTAAAAAGTTTACACTTTCAGAAAAATAACTTCGATATTATTACCCATGCAATATTTTAGTACATTTGATATATTAACTTTCGATGTTCAGATACTCGCCCGTTTTGTCACATACAAATAAATATTGTTTTTTTTCTGATATAGGGACTGTCATATAAACGATAAATAAATAAATAAATATTAGGGGACAATCTTACACAAATCGACCTAGTCCCAAACTAAGCAAAGCTTGTACTATGGGTACTAGACGACGATATACAAACTTATATAGATAAATAAATACTTAAATACATAGAAAACATCCATAACTCAGGAACAAATATTCGTGCTCATCACACAAATAAATGCCCTTACCGGGATTTGAACCCAGGACCTCTTGCTTCGTAGGCAGGGTCACTACCAACTAGGCTAAAGCGGTCGTTAATTAAGAGACATGTGGATAAAAGGCAATAGCGTTACGACATTTTATAATTGCACGTAAATCATAATCATATTTACCTCATTCTTACATTTGTGTAGAACGAGCAAGAGGGAAACATGATTTTGGGTTCTACTTACGTGCCAGCTATTGTACCTAAGAGTTAAAAGTATATAAACAACGTCAATGATTGTCTCCACTGAAATTTTAATATCATGAAATGCCATAAATGACAGCATACATCTGGTATTGTAAATCATCGGGTAATTTGAAGCAAATGGATAATTTATAAAGTTAATAAAGTCACAGACAAGTAATTAAACACAATTCTCGTTCCGTGAGAATAACTGCTGCTCTGTCAAATAATAAATTAGTAGGTATTGTTCGTTTTGCAGATATAAGCGTGCGACAACTATGGCAATCTACGCTAAATCAAACAAAAAAGTTGTAAAATTAAACAAGCACATGAGTGTCAATTAGTATGTATGTATGTATGTAAACTCTTTATTGTAGGTACATTGTATTAGTAATTATTATCAACGACATTGGTAGCGTTAAGTTTTTACGTAACTACATAATTAACATAAATAAATAAATAAATATCACGGGACAATTCACACCAATTGACCTAGTCCCAAAGTAAGCTTAGCAAAGCTTGTGTTATGGGTACTAGGCAACGGATAAACATACTTATATAGATAGATACATACTTAAATACATAATAAACACCCAAGACCCGAGAACAAACATTCGTATTTTTCATACAAATATCTGCCCCGACACGGGAATCGAACCCGGGACCTCAAGCTTCATAGTCAGGGTCTCTAACCACTAGGCCATCTGGTCGTCTAACATAATAACATGTAAGAATTAATGTTATTATGGGTTTAAGATCATATACCGGGGCAGTACCACCCTCTCACAGAACACCGGCGTAAAGCAGCAGTACTCCTGCCTGCTGCGTTTCGTACGGTCAGTGAGAGCGCCGGGGGCCCAATACCTCTCCCCCTCCTCTATTCCCTTTCCTTTTTCTCTCCCTTTTAGGGCCGACAACGCACTGGCATCGCGTAAAGCGCTGCGGGTGTCTATGGACAGTGGTGATCATTTAGCATCAAGTGACCCACTAGTTCGTTTGTCTGGCCGCTCTAACGTAAAAAAACCCTTCTGTATGTAGTTTTCACTTTTCTTTCATATAGACCAAAGTTACTCTCCACTAGCTCAAAGTATTTTGATTTTACGGTAGACATTTTGTTTCGTACGAGAATCAGTAGTACCTGTTTATTACCCGTTAAAAGTAGAAGAATCGAAAATTTCTAATTTAATTTTTAGACGACCAGATGGCCTAGTGGTTAGAGACCCTGACTATGAAGCTTGAGGTCCCGGGTTCGATTCCCGTGTCGGGGCAGATATTTGTATGAAAAATACGAATGTTTGTTCTCGGGTCTTGGGTGTTTAATATGTATTTAAGTATGTATCTATCTATATAAGTATGTTTATCCGTTGCCTAGTACCCATAACACAAGCTTTGCTAAGCTTACTTTGGGACTAGGTCAATTGGTGTGAATTGTCCCGTGATATTTATTTTTTTTTTATTTTTTATTTCTGAAAGACAAAACAAAATAACACAAAATAACCCCGCTTTTCTTAAACTTCCTTGTTGGGAAATTTTTGTACTGCCTCAAAATACGACATCAACTTAAGCAAATAAAAACCGTTTCATGTCTAATTAATTTCATGAAATGATTTATTGCATAAATAGACGCACCTCACGTGATTCACCTTTCTTCTGGGGGCAATGTATTAAAGGAGGAACTGCGAATCGACTTTGACGATATCTCAAACATGAACTATACAGAGGTAATAATGGAATTCGAAGTTCTTATCGTGCCGTTCCTTCTGTTTAGTATTATTAACGGGAACGAAACGATTCGATCATTTCGAACTTAAAACTCAAACACGAAATAGTGTCAAATGTAAAACATAGCCAAATAGCGACCTCTATTCTAAAGTTATTTTTTTTCTAAATATTTAAAAATTTGACCTTTCAACTCATAATTTCATTTCCATGTAATTTGAAACGTTATTTTTTTTATTCTCTAATATTGCGTCTATCTGAAAATAAAACCAAAATTCACAGACGACAGTTGCATAAAGAAAAAATAACTTTTTAAATCGCTTGGAAATGAAACTGTGAAAGACCAAATTTTGGGATGTTTAAAAAAATCGAAAAATATTTATATCAATTTATCTGTTCATCGAACCTGCTGCCAAACACCCTGTATGATCACGTCTTAAAAACTATGGCATGTGTTAAGTTTTAGTAGTTAAATAACGTAAATATATGCAGTTTAAGAATAAGCGGCGATTAATCGTGTTATCTGTACCTCTACCATGAGTTACACTAGTTTACAGTGACCGTACTCGCTAGCGACGGCGTAAAGGATTTGTATGGAGAATTGTGCACAGCGCCTCTAGCGGTCACTTACGGAAGTACAATTCTCCATACAAATCATTTACGCCGTCGCTAGCGAGTACAGTCACTGTAAACTAATGTAACTCATGGTAGAGGTACTGTTCTTTTTTTGCGAAAAAAATGTCAGTAACTTTAAATAACATTGTATCGCAACTCATGAAACAAAAAGTAAAATTTCACAATCCTCTCATTAGGAAATCGTTGTAGCTGCTAAATGAGCTAGCGTTTCTACGAAATAAATAGAAATACATATCGTAAAAAAATAATACAAACGAAGAATTTTCCAGTTGTTCAAAATGCATGTTATGTTTACTAACACGACGAATATCTTATATGTAGCACCGTTTAGATCAGGTTAGTTTGATAACATTTTTAAAAAGTGTACAGTTTTAGGAAAAAAACCTTTTCAATGTTACAACCTATTCGATATATTTTCGATATTCAGCGCACCCCATATTTATTATTATAATAATGACAAAAGAAGACAGACAGATGCCAAATAATGATGTATTAAAGTGGCCTTACTGTAGTTTATGTACGCCCCATGCTTGTAATGAAATTTTCCGATTAACATGTCACAAATCGATTCAATTTCGAATAGTTTCAGCGGGCAGGTTTCCGCGTGCCGCCGCGAGGGGGGTTGCGCGCGCGGCGCCGCCGCCAGTCACCAAAGCCCGGCGCGCCCGCGGCGCACGCGTAACTTACGATCTATGATCTATCGATCTATGTGCGTGAATCAGTGATCAAAGATGCGGTCCGGGGTTATACGTGTTTTGTTAGTTTTGCTTGTGAGTATTGTCTTGTTTAATGATGTGTTGCAAATAGTATTGGCATGATTCCGTTTAGTTTGGTTGATTGGTAGAGTGCCGATTTTAGTGTAGTCTATTACCACCCTTATTTTAATGTAGTATATTACCACCCTAAGGTTCAATGGTAGCTGCGCGACTTCGAACATTATAGACATATCATTTAGGTACATAAGTCAACATGACAATTAGTCTTAGTTAGTTGGCTTTTTAGAAAATATGGCTCTTTCCATTGGAGGATCATTTTGCCAGTGTCAAGTAAAAGACAGTTTTAAAATGTGTGGGTCGTTATTCGTAAAAATAACACAATACAACCAGTTTCATTTTTTTCTGATATTGAAATGGTAAAGCACTTGGTCGAACATACAATACCAAAATAAATCAATTTAAAGGCGCAATACTATATTTTTTGAAACCACAAACTGTCAAAAATTAAAGAAGTTCATGATTCAACCTCATTGTTACCTAGTCCTTAAAGTTTTACATAAAAAATTCAAGAAGTTCATGATTCAACCTCATCGTTACCTAGTCCTTAAAATTCTACATAAAAAATTAAAGAAGTTCATGATTCAACCTCATCGTTACCTAGTCCTTAAAATTCTTCATAAAAAATCTTTACAGCATGTGCATTTTATTCCACACTGCCAATTTAAGGGTTAAACGAAAAAGCTTTTCGGGAACGCTGGCCGAGATTACAACCTGGATCTATTCGCTTATCGTGCCGAGCGTGTGAAATGTAGGTAATTGCACCTTAGCGTCCCTCCAATCAATAACATGTAACAAAGACTTCACTTCAGGGTCGTAAAAAGGGATTACATATTTTTAAGGTACTGCAATTGCATATACATTTTTTGCTTGGAGTGTATGCCAATTGTATGCATTAACAAAAATTTTATTTACTGATTTTACACTATTAAACAATTGGGATGTACCAAAAAAAATAACCTATAGTTTTTATATTTTTTTTGGAAAGAATAGGATATTTTAAGATACCATTTTCATCGATTTTGAATTTGGTTGAGTATTTATTTTTTTATAATTTTTTTAAGAATTACGTTGGATGACGTCACAGTGAGAGAGCCACGTTCCATTGCCTACAAAAATTCAAGCCGTACATAACATAATCTGTGGCACTACTGATTTGTCTTGTCACTGTCAATAATACAAGCACCGCTTAGGGTCCTAAATGAACCATGACAAATAGTTTTATTTATTTATCTTCTTTTAGCTTCGATTATTCCTGTTTGTTTAATGGTGTGATAGTAAATAGATATTTTTTACTAAAATCTGATATTTAAATTCTTTCATATTTACTTGTAACGTAGTAATTTAATAATTAAATTTGTAAAAATACATTGCGAGTATTGTATACATTTCGGACTTTATGATAAATGACAACTGTTTAAAGCCAGGTGCGCATATTGTGATTAAAGTTCTGTCTTTGTCACTCTTTGCTATTATAAGCAGGACAGCAACATTTCAAACTGTCAATTTGCTTTAGAGTGTAGACCTGCTTTATATCTGCCTATGTGACGATTCACTGCAGGGGTCAAATGAAGGTCATTACTTAAATTTTCTTTATTTAATTCAGTTTATCATATTTCTGGAATCTGATTTCTGAAAACGATTCACAAAGCCTATTTCTCCAAACGGTTTTCGATTTATTATACGTTGTCAAAAATTGGGACATCCCAATTATTTTAAAATGAGTGCATTAGTTGAGCTACAGCGCGGCTTTCCTAGGTTTTATTTTATTTTTATTAGATACTAGCTGACCCGGTAAATGTTGTTTTGCCATATTGGTAGTATAAAAATAGCCTACGACCTATTCTCAGACATACCAAATATAGAGAAAAAAATTGATAAAAATCGGTCAAGCAGTTTCGGAGGAGTTCGATAACAAACACCGTGACACGAGATTTTTATATATTAGAAAGAAGAAGACGAAGATAGATTCCGTGACGATCGTTTTAATTGTATACATAACTGGTGTTGATTTGAATATAATGGTGTTGAATATAAAGCCGTGGTAGCCTATACTCCATTTAATTTAGAATTATAAACCACAACAACATTATATTGCAGCTCGTGAACTGTAATTTCTTTACAATTTGTACTAGAGTAACAATTGACAACACGCAAATAAAGTGACATTAAAACAATTTTATTTTGCGGCTCCCAGACTATTGTACTGTACTATTTGCTAGGTAAGAAATAGTTGACGAGCCGCAATATAATGATGTTGTGGTTTTCAATTCTAAATTAAATGAAGTATAGAGACTTGACATAATGCCCTCACAAGCAGAGCGTCGTGGGTTACGTGCGAAATAACATTTGAAATTTACCTTGAGCTTTACTTACGGTTAAGAAAAAAATCGTGAGGAAACCCACACGCAGGTGCGAAAATTCAATGGTGTGTGTGCAGTTCACAATCAGCACTGGGTCCGAGTGGGAACTTTGCCCAAGCCCTCTCATTCTGGGAAGACGCCTGTGCCCTGGAACTTCACACACACCATTGAATT
Organism: Archips xylosteana; assembly: GCA_947563465.1. Taxonomy (NCBI): domain Eukaryota; kingdom Metazoa; phylum Arthropoda; class Insecta; order Lepidoptera; family Tortricidae; genus Archips; species Archips xylosteana. The sequence goes on from OX387360.1 coordinate 6,109,895, forward strand.
TCTTCGTAGGTGTGTGAGGTCCGCTCTATATTTTCCTTCGCCGTAAATCTCGTGACAAATGTGCGAGCTCGTTGAGAACCCACTAAACTACTACAGCCCTTTTCCTAAACTCAAAAATTCCTAATACGGCATTTATTTATATAACGTAGTTTTTTTTTAACCAACTGCCGAAAGAGAGTTATGTTTTTCGAGCGTATTTATTTATGTATGTATTTATTTATTATTCTTTGGCACGCCCTGCAGCCTAAATGTCTCAATAGATTTCAAAGTGTAATGACACCATTAGATTCGTCTCAGTTGCGAGAGTGATATACTTATATATATTTTTTCCCGGAAATCCCGTGGGGACGGGTATTACAAACTTCCTATTAAATTTGACAATATGGTACTCATGTGTAAATCGGTGACCCAAAGACGGACGTGTAACGTAAATAAATGAATTTCAAACATGGGGCCCTATTGTTATGCAGAAGTGTTTTTATTTTCAAAATAGATCTACAATGTTATTACTTGTCTGTTACGAAGGCCAATACATCTACTGCTTAATTTCGATTAGTTCTCATGTGACAGACAGATAGACAATGACCTTAGCTCGCTTATTGTGGAATGCGATTTTCCCAGCTAAGTGGAACGAGGGATCATAGCGATGGCGTTAAATGCGATATTGCAATTTTTTTACTTGTTGACGTGTTGACAGAAAATTTCCTTCTAATTTTATACACTAGCTGATGCCCGCGGCTTCGCCCCCGTTTTATCTTTCATAAGAACCTTCTAATGACGGTAAAAAACGCAACAAAAATATAATTATCTAATTTGGTGCAGTCGATGGGAAGTTATGCGCGTAGGTACATATTTCGGTGATTCATTTTTATTTACATCTATCTATCTATCTAATACCTTTAAACGAGCAATTCTTGAATATACAGTGGTGGTCATACAATTAAGAACGATTTGAAGTTTCCGATTTTTTTTTATCTAAATCATGTCATATGTCTAGCTGTGTTCCTTCTTAGAAGTAACAAGTTATGTTATAAAATAGCCACATGGATAGAGCAAACGGGATTAATAATAATAGTGTATAATTGCTAACATTTTTTTTTACAAATTTTATTTGTTCTCTATACTAATAAATTCAAAAAGTAATGAAGCTGGACAAATAATTAAGAACGATTTATTAAACTGCTCGAGAGTTGTTTTATATGAAACTTAGATTAAATAAATCATATAAATGTGAAGTTGGTATAGAAAAAAAAACAATTTAATACATTTGAACTAAAATTAATAGTTAGTAGCATGTCCACGGCTTTTAATTACGGCTTTACACCGGCGAGGCATTGAATCTATCAATTTTTGACATTTCGCAAGAGAAATAGAGTTCCATTCTTCTAAGAAAACGTCGTACAGCTCTCTCAAATTGCCACACTGTCGATTTGAAACCTTTTTCTTGACTTCGCACCAAAGATGCTCTATTGGGTTAAGATCTGGGCTGTTGGCTGGCCAATCTAAGACAGGAACTGATTGTGATGTGAGGAATTCCTTAACGGTGCGTGCAGTATGCTTTAGATCATTGTCGTGCTGGAATGTCCAAATAACCGGAAGCACGTCTTCGGCATATGGTAACATTGTTTCTTGCAGTATATTTTTGTATTGGAATTGATCCATGTTTCCTTCTATCAGCCTAACAGGTCCAACGCCATGTCCAGAAAAGCACCCCCAAATTTTCACATTACCCCCGCCATGCTTTAATGTCACTTTTGTGTACTTTGGGTCGAATGCTTTATTCGGAGGGCGTCGTACATATCGTTTTCCATCAGAACATACCCTATTTATTTTTGTCTCGTCAGAAAAAAGAACGTTTTTCCACTGTCTGACTGTCCAGTTTTCATACCTTCTTGCAAATGCAAGTCGGGCTTGCCTATGACATCGTTTCAACATAGGCACCTTCCTTGCTATCCTTCCGTTCAACTTATTTTCTACCAAACGCCATCGAATAGTGCGTGCAGAGATTGCTGAAGGGTTGTTTTCGCCAAAATTTTCTTTTCTCAACTCATTAGACCCTTTAAAAGGATTTTGTTTTGCCAAACGAACGATATTTCGATCATCTCGACGAGATGACTTTCTCTGTCTAGGTCCACGCGGAACGTTTGAAGTAGTTTGATACGTGGAAAAATGCTTTACGGCATGGAAAACCATTGTTTTTGAACATTGCAGATGGTCGGCTATCTTTTTATACGACCAATTCTTCTCGCGAAGTTTTATTATTACTTCTCTTGTAGATTTATCACAACTTTTATTTTTCCCCATTGTTTTTATACGAAGTAATCACTTTTAAGACTTTAACAGCACGAAATGGCGCCATAATTATACGAATAATATTCTACAACCACAGAGCCACACAGTGTTCTCTATTTAAATTTGAAAAAATAATAAACTATTCAGCGTTCTTAATTACGTGACCAGCCAGTAAGTACTAATACTAGGTTCAGATCGAATGTATAAAGTTTCTCTATTAATTTTTTAGCCAACTATGTTGCATAAATGAATGTACCGGTAGTACGGAAAAGTTTTGCAACACCGAGAGAAATAAAAAAAATACGGGCAATTAGTTATACTTGTTACTTTGAAAAAATCATCTCAATAAATAATCGTTCTTAATTATATGGCCACAACTGTATGTATATATATATATATATATATATATATAATCAGAATCTCAGAAACGGCTCCAACGATTTCAATGAAATTTGGTATGTGGGGGTTTTCGGGGATGAAAAATTGATCTAGCTTGGCAACCTTTCATTTTTTAACACCTGAAAATTACTACAGGAATCGAAAGAGTTTCGCCTCCTGAATACGGAAAAATATTTATTATAATTTATTTCTCCATATTTAAAAAATACAACAATTTTAAAAAACATATATGTTCTTACCAATACTGCCACAGAATAGATATGTTTCCTTAAGGGCCGGCGCTCACTAACGGCATGGCACGGCATGGCATTTTATTACTATCAAGTTATTTTGAATCTTATTTCAATGAGTTTAGAATTCATGTTACTTTATTGGTTATGCGTTGCGTCATCCCTCGGCACGTCGCGGCATCGTGGTATCAAAATAAAGTAACATGAATTCTAAACTCATTGAAATATGATTCGAAATAGCTTGATAGTAATAAAATGCCATGCCGTGCCATGCCGTCAGTGAGCGCCGGCCCTTACCCTTTTCACTAGATAAAAGAGCTGTCATAATTTTAAACGAATAGATACGCTGAAATGAGAAATTTTATGACAGCTCTTTTTTCTAGTGATAGGGTAAAGGAAACATATCTATTCTGTGGCAGTATTTGTAAGTACAAATATGTTTTTTAAAATTGTTGTATTTTTTAAATATGGAGAAATAAATTATAATAAATATTTTTCCGTGTTCAGGAGGCGAAACTCTTTCGATTCCTGTAGTAATTTTCAGGTGTTAAAAAAATGAAAGGTTGTCAATTCCGGTGGGACTTTAATAAAATCCCGAAATTTCAATTAAACTGTCGAATCTAACGGTTTGAGCAAGCGAAACCGCAGGTAAGAGCTAGTAAAAATTTAATTATTGGCCAGTGCCTGAAAATATTTAGGCTGCTTTTAACAGAAGCGTTTACATTAGAATTGTAGATATTTTCCTTTTATAAAATTATTTTTGCCTTCTTTTTCAGTTGTGAAAAGTTACATAAGATGTTACAAAAAAACACCTAGAGCTAATAAGGGGTTAAATACCCTTGTAAAGAGTCGGCTATTTGTATCTAAATGTCTTCTTCTTAAGTTAATATAGTGTTTTTTTCTGAAACCGTAAACTTTTTAAGATTGTTATAAAATAACCTAACCTAATAGGGGCTCAGGCCTGAAATGTCCGTTTTCCTAAAATGTACCTTTCCCAAAATGTCTGCTTTTCCATAATATGTCACGTCTTATACGATGCCGTTTAAATAAATAGTGAGAAGTTTACAGTTATAGGAAAAAAAAACTATTCGATATTAGAACCCATTCGATAAATTAACTTTCGATATTAAAGAGTGCTCAAAGAGTAAATTAGCAAAAGAAAACCGTAGCATGACTATATGGCTTGTGAAAAAAATTGTTAGTTAGTCAAGTTTTAAGCGCCTACTAAATATTAATAATGAAAATCATTTAACAATAAAGTAACCTATTTTTATTGCCGTTGTGCATCTTAAATGCTCACCTTGAACACAAAACGTATGGAAAACTGAATGGAAGTTGTACATAAAAATATTACTATAAATTGCCACGGTACATGCACATGTAGGTCTAGATCATAAGCTTGATACAACAGATAATCTATGCCGTAACACGTTCAGTGGAAAAAGAAATCCGTTCAATGAAGCTAACAACATCATTGCAATACGAAACTTCGTGGAATACTTTATTGCAGCCAAAACAGCAGGGCAGTTCACATGTGTTAAAAATAAATGCAGATCTATGAACCTATTAATTAAGCTAATCTTGACTCATGACACTCAAAAAAAATTACAACATGTGAGAGAGTTTCGCAACTAGTCTTTATACGCTACTTTGCACCCAATTATTGTCTATCGGACGAGATTTCCATTGTTAACGCAGATGTTTGCGCAAACAACGTTCCAACACTTCCAACGGAGCTTTGTTATAAAGTGAAGAATTCAGTTTAATTAAAGACAGAACGGTTTTCAGTTTAGACAAACAGAATTTTATTGTAATCAGCCGATTGGAAATTGGCGAGCAGAGGATCGGCGCGCGCGGCACGCGATCCCACACGCCACCGCCCGCACTTTCCCGCCAAGCGTCGTTTTACTTTCAAACGCACGCTGAAATGCTCACATATCTTTCCAGCTAATCACATTCTAATAATAGACTAGTCAGTTAGCTGTCGATTAGAGTTTGTTTAAAGTTTTTATTTATGAATTTCAGATACGAAGGGATGGCGGCGGAGCCGCTTCGGATGACGACTTCATGCCTATGCCGATACCGCTAAACGAGTGGCGCGAAGTACGAAGCGCCCGCACCGCGAGTCAGCTCGAGTCGCACCCCGTTGACCCCGTCGTACCCGCCCGATACTGGGAGGATGCCTTGCGGCACAGCGTCTACCTCACGCTCGTCAGGGATAAGATAGATCAACTCATCTCGAAAGGCATCTACGAGGATCCACTGTCGGAAATCGATGACCGTGACCTCTGGGATAAAGTCAAACGAGCGCCGTTCAAAAGAATCGAAACCAAAGACCCGGTAATGGTAGGCGACGTTGCCATAATGGCGAAGGGCAAATTGATGGAGGAGCATCACAGCTTCAGGTTCGCCGAGGACGACAAGTTCAAGGACAAATGCACGGGCGACAAATGCATGGACGGAGTGAAAGCGCTGTGGTCTGTCATGCGGGAGAGACAAAGAGACCCGGGGACATTCCCGAGGCAATACCATTACGAGTTAACGTTCTCCGTGGTCACGCCGAAGAAGAACAAGCCGTACGAGACACCGGCGAGGACCTTCACTGTACGCGAGAGCATTCCAGAGAGAGTTATTGAAACGCCGAAGGAGAACCGCTACTACTATCAAATGGCGCCAGTTCAGACGGTAACGCCGCGCAACGAACGGGCACTCTGGTTCCATAAGAACATAGCACCGAACGGCCAGAACCAAGCTCGGCAGCATCACAACAGCTTGGACAGACTGTTCAGTTCTCTTTTCACGGATGATGACGAAGACTTGCCTCATCCACGGTACAAGTCAAAGCAGCAGTACATCCCGCAGGTGTACCAGCAGTACTCTAAAGTGGGACACGTCGGAGCGCCCAGTGAACACCAGCACAAGAAACTCAATCCTTACGCGAATAAGCCGGTGTCTTACAAGTACAGTCGGCCCATCCCTCCCCCGCCGCAACCGCACGTCCAACACCACTACTTGGACATAGATGCCATCGGTGTCGTCAGCAACCCTTACATACAGGACAATAGATATAGGCCCCAACACAAACACGGCAAAACACAGCGGCCGCCGGTGCTCCCGACCCCGCCTAACCCAGTTTTACCGCTAAAGAACTTTACCATAGAAACCACAACGAAGCTCAAACCAAATGTTACAGAAGAAACAACTCCACAACCTCCACAACCTGAACATGTAACTCCGCATAGGACTCACAGCAAGCACAGGCCGACAACTGTTAAGATCAGTTACGCCTCGGACCATGTGAGGCCGCCTGTCTACAACGCACCACCTGGCGTGTTCGTGACCATGGACAAGAAACCTTTCAAACCGATGCCACCACTTCGACTGGTTCATTCGTCGAAACACCACAAGCCCACTCGGCCCACAGATTTCCGTCCCAGCCCGCAAGTGCTAGACATACAATTCTCTGAACCGGATCCATTATTTGACACTGCATTTAGGCCAATCACTGTAAACTATGCAAACAGCAACACGACTGAGAAAGCTGTGGTTGCTAACAGCAACAATCATAACCGAAAATCCAATACGACCGCAAAGAAACCACCGAAAAAACACGAGAACATAAAAGCACAACAAGTGACAACTTCCGCACCCGAAATCATAACCGCACACAGCGTCGAAGACAGCGACGCGGAATGGACTAACGTTTTAGGCGCCTTTGCTAAAACAACGCCAATGGCTGCTGACAAAGAGACGACTAGTCCAGCCGAAACTAGTACTCCCCTCACCACAACGACGACTTCGACAACTTCTACGACTACGACAACCACAATCGCACCCTACAAGAAAAGAACAACAACAACTACTACCGAAGCACCCACAACTACGCCCAAGCCGAAAAAACGTACGCGTCCGCCACCGAAATTCAAAAAACCAGAAAAAATTAAAAAACACAAACGCGTTACAACCACAACCTCCACTACTGTCGCTCCTCATAAACTAAGAAAGCAAGATCTGACTCCACAAGCGAGCTCCGCATCCGCAACGGCGGAACTGCCTTCAGGTATAACTACTTTTACAACCACGACCACCACAACCACACAAGCAACCACCACACCTGTACAAACGACAACCACACCCTTACAAACGACAACCACACCCATACAAACGACAACTACAACCACTACCACTCAACCTACAACGACGACCACGAGTACAAAGCCCACGCCCACGCTAAGCGAACACATTAAACGAAATAGATACAGGCAATCGACGCTAAAATACAGAAGCACTTCAGGTAAGGATGATAAGAAGGACGATAAGCCGCGCACGATTGTACCCCCGACCGGAAACTTCCCACCGCGCAGAAAGGGCTCAAAATTCCAAGGTAACATCCCATCATCAACGCCAAAGAACACTGATATGCAGTACGACGAAGATGGCCGCGAGGACCATATCGCAAGTCCATACATATCCAAACATACCGTCACTACTGAATCTCTGACACCTAAGCCAGATCCTACGACCGAAAAGATAACTACAACGACGACAGAAGCTTACGAAGAAGTAGCCGATAATATTTATATCACCAATGGTCCACCAGAGTATTTCCAGGAGGACGAGTTTGACGTGAATGAAGAAGGCGGAGAAGAACAAGAGTCTAGAGATCAGTCAGAATTTGTCCCCTCGACAGCAGCGATGACGACACCTAGTGAGAAAATAAACGAAATCACCGAAGCCGATGACGAAACATCTGAGGTAACGGAGGAAATCGTTGCGACGACGCCAAAAAACAAATCAAGGTGTAAAAAGAAGAAACATCACAATCATTCAAATACTACAGAAGAAACCAAGCCAGAAAAAGCTGAAGCAATAAGTGTAGAATCAGAAGCTGTCACTCCTGCAACAACCACAACAACTACTGAACCCACTGCGACTCCTGATTTTTTCCAGGAAATCTTCGGAGGATTCACTTTCGATGACTCTCCAGAAGAATCCAAAGACAATACCTCCACGGCAAAATTAGAAGAACAAGAAAGCATCAACCAGGAGCAGTTCATGAAAGCCGAAGATGACGTCGAAGATTTCTTTGAAGCTTTTGATGACAAAGATAGGCATCCAGACGGGAATTTGGAAGATTCGTACGAATACGATGAGAAGGAGCCAATATTGGACGACGACCACGTATCGCCGTTCCTAAACGAAGACGACCATGTAGCATCGCGAGACTCAAACGACGAAGAAGCTTACGACGACTACCCGGAGCGTCCATACAGTTTACTAGAACTAATGGCCATGGAATAGACTGAATATCTTCTATGAAACCTCTTAATACTCATATGAGCTTTAAACTCTCTCTCACACTGATCTCAAACAACAGATCACGGTTGTAAGCGTACGTAGGATAATAAATAGGTAATAACGATACAAAATATTCAAAAGCATTTATTTGTAAAACCATAGTATTGAATCAAATCGCACTCCTGTTCATAGCTTGCGTTACCGATGTGTAAATATTTCAACATTCTAGATTAGTTTAGAATAAGATGAAATAAATTATTTTTATATGAAAGTAAATTGTTTTCTTACCTGCACCTTCCATGGAGTATTTGTAGATGGGTTCGGGCTTGAGCGGAACGAACGAGGCGAACGCCTCCGGCATCATGTCTTTCAGTCTCTGGTGGTATGATAACCTAGGGAGACAGATATTTTTAAGCGAAAATTGGTATATACATAGTACAAATGCGATAGATACCCTACACACAGGCATTCATTTGTAGAATTCAATTATAGGGTACTTGTCCATAGGTAAATAACGTCAGAATTTGGGCACAAAATTATTAAGAAAGCGTGTGTCTTATTTGTTTTCTCGGCAGTAAAACATAATTTTAAATAATTTATTAATAAAAAAAAAATAGTTTATTAAAAGAAAACCTTAATAACCGGATATAATTCAGGCAATATTTTGCTGAGGTCTCGATAATCCATTAAAATTACGGCTGCGCAACACATATGTTTTTATGCACTTTCATGCCTTCCTCCACTTTCACCAATGACATGTCACATAAAACCAACTACCACAAATATTGCAAAGATGCTGACCCGTTTCACACTCTATAAAACCAAGTTTAAGCCGATCGTCCACCGCCAACTAAGTTAGTTTAGTTAGCTTAGCTCGCATAGTTGAGCCAGTTTTTTTTATTTTACGTAGCTTAGCTGGCATAGTTTGCGGTGGACGCACATGTATGAAAAACTGGCTCAAATATGCGAGCTAAGCTAAACTAACTTAGTTTAGTTGGCGGTGGACGATCGGCTTTAGACCTGCAAGAAAAATCGTGCAAGTTGAATTACGCGATTTTTCTAGCTAGTCTAAACTGGGCTTCATTCTCTGAGAAACTTCATCATGAACATCATGATCAGATCATGAACAATCTTGCATAGGTGGTCCCAGAGTAGCAAGGAAAAAGTTTCTCATGCAACTTACAAGCCAAGCCAACCTGTATAATAAAACCTAATATAATTTTTATGTAATAATCTAAGTTGCTTAAGAGCGTTTATACCTGCTGAGCTGGCGACGTTGCATTTTTGTTAGTTTTTCTCGATTATTCCATAAAAATTGAATTAAAATTAAAAATGTGGTCTATAAGAATTGTTCTAATATATAAGTTAATGTGTCTACTGCAATAATTATTCGTGATAGACATGTATTTTTTTTTAAAAACAAACAAATTATTACCTAACGGTTTTTAAAGAAAATAAAAGTCTATCACGAATAATTATTGCAGTAGATACATTCAACTTATATATTAGAACAATTCTTATACACCACATTTTTAATTTTCATTAAATTTTTATGGAATAATCGAGAAAAAATAAAAAAAAATGCAACGTTGCCAGCTCAGCAGGTATAAACGCTCTTAAATAAATACATACTTAAAAGAAACTTTCTTTTCCAAACTACACCCGTGCCAAGCCGCGGCGCGGGTCGCATCTAGTTCATAAAATTAATTGTACAACTCTTTCTTTTAAAAACCTGTGGACTATAAAGCTAGCTGCTCACCTCAGGCAGCGCGCCAGCACTTCACGGATGAACCTCGGCTTGGGGTGGTCGGCGTCCAGCTGCGTGCAAGCCTCCCAGTCGTCCCACGACCAGCGGAACTGGAAGTTGCTCAGGTGGTAGGAAAACCAGGTAGCGAACCTGACCATACAAAAAGTATTTGTTAAAAAAACCATTTTTAATTCAAGCTTTTTTTTGCTGACTATACTTTTGGCCCTGGTTACAATGTGGCACCAAAGTACTCGTCAAAAGGAATCAAACAAGACCAAACTCGATAGAGTCAAGTCATTTTATTTGGAGTTCCTATGGCCACCTTCCAGCTCTATCATCAGAGCAGCTCCATGTCATAATGAGATTAATTTGTCATACAATTTACTCATGCATGCAAAATTTCAGCTTGATTGGAAACCGAAAAAGTGGATCAAATTTTTTTTTTTTTTTTTTTATGTTAGATAGGCCAGACAAACGAACTAGTGGGTCACCTGATGTTAAATGAACACCACTGTCCATAGACACCCGCAGCGCTTTACACGATGCCAGTGCGTCGTCGGCCCTAAAGGATAGGGAATAGGGGAGGGGGGAGAGGGAGGGGGAGAGGAAAGGGGTGAGGTATTGGGCCCCCGGCACTCTCACTGACCGTACGAAACGCAAGCAGGATTACTGCTGCTTCACGCCGGTGTTCTGTGAGAGGGTGGTACTGCCCTGGACGAGCCGGCCCATTCGTGATGCAGCGGCTAGCTACAACATGGCTCTACCACTACAAAAAATCAAATCAACTCAAATTTAACTTCTTTCCTAGATTTGACCCATACATACATTGCAAATTAAATAAAAGCTTGTTGTTGTTGCTTGCTTGCTTGTTGTCTTTATCTGTCTGTACATATATCTTAAATCTTTCAAGAATATTTTTTTGGTGTGCATAGTTTTCATGAAAAGAATGCTCAGTAAATGTTCACCATTCTTGTCATAGGCCATATCATTTTAAAAGTATCTACTTCCAGCAATCGTAATGGAAATGTTGTACATGTTGAATTGGTAACATACATTGAATATTTTCTTGTGTTGCAATAATAACAGAATGACATGAACCAACAAGGGAAACAAAGGCAGTACGTACCTATCAAAACAGGCAACATTCATTGTATCAATCCTCAAAAACAAGATCTCTGTTGCCTGTGCCAGAACTTGTGGCATAGTCGACGGCTGGAGTTTACACAGCTCAATCAGTATAGATCCGTAACAGATCTCCAAGTATCTCGGACGGGGCAGGTTGAACAGCTCAGCGAAAACCACTTCAACAATACAATACTCCAACGGAATCTTCCCTTTGTAAGGGAAACAGAGCAACTGTGCTGCACATTCTTTCCGTTCCAAATGGTACGCTTCTATAATGTTATGGAGATGTTCCTCTATGAGGAAGCGTTCGATGGAGTGTGCTCCAGGTAGGACTGGGCCATCGGGGCAGTCGGTGTAGTCAAACATTCGGAACACTACGCGCGGCATGGGGTACGAGTCGCCGTCATTGTGAGGTGGTGGCTGAAATTGAAACATGATTAGGGATATGCTCGAAGTGATATTAAAGAATGGGCCTCCTTAATGGAGTGATTGAGGAGTTTAAACACAGCTCCTACCGATGAACTAAAACAATTACTTTGCTCACCCGCGACCTTACAATAGTTACGTTTATGCAAGAAATGTGTGTTCATGCAGTTCCTCCACCTCCACACTGTACGAACACACACAAATCACATAAACACAACTATCACCACCACCAAGCTACACTGACGCGTTTCGAACTCAACCAGAGCTCATCCGCTCACGCTACGCGTCAGTGTAGCTTGGTGGTGGTGATAGTTGTGTTTATGTGATTTGTGTGTGTTCGTACAGTGTGGAGGTGGAGGAACTGCATGAACACACATTTCTTGCATAAACGTAACTATTGTAAGGTCGCGGGTGAGCAAAGTAATTGTTTTAGTTCATTAATATGGACCTCCGCAAAGTAACGCCTGATTCAATAAATTACAGCTCCTACCCTTCTGATACTTTTGTGCGAGTGGATAGGTATATTGTGTCCACCTACACTCTTGAATCACCTCACACCACAAGTGGTTAACGAGCCACAATTAATTAAAGAGCCATAATGTGTGTAAATGAGAAGTTAAGTTTATTTTTATTTTACAAACAAAAATAAACTTCAACAATCACACGCTTCTTGTTTTTGTTTAGTTTTAATATTATTATTATTATTTTTTTCTTTTTTTATATCAGCCATGTTTCTGTTTTCTTTTATGTAAAAACATTTATCTAACTCTGTGAAGTGAGGGGGAGCACTGCTTATCCTAGGGCACAGGTTTTACCTATCTAGGGAGTAGAGTTTCTAGTTATAAGGACTTTGTATTAGATGTAAACTTTTTTTTTTTCAATAAATTATTATTATTATTATTTTTATTTTACTAGAGGAGCATTACACAAATCAATTAGCATAAACAAAAATTGATTATTAAATAATTTACCAATGCCTATGGCCTATGGAGATTGATTTTTTTTTTTAATTGAATAATGGGGTGTTTATTAGTGTTTCAACTGCCTCATTGATCTGGTCACATGTTTTAAGAAACAGCAGAAGATTCTGATACAGTTGCCAGTTAATAAATGTACAGGACTTCTAATATGTAACCAAAAGCCCCATCAAAATTTCTTTCAAATAGCCATTTATTAAAAAATGTGACCACATAAATAAAGCGGTTGGAATGTTCAACTAAATGCCCAAAGTTATATTAAATTTAAAAAAAAACACTAATTATATCAAATTTGAAAATGGAATTAATATAAAAGATGATTAACTAACAAAATTATATAGAATGAATGGTAGTAATTAGGAATAATTAATAAGTCATTAAGATTGTTATTTACTTTTACAAGCAAATAAATGGATGTTATTAAAATACCTGAATAGCTGGTAATGTGTGTTGCAAAGCTTCACACAAAATGGAGTCAAAAGCCAGATATGGGCGTGGAATATGCTTTTCAGACCAATTATCCTGCCTCAACTTCTTGATCTGAGCCCAGAGGCAGTCCAGGTACTCCTCTTGTAAATGAGGTGAATCTGCCGACCACACTTTTAATGCAGGCCAGTGCTTCTTACTGCGCTTATTCAAGAACACTTCAATAGTGACGAGAAGGTGGTCCAATTGGGATTCTTTCTTCTCATACAGCTCCCGACCAACCCATGGTAGAGTTGATAGCACCGCAAATACAAACCAATCCCTCCTAACTTGAGGTACTCCATCTTCATTAGCACAATCAACCAGAGTCTCCAGCAATGTCAATAAAGATGAGGCAGCCAACACATGACAGTTGACAAGGTCAGATATGAACCTGAGGCAATATCTAGCCGCGTTCCACTTGCCTGCCTTCAAGTTTTCTTTAAAAGTTTTAACTATATAGTCTACAAATTCGCCACCAAAGTTATAGTTCTTGGCATTGAGGAGACCTACGAGTGTAGCGTAGATAGTGCATTTCTCGGGCATACGGATTGCACATTCGGTTAAAATGCGTAAGATTTTTACACGGAAAGTGTTCAGATCGGCTTCTAGAACGCTAGCCAAACCTTCCAAATTACTTTCCAAACTTGAACTACTTTTTTCGCCAACTCTCAAAATTAGGGACTCCAATCTATCTTCTATTTCTTGGTTTTCCGATACACGGCGTCTTTTGCGGTGTAAGCGTTCTGGAAATAACACAAATAGTATTGTAATTTTGGTCGCAGCGTAAACAATTATAACCTCAAAATATAAAGAAGACGCTTACCATAACCATCTACATCATCCTCTCCGTGACCTCTCCTACGATTCATTATTGGGGTTGTTAATTAAAATCAAGACAAGAGCTCAAAGTATTATTTAGAAATTGTAAAAATTGGAAATAAGTAAACGATTAACACTGCAACGTCAAATTTGTGTGTGACAGACAAAGAGTACATGACAGCCCTGCCTGACTGGCTATTCTGTCTGTTTGTTAGAAGCAACCACAGAATAAAACGCCGGAAATAAAAATTATCGGTACTTATTTATAATTAAAAACACATTATCCTCCTAAAAAGGCAATTTTTACCACTTTTAAGTAGTGTTTATTACGTTTCGTCACTTCGGAAAAAATATTGCAAGGTTTTGTTATCGTTTTAAGATTCTGAATTATTCCTTATAAGTGATTCGAGTTTTTTAACGTTATCTCGAGTAATCCAATTTGGCTTTCATAATGGTACGTTTACACGCTTGCCGAGGCTTGGCAAGCGTGTACAAGCTACAAGCCTTTACAAACGCTTGGACGCCATTTACACGCTTGCGATTGGGTTAGGCCCATACTACACGGGCGGTTCTCCCGCCGCGGGAAACCGCTTCTGAACCGCACTAGACACAATTTTATATGGAAGTTGTATGCTGCATACTACACTGCGCGGTTTCCCGCCGCGGTTCACGGGCGGGAGAAATTCGACCGCCGCATGCAGCGTTAAACCGCCGCTGATAACCGCCGCTTCAAACTACACGGGCGGTTTCCCGCTATTGCGTCATTCTGCGCGGCGCGGGGCTTTGCACGAGGGCGCTCGTTCGTCGTGCGTATTTCGTTTTTTTAGCATTAGAAATAAGGTAAACAATCTTGACGTGTCGTTTTTATAGAAAAACGCTTTTAAAAGAATATAACTAGGTATTTTATGAAACCAAAAGCGTGCAAATTAACATATTTCCTTTCAAATTGTTACATTATTAATTAAGCGCAGTTATCATTGGCGGATCCATGTTGAAATGAACAAAAGACAGCGGTAAACCGCGTTCCGTGTAGTTTGACGGTCTGCCGCAGCTCCGTCGAGCGGTTTCCCGCGGCGGGAAAACCGCCCGTGTAGTATGGGCCTTAGTGTGCTCCGGACAAGCAAACATGGCAGACGTGGACGTTGAGGTTGTGTCGGCTACCGGCACCAGGACGAATGCAGTCTTGTTTTTTTTTTTAAGTGTTTACGAAAGGTTGTCATTAGTATTTCTTTTTTCGCCTTCAGTTCTTTAACTGGCTTTTTTAATTCGTTACTAACTCGAGACCAAGCGTCTGCCACTTTCTTTTTATCTTTGTGGTTAACATCCTTCGGGTTCCATATGCACGGTTCGCTTTGATATACCTCGAGAAAGGCCATAGTTTCGTCGTTTGACCAACTCATGGTCGAGACGCGATCAAGGTACAGCACAAATAGGTACGTCCGTCCGGCGCGAGTTCGTGAGCGACACTAAACATGCGCCAACGTGTAAACACGTCGCAAGCGCTTGCCGCAAGCTTCCTTTGATCTGTCTTCAAAAACCGACACTAGCCCGGATCGCGACAAGCTCACGCAAGCCAAGCCAAACATCCCCGTTCACACGCTTGTGTTTGTCGAAGCTTGCCGAGGCTTGCCAAGCGTGTAAACGTACCATAAGGGCCTGACCACACCAGCCAAAATAGCATTAATACATTGTACTATCTATCGCTCTCGTTTCCTTGGCGAGTGCGCAAGATAGTGCGCTTGCGTGCTTTGTGCCTAGTGAATATGCTGGTGTGTGATTGTGTGATCAAGCCTTAGGACAGTAATGTCATTGTCAAGTCAAGCAAGATAGTACAATTTATTATACAAAACACCACACACGTCTAAAACAATAATAATTCAATTAATTCTCACTTAACTATTAAAACTAACATAAATGTGATTCTAATTATGTCTTGCAATTATGCGGAGGGTTTGTCACCGTACGCACACAAGGGCGTCCTAGGCGTACCCGAGGTAACCGAAATATTAAGTTCTAATTGTCTCGTCTAATAAATGAAACCATGTGTAATCTTACGTTTAATTACGTTTCCCTGCATTACTTTTACATTAATACTTTTGTTTTCAGAAATTTGATCCAATCGATAAATTTAACCAGAAATGTGATCTTTTGGCTCAACTCATAAGTCAAAGTAAACATGTAGTTGTTCACACTGGAGCGGGTATCAGCACTTCGGCGGGTATACCGGACTTCAGGTATTTTTAAAAGTTTCTTCAGTCAAAATCTCTTTAAATTTATAGTCATGCCTACAAAATAAAACAAAAAAAAAATATTTTTAAACTTTATTTTCAGAGGCCCTAATGGCGTATGGACTTTGGAAAAAAAAGGAAAAAAACCTTCTATAAATGTGTCTTTCGCGGATGCCAAACCTACTAAGACCCACCTAATACTGAAAAAACTAGTAGAATGCAAGAAAATACATTACATTGTCAGCCAGAATATTGATGGTTTGCATCTGAAGTCAGGGTTGACAAGGAAATATCTCTCTGAACTCCATGGGAACATGTTTGTGGATGAATGTAATTTATGTAAAAGGTATTAATGTTACTTATTAATTCTTATTAAGCTGAGGGTCATGGGTTCAAGCCCAGGCTCTAGGTATTTAGGAACTGATGTGAGAAATTGCAATTTAAATTTACCATAAGCTTTATGGTGCAGGAAAACATTGTGCAAAAACCTGCACACACCTGTGAAGAAATTCAATAGTGTGTGAAGTTCCCAATCCCCACTGGGCTCGTCGGTAACTACAGACCAACCCCTCATTCTGAGAGAAGGCCTGTGCTCTGTAGTGGGACGTATATGATGGTGATGATGATAAATACATTACTTTGTGATTAATACTTTAGCAGTTGCCTGTGACTTAACTCACCATAATTCATACTCATACTCATTTATTCATAATATTTATTACACGTCATTCTTAAAATTATTTCAATATATTATTCCATAGTCATCATAATAATTAGTAAGTTGAAGTTTCTGGCTGAAAGTTAAGGAATTCATCAAAAGTGTAGAATGTGTGTTCGAGAAGCCAATAGCACTAATAGAACAAGTAAATTCAGGCAGTTCATCTTTTCCAGACAGTTTGTTCGAAGTGCTCCTGTAGAGACTGTCGGCAAGAAGTGCAGTGGGATACCCTGTGCCGCTGAGCATGTCTGTGGGCGCCCGTGCCGCGGCCGCCTGTTCGATGGAGTGCTGGACTGGGAACACAGCCTGCCAGAGAATGACTTGCTGATGGCAGAATGGCACTCCAGGTGAGGCAGAAATTGTTGTGAAAAAATTAGCCAAGATGGAAAACAAGAAACGTTATTTTTAATTTCAAGTTGTAATGTCAAGGTGCACCATAAAGTCAATAAATATACAGGATGTCCCAAAACTAAACAATAACCTGCAGGCTTATTGTCTAACGTTTCTGATGCTTGCCTTCGCAATCACTATTTCTTTCTGTCAAACAGTTTAAAATTATGACAGAAAGAGATGGTGAAAGCAAAAAACAAGCGACAGAAGCGTTAGACAATACGGCCTCTGTACCTCTACCATGAGTTACACTAGTTTACAGTGACCGTACTCGCTAGCGACGGCGTAAAGGATTTGTATGGAGAATTGTACTTCCGTAAGTGACCGCTAGAGGCGCTGTACACAATTCTCCATACAAATCATTTACGCCGTCGCTAGCGAGTACGGTCACTGTAAACTAGTGTAACTCATGGTAGAGGTACTGGTACCAAGCGTGAGGTTAAGTTATACCAATTCTGGAAAAAATAAGAAAAAAATCCATGTCACTCAATTAAGTGATAAAAGAGTCACATAAAATAATACATATACCACTTTTATTGATTATTAGGTATTCTCGAAAAAATCTATTAACTCTTAACTAACTTAAGTGACATGGACATTTTTCTCATTTTCTCCAAAATTAGAAAAGTAGTTTAAGTAATATGCTCTTTGTTTTCAGTATTGCAGACTTAAGTATATGCTTAGGAACAACACTACAGATCATTCCAAGTGGTAATTTACCTTTAGAAACAGTAAAATATGGTGGAAAATTAGTCATCTGTAACCTGCAACCTACAAAGCATGTAAGTAACCCCTGTTTTTTTTGCTTACTTTTAGTCAAATTCCTCAAAATTTCACGAGAATTGAGAAATGCGACCTGTAGAGGAAAACAGCCAGATGTATCAAAATCATTTTTGCCCAAGCTGAAAAAAAAGATGGTTTGCGCTCGACCGGTCAATAAAGTGGTTATCAATTTGACTGTATTTTTGTATACAAGGTTTCCCAAAAAAAGGTACCGGGCGAAAAGTCAAGTTATACAGTTCTGGGAAAAATAAGGAGCAAAAACTTGTCATTTTTTTTGGATTTTTTTCTTATTTCCAGAAATGTTATATATAACTTGACCTCTCGCCTGGTACCAGGTTATTGTTGAGTTTTGGGACACCCTGTATATTTTAGTCGAAATCTTCACTGGGTGTTAAACAAATTGCACAATTCTCTTTCAAGAGTTTCAAGATTATAATTCAAATGTTTTAAACATTCATCATTAAACAGTCTGTAATGTAAGTCTGTTATTAATTATTTTCAGGACAACAAAGCAGACCTCATAATAAATTACTATGTAGATGAAGTATTAGAGAGAGTAATGAACATACTCGACATTCAAGTACCAGATTATTCAGAAAATGACAACCCTATGAAGTTAGCCGCATGTTCTATTGTAGACTGGACAATCGCCAGAAATGATGTCTTAGCCTTAGAAAAGATATTTAAAGCAAAATGCAAAGGAGTCAAGAAGAAACGAATACTCATTAAGAAAAGAAATAGTGATGTTAATGGAATAAATGATAATACTGATGATAAATCAAAAGTAATCAAACTGGAAGTTAAAGATGTTTTAGATGATAGTGTGACTGAAAATCGGATTGAACAAATCAAAGTTGAACATAACGCTGATGAACAAAACATTAGCAATGATGTTGTAAAATGATACAAAAATGTTTGTATTGCATAAAAAGAGTGTATTAGCGCCTAAAATAGCCTCAAAGACTTTACTAAATTGTTTCTGCTACAATTCCAACAATGAACAACCGTGTTTTCTGGACTATTTCTACAGTCTTACAAAGAAGAGCAGAAATTTAATGAAAGCGCTACTTTATAAATATGTATTGTATACATATAACCCGGTTCCCGCTGTCTGGCTCTTTTTGACTAGCCAAAACTTCGCCATGTATAATAATAATTTTTAGTACAATGATTGTTCGCGATAACTATAAATTCTTATAATACGTATTTGGCACAATTTTAAACAGCAGAATACTCTTTGCGCCGAATATCATTTGGCAGGATTTTAAATAGTGGAATATTATTATACTCAGTTTTCTTTGGCTGATAATGATATAGCAGAATCTTACTATTAGTCTATCACTGACGTTCGTTTGGCATAATTTTGATATCGTCGGGGATAGTGCAATACCGCGTAACTAGCACTGGTAAATACGGCGTATCTGCACAACACCCATAGAGAAAATCCGCGTAACTGGCATTGGTTAATACCGCGTATCTAACAAATGTAGCCAAATTAAGATTTCCCGCCAACGAACGTAAAATCCTGATTAGAAACGTTTTATTTAAGCTTCTCCTGAAAAGTTGGGTGTTGTGTAGATACGCAGTATTTACCAGTGCTAGTTACATTGCACTATCCATTGTAGCGTTTTCTGCTCATTATTGACAGTCTGTCTGTGCAACAAAATGTCCTAATAGTGTAGTGTACTAATTCTAAGTTTGTGTAAACACCACCTTCTATAATATAAGTTTCAAATGGACTGAACAATTTGAATCAAACAGCATTTTTAATAATAAACATTTTATTTATATACAGTCGTATCTTATTTAATCATCTTTGGTTTGGAATGTTTCTTTTTTTATAAAAATACATAGAAAAATAATAAAAAAATCTCTTAGAACTGATCCTATTCTCCAGGAATAAACATTTCATCTTTCCATATAAAAAATATAACTTAGTTGGATCTGTTCCTACCAGTAGACTAATGAATATGATTGGTGGATATCAAACGTATACATGGTGACGTAAAATAGCACATCGCTGGTGGAAGGGAACCCCAAAACCACTCCACCACTCTCATAAGTTCCTGGTATTTTATGTGTCATATTAGTGATGCCGTCTCTGCGAAAAAACAGGGACCGCAATACATCAGCTATCTTGCTCGTAATCGTGCCTAAAATACTTACCACGCTTTTCAAAATACAACATTACATCTAATTTTCATTATACCAGACGTTCAAAATAAGACATTCCACCAAAAAAATCTCTTCCTTGACTAATCTTCGGTTTTATAATGTGGTGCTACGAGAATCTGGTAGCTAGAAATATGGTAAATGAAATCGAAGATCCATATAATAAAAATGTCACATTTGATAAAAAAAAGATTATATCAGACAATTAAAATAATTTATAATTCAATTCAAAAAAATAAAATAAAAAGAAAAACCATCATTGCAATACTTAATACCTATACCTAAATAAATACAATAAAATAATGGCTCTATTTTGTGTGAAGGGCTATCCACCTCCTCAACATCGGAGAGTCCCACCTGTCACACAACACATTCAGAATGCCGTTCGTACTAGAGCGCCAGCGACTTAACATACAGGCACAACGCTTCCTCATGATGGCATGGAAACCGTTGGTCCTAGCCTCAGCAGACATGTTAGACGCACTGCAGAAGCGTGGTAGCCCAAACAGCATTTTGAATGTAATGCAGTATTTTGAAAAACCGGCCAAGTGCGAGTCGGACTCGCGCACGAAGGTTTCCGTACCATTATCTATAAAAAATTGCGGTTTACGATTTATGACGTATAAAAAAAAAAACCTTACTAGATCTCGTTTAAACCAATTTTCGGTGGAAGTTTACATGGTAATGTACATCATGTTTCTTTTAGTTTTATCATTCTCTTATTTTAGAAGTTACAGGGGAGACACACATTTTACCACTTTGGAAGTGTTTCTCGCGCAAACTATTCAGTTTAGAAAAAAATGTTATTAGAAACCTCAATATCATTTTTGAAGACCTATCCATAGATACCCCACACAGATGGGTTTGATGATAAAAAAAATTTCGAGTTTCAGTTCTAAGTATGGGGAACCCCCAAAATTTATTGTTTTTTTTCAATTTTCGTGTGAAAATCTGTTCACAGAATACATCTACTTACCAAGTATCAACAGCATAGTTCTTACAGTTTCGGAAAAAAGTGGCTGTGACATACGGACGGACGGACAGACAGACAGACAGACATGACGAATCCATAAGGGTTCCATTTTATGCCATTTGGCTACGGAACCCTAAAAATGTGGTATTTTGAGAACATGGTATTTTAGACACGAGCGCTTGCTCAGACGCCAACGTCGGAAAAAATATCTGTATCTTCGGGGCGATCAGCGAATATTTACCCTTCAACAAAACAAATATGTTGCTTGGAAGGCGATGAGCGTAACCAGCGGCAGTATCAAGTTGTCGACCTGCTCCGTCGTAGCCTCCACTAGGCTCGACGCCGTCGCTGCCACCACCGTGCGGAACAAAGCGCAGTCTCGATTCAGAAAATCTGGAAAAGAAGATAAATTTCATGAGGTTATTATTAGATTATTTATGCACTAGATAGAGAGAGATACAAAACGTCCACAAATCCATTTGACAGCTTCATATTACGATCGCGTTACGTCATTCCGGTTGTCACTGTGTGCGTGCTTAATGATACCAGTTAATTTCACATTCCCCAAAATGTGGGGAAAGTGAAGCTGATTGGGGAATGTGTGGGGAGAGCTTCAATTGGGAATGTCTAAAAAAAATTACCAGTGGTTTTTATATTTTTTTTGTATGGAAAAGTCAATTATAAGAAACTAATTTCAATATTTTGTCATTTAGTTCTCTACTTTTTTCAAAATTAATTATTGAAACTATTTTAGTTGATGACGTCAGATTATAATTGAGGGCTCCCACAATGCCAAATTTCTAAATCTATCTAAATGCTTACTATAAGGCAGCCCCTTTAATTATTTTTTGCGTAGTGGTACACTATACACTGTGTCACTTTACTGGCACTGACAAAGTGCTAGATGTCAGACAGCGGGTCCAAATCAAACTCCGTAGTATAATCCACGCGTAAATTGTGAAGAATTCTAACCACACAGAATAAAGTACGACTTGAACCGGTCACGCAATTTACACCAATGTCAAATGAAGTTCATTGCTTATTTGTTATATAATAAATTCATTACATAATATTAAAATTAAATAACTACGGAAAACGATTTAAAAAGCATTTATCTCGAAATGGTTTTCGATTTACTATACATTGCAAAAAAATAGACATCCCCAATTCGGGGAAAATGAGGGGATTTTAAGTACGAACACAAATACGCGACATTTGACATCAAATTTCTGCTAGTATTGATTAATTTCCTACAATTCATTATTCGCATCAGCTCTAAACTAAGTCACTCGGCCCTCATAGTTTTTCATTCCCCTCCCCACACGTGGGGAATTTCGACAATGCGTTTGGGGATTTTAGCATATTACTATTGGCAACCCTGCAAATGACGCAAATGACATATAAGCCAACTGTTGGCTTATATTTTTTCGGGACGTTTTCATGCCGCCGAAGCTCTATCTAGTGCATAAATAATCTAAGGTTATATTATATTGCCTTAAATTAACTCTTTTTTTTCTAAAGCTGAATCTCTGAAACAAAACATAGGGTATTTTTAGGGTTCCGTAGCCAAATGGCATAAAACGGAACTCTTATGAATTCGTCATGTCTGTCTGTCTGTCCGTCCGTCCGTATGTCACAGCCATTTTTTCCGAAACTATAATAACTATGCTGTTGAAATATGGTAAGTAGATGTATTCTGTGAACCGCATTAAGATTTTTACACAAAAATTGAAAAAAAAACAATAAATTTTGGGGGTTCCCCATACATTGAAACTCAAAAATTTTTTTTTCATCAAACCCATACGTGTGGGGTATCTATCTGCTATGGATAGGTCTTCAAAAATGATATTGAGGTTTCTAATATCATTTTTTTCTAAACTGAATAGTTTGCGCGAGAGACACTTCCAAAGTGGTAAAATGTGTGTCCCCCTCCCCCTGTAACTTCTAAAATAAGAGAAAGGTGATGAACTTCCACCGAAAATTGGTTTGAACGAGATCTAGTAAGTAGATTTTGTTTAATACGTCATAAATCGTAAACGGCAATTTTTTATAGATAATGGTACGGAACCCTCAGTGCGCGAGTCCGACTCGCACTTGGCAGGTTTTTATCTCAATATTCCCACGGGATCGGGATTTAAGCATGTATATTTATGGGGGGTAGTGCAAATCCATTTAACTGACATTGAATTAGTAAGATGAACGAATGGAGACAAAGTATCTTACCAAATATTACAAGCCCATAGACAGTTATGATTTGTGACAGGATGTTGAATAATGTGCCTTCCATTGTTCTATTGCTACCTGAAAAAGAATGCAGTATTAAATTAGTAGGTAATATCAACATCATGGCTGGTAATCCTACCATCATGACATTTAGGAACAACTTAAAAACACATGGGAAAAACATTTATTGTCAACTAAATTAACCCACAGCCCATTCCCGTTTTTAATATTTTTATTTCGTTGTTGTATTGTTTGTAAACCCTTCTTTTATGAATATGATGTAAAATAAGCAGGATATTTTCTAACATGATCTTGGAGGCATAGTATACTGACAGAGCCACAGTACACCAACTAGGGCACTGTATGTACATGGACTACGCCACAGCACATGCCGACTGGGTCACATGACGCCGACTGGGACACAATATACTGACCAAGCCACAATGTTCCGCCTGCCCTGCGACTGCGACAGCTCCACAACACATACTGACTGGGGCACAGTAGGTATCTATGTATGTGTGTCACGATCAAGGATGATATAGACTGGATTAGCAATCGCCATAGTACAGATCTTCCGCAGAAAAATACAATACAATACAATACAATGACTCTTTATTGTACACCACAAAGAAAACAATACAGAAAAACAAGTACATGGAAAAAATATACAAGGTAAGCAATAGGCGGCCTTATCGCTTCGAAGCGATCTCTTCCAGGCAACCATTTAACGCAGGAAAAACAACAAGGAATGTAATTCAGCAGGTGGTGTAATAAGAATAAGAATAGAAAATAAAAATAAATAGTAATATAAACATTATACAAGAACTACCTAATATACAATATATACATCATAAAACACACATAGATAAATTATACACAACAATAAACTTGTAAATATATAAACGGGCTATAATTTTCACACACAAGACAGCAAATAGTGTTCCTTAAGCAAGGATTTGAAAATAGGCAAAGACTACATGAAAAATAGTTCGATTATTAAATCTAGATGGCGCTGAAATATAGCCAGAGGCTTTGAAAGCAAAACAATAAGACTACAGATGTTTCATATTACTACAAATGTATTATTTTTCAAAAATATTGCATAATAATACATTTGCAGTATGTAATATGAAATATAATAAATAAATATTAAATAAATATTAAAGGGACAATCTTACACAAATCGACCTAGTCCCAAACTAAGCAAAGCTTGTACTATGGGTACTAGACGACGATAAACATATTTATATAGATAAATAAATACTTAAATACATAGAAAACATCCATAACTCAGGAACAAATATTCGTGCTCATCATACAAATAAATGCCCTTACCGGGATTTGAACCCAGGACCTCTTGCTTCGTAGGCAGGGTCACTACCAACTAGGCTAAAGCGGTCGTATATCTGTAGTCTTATTGTTTTGCTTTCAAACCATCGGGCTATATGTTAGCGCCATCTAGATTTAATAATCGAACTATTTTTCCGCGGCCGGTCTATACTATGGCGATTGCCAATCCAGTCTATATCATCCTTGCATCTGTTTAAGTATTTTTCTTCCCTAAGTCTATTTAGGTTTATGATATATTATTTTTCCGAGGCACACCAACTAATGACCACGGCACACCCTTTGCGGAACACTGGTCCAGGAGACAAAATTTGTGTAACCAAAGCAACTGGTTATTAATTTTGGGTTGACATATACAGGGCCGTGTTTTAACCGCACATTTACCGATTTGTATATCGACTAGGGCACATGCCTACCCGCCCAAGGCGCACCGACTGGAGCGCTGCACACAGTACAATACGTTTACTTTTAGTTTACCACTGACAGATGGCTTGCCTTCATTTCATTTCCAACTTTAACACCATACAAATAAAGTAGCTACAAAATCTGCATACGTGGGTAACAGTATTCTAAAATTGGCTTTATTTGTAGGTCATTAAAGTTGAATATGAAATGAAGGCAAACCATCTGTCAGTGGTAAACTTTATGTAATTTGACTGTGCAGTGTACACTGACCGGGCCACGCGCGCTCCCCGTAGCGCGAGCCGAGCCAGCTGGCGGCGGAGTCCCCGACGCCGGCGGCCAGCACGCCCCCCAGCCGCTCCAGCGCGGGCGCGGCGCCCGGCACCAGCCACAGCGGGCCCGCCAGCCCCAAGTACAGGTACAGCGGCGTCATCGCGAACGCGCCGCAGTCCTATAAACACACCCCTCATCATTCATTCTAATAAATATCAAGGGACAATTGGGATGCACCAAAAAAAAAACCTATAGTTTTTATATTTTTTTTTGGAAAGAATAAGATACTATTTTCATCGATTTTGAATTTGGTTGGGTATTTAATTTTTTATATTTTTTTTAAGAAATACGTTTGATGACGTCACAGTGAGAGATCCACGTTCCATTGCCTACAAAAAATCAAGTCGTACATAACATAATCTGTGGCACTACTGATTTGTCTTGTCACTGTCAATAATACAAGCACGGCTTAGGGTCCTAAATGAACCATGACAAATAGTTTTATTTATTTCTCTTTTTTTAGCTTCGATTATCCCTGTTTGTTTAATGGTGTGACAGTAAATAGATATTTTTTATTAAAATCTGATATTTAAATTCTTTTATATTTACTTGTAACGTAGTAATTTAATAATTAAATTTGTAAAAATACATTGGAAATACTCGTATACATTTCGGACTTTACGATAAATGACAACTGTTTAAAGCCAGGTGCGCATCATGTGATTAAAGTTCTGTCTTTGTCACTCTTTGCTATTATAAGCAGGACAGCAACATTTCAAACTGTCAATTTGCTTTAGAGTGTAGACCTGTTTTTTATCTGCCTCTGCGACGATTCACTGCAGGGTCAAATGAAGGTCATTACTTAAATTTTCTTTATTTAATTCAGTTTACCTAATTTTTGGAATCTGATTTCTGAAAACGATTCACAAAGCCTATTTCTCCAAACGGTTTTCGATTTATTATACGTTGTCAAAAATTGGGACATCCCAATTCAAACCGATTGGGGATGTCTAAAAAAATACCAATGGTTTTTTTTTGTATAGAATAGTCAATTATAAGAAACTAATTTCTTTATTTTTTCATTTAGTTCACTACATTTTTCAAAATTAATTATTGAAACTATTTTGGATGATGACGTCAGATTATAATTGAGGCCTCCCACACAGCCAAATTTCTAAATTCTTACGATAAGGCAACCCCTTTAATTATTTTTTGGGTAGTGGTACATTGTAACTAGTGTCACTTTACTGGTGCTGTCAGAGTGCTAGATGTCAGACAGCGGGTCCAAATCAAACTACGTAGTTTAATCCACGCGTAAATTGTGAAGAATTCTAAATAATGCTATTCCACACCGATTAAAGTACAACTTGGACCGTCTACAAAATTTACTTCATGTCAAATGAAGGTCATTGCTTATTTGATATGTAATAAATGCATTACATTATATTAAAATTAAATAACTACAGGAAACAATTTAAAAAAACATTTATCTTCAAATGGTTTTCGATTTACTATACATTACAAAAAAAAAGACATCCCCAATTGACCTATACTCTTTACAAGTTAACGAGCTAGCACTGAAACACAGCTGCACGTGATTGATTCGAGTTACACCGCTAAAGCCGCTGATTGCTTTACGCCGCTTCAGTAGCGTTTTTTTACCCAATCACGTGCGGCTGTGTCTGTGTTCTCTTAGTGCTAGCTCGTTAACTTGGACAAGGTATAGTCCCAAAGTAAACAAAGCTTGTATTATGCGTACTAGGCAACGGATAAATGATGCATAATATATCAGTTATGTTACCTTCTCATCGCTGTATACGAGGAATGCCGATTGTAGCGCTGATGAAATGGGTTCAATGTTAGATAGCCGCAATGCCTGTAAAAAAGAGCAATATTGTATGATTTCTAAATAACATACGAGTAGTCTCGTCTCCTCTAACAAGAAAATCCTAAACCATTTGATTAATTATATTACAAAAAAAAAAAAAAAACTAGGTGCTTTTTCCGCTTTTGTCGCTCCTATTGATTCAATCTGTAATGTTTTTTTTTTGTATTGTGTATATGTTTTGTATACATCCATTACAGGTACGCAACAAACACGCCATTGCAACCGTGTAGACTTTTTTTTTTAAACCGGTCAAATACATCATACACTTTGCTGCTGTCAGGAGTCATTGGCAAAAGTGGTTGCTAATGCTAACCCCTTCGATCAACAATACAACTAGATTTCGGGACAGGTACAAAATCCAAGCTAAAATGTGTCCGCTTGAATGTGTAGCTATAGAGCGACTTATGTTTTCTGCTGAAAAGAGACAACAAATTCAAAACCGTTTTAAGATCAACCCATTTACGACCATAGCACCATACATTAAAGTCGCAATTCTACCTTCTACTTACGATTATTGGCTTGAAACAGCTAGCAAAGCAATAAATAACACCTGCCACTTAGAAATAAAAATCATAGGTCAAATAACAGTTACTGTGAAGTCAACCTTATCGCACTACAGATAAAGTGTTTTTCAGCTTGACTGCATTGCGAGTTACATTCTTTCGTTTCCTGTCTACTTTTTCCACTTTGATTTTAACTTCGGGAGCTATGGAGTCGCTCACGACAATAAAATTATTTTAAAATGGTACCTGTGTAGAAATTCACTTGCTTGGTTGGATTAGTGTTTTTGGGTATCTATGTATATTATTAGTACTTACTTTTATAATGCGGATAGTCAATGATAGTCACGCGACAAATACGCGAGAGTGCGCGGGGGTGACCGTGCAGTACGGCGGCGAACATCGCGAGCAACAGGGTACCGTTAATACGGCGAAGGGTTCCGCGCGTTACACTTTTTATTTTATTGGCGTGATGTTTTTAGTGTATATATATTTATTTAATTTAATAATGTTGTAAGAGTCGTATAGAAAATTAACGTCCGTAAAAAAATGTATATGCTAGTTTCTTTTCACATGTAAGTAGTGACGGTGCCGGCCAAAAGGTTTTGCATCATATTATAACTACAAGTTAAAAATTTTAAAAACCCCCAACACAATTATGTCACTCGTATGTTTGACATTAAGTCAATGCCCGTTATGCGTCTAAGATCCCTTTCGCAGTTAACAAAAGATCTGATAACTTTGAAATGGCTGAACCGATTTTGATGAAACATATCTATCTAAGAACCATCGCCAAGAAACCTGCTTTCTATTAAAAAAACCGCATCCAAATCGGTTAACCTGTTTAAGAGCTATGATACCACAGACAGACAGACAGACACACAAACATAGCGGTCAAACTTATAACACCCCTCTTTTTGTGTCGGGGGTTAAAAACAAATACAAATGTGACTCAGTGTCAGTCAGGGGGGTGCGGGGAGGGGGTGCGGGGGTTTCAAAGGGGGGATTAAAATTTCATTGATACTGCCGTAGGATGCACCGTTTTCAAGATATTTGACAAAAACACCGGTTCTCGTCCGATCACCGAAGTTAAGCAACGTCGGGCGCGGTCAGTACTTGGATGGGTGACCGCCTGGTTTTTGAAGTGAAACTCTTAATGCGACTTCCAAAAAGGTCGCATTAAACGTTTACCGCTACCATGGAGGGGGTATGAAAGCATTAGTATATGTACTGCCGAAGCAAGTAATCTCGCATTGTAAACATATTATTATATGTATACTAACGGATGTTAAAAACTTCGACAGTGCGATGCAGAACTCATACTGTCTGTGCAAATTTGTATGAGATTTGATAAAAGCGCCATCTAGTGAGTAATTTAAACACATAGATGCATAAGTTAATTTAGTTCTTTAAGTTATTGCAATAAGGTTCATATTGATGTATAAGTGCCTTTTTCATTTCGATATTACGAAGTTTCACTTTTTCCGCGCGGAGGAGCTGCACGCACGATTTTTTTAAACAGATCTACAATGTTACTAAATTACATACATCTAAAGTATTCAATACAAACAAATTTTTTAACACAGTAGATACGCAGAATGAGGGCTTGGGCCTTAGTTCCCACACGGGCCCAGTGCGGATTGGGAACTTCACACACCATTGAATCCTTCATCGTAGGGCTCATGGTAAATTACAAAATGTATAATGTAATGCACATAAATTCCGAAAAACTTTGAGGTGCGAGCCCGGACTCAAACCCACGACCCTACTCGAGACCCTGCTCGAGAGTCCATAGGTCAAACCACTAGGCCACCACAGCACACATAATATTAAAATTAATTAAGTTTCAAATCTACTCCATGCATCTACTGTTCTATTTTACGATGTTGGCGCGCGTACTGGCCAGGTTGGCCAAACATTAAAGAATGTTTGGCCAACCTGGCCAATACGCGCGCTCAGGTCGTAGTTTAAATCAGTAATTTGCTTATTATTTGTTAGTTTAAAGCTTGAAATATACTTATTTTACATTTACTTATCGAAAGTAAGACACTCCGACATATAAATTAATTTTTCGGGCATTTTTTTTGCAATTTTTAAGCACACATTGCGGCATCGCGAAACGTGTTTATGTTGGCTGTGCTTGGACCGAACTAAAACCAAATAAGAGCTCACTTTGAAAGTGAGCTCTTATTTTCCGGGCCGTTTTTGTTGCGCTGACCCGTTATCTAGTTGTATTGTTGATCGAAGGCTAACCCAAAGTGACTGGTGTTGCCAAAACCAAAAAAGTTGAAGTTAATGTGGGTCTTTGTCTTGTATCTTGTCTTCAAAGGTTGTGTTTTCGTCAGTTGTCATGGGTCACGAATATGGGGATATAGAGATCTCTCTCCAAGCAGATGTTATGCCTGGGGACTGAAGTCCGATGGAATAGCTTTAAGATCTTTTGTACCCACCCATGTTGAACTAATAAATTAATTATTATTATTATAAAAAAGTTGAAAGTTGTATTTAAGCAGTCGAGTTGAGAAACTTCGAAAGTACGATGCAGGATGTAGCAGTTAGTTCTCTATTTGTTGACTAGATGGCGCTACATTAATTTTATACATACATACCTCAACTAGAATAACCAATCCCAGCCCAAGCCCCGCAGCTAACTTCATGAGGCTGATGTCATAGAGTACCCCCGACGCAAACACGAACGATGCCATGATATGGAACGCTTTGCGCGTCGTCGTGGTCGCTTTTACTGCCATGTTGGTGCGTATATACAAAGCGAGTATAGCCACAATTACTAGGAACAGCCAAAAGCCTATTAGCTGTCTCTGAAACAGAATCATTCATAGGTCAATGGGTGGATGCTATAATAGAGCGCATAAAAGAGTACAAATTAAATGAGGGCGCCACTTTCTACGTAAAGCTCCAAACGCACAGAAAGGAAAGGCGTGGCGGTGACGTTTGTAATATTGTAACTTGTATGAACGGTTATGCAGTACCATACTGCTAATTCGTTCATACAATTTAGAATATTACAACCGTCACCGCCACGCCTCCCGCTTTCTGTGCGTTTAGAGTTTTAGGGTGACTTTCCGCCATATACGTGCCATGCAGCTATGGTGTGAGGACGTGAAAGGGACGCTGTTTTCTATTTTACGTGGGATTCCACTAACTGCATGCTTCAAGTTCACTGCTGTCACATCAACTAAAGCAAGACTTATAACCGGTACCACAAATACCGGAGTACCGCTTAGTACCGGACTACCGGTATTTTCGGTCTTAATGCTTGGATCTAGACAGACTCGCACTTGGCAGATTTTTCATACATATAGAATATGCAAATATATTAATTTATTTATCAAAACTAAAATCATGAAAATGAAAATAAACCACAATAAAAGACTTAATAAAACTCTACAATAGGTTACTGTGCAACACAAGGTATAGTTCATTCTACAAAATACTCACTCTTTTATCATTCATGAATATAAAATACAAGAGTCTCGGCAAACAGTCAAATCCTAGTAACAAATGTAGTTCCATCAACTCCAGCACAGCGGCTGCTCCAATAATTTTCCCAAGAACCACAAGGGTTCTTTGCTCTTGTTTCAAATGACATAGAGCTGTAACAATCAATCCCACTGTTGATAACACTGTCTGAAAACACCCAATGAGTTTCACTGAAATTATAATTTTGATAATGAGTGATATGCATTCTAAATTGTTATGACATTATCTCATCTGTTACAAAAAGACCCTGAATAGTGGCAATAGCCTATCATTAGGCATACTTTTGCACTACATAATTTTTCAGTTCATCATCATCATCATCATCATCATCATCATCATCATCATTGTCATCATTTCAGCCATAGGCAGTCCACTGCTGGACTGATATTTAAGTTATTTTAAAAAATTAAATAACTCCCAAAGTAAGCGAAATCAAGTTGATTTCATCATCATCATCATCATCATTTCAGCCGTAGGACGTCCACTGCTGGACATAGGCCTCCGTCATTGATGCCCAATCATTACGATTGGAAGCGGTTTGCATCCACCCTGAACCTGCGGCGTTCACCAAATCGTCCGTCATCGTCGTCGTTGATTTCATACATGTGTGAAAAATTGTATTTTATATATGTTTTAAATCTGTTAGGTAGGGATGCCTGGTCAAACCCGATAAGTCAATCTAATGTTTTGTAGGAATTTTTGAATTTAGATGTTTTACATAATGTTCTTTTTTCAACAGTTAAATATTTCCTGTTATCGTGTTAGACCAGGCAAGCCTCGTTAGGTTAGTCAGGTTAGACTTGTAAGCCTCACTGCTTTTCTATACTTTTAAGGGCCACTTGCACAGTCCGGGGTTAAAAATTTGAAGCATTAACCCTGAGTTAAGGATGACAGTTCCATAGATTTTGACACTTCTTAGCCTTGGGTTAGCACGTAACCCGGGGTTATATAGCTAACTCGGGTCTGTGCAAGTCAGCCTAAGTTGGGTTACTTGTTAGCCTCACTGTATTTCTAATAAAAATCAACTTACAGCAATCGCAACATTGATTAGGTCCATTTTAACTTCTTCACTTAAATACCAAGTGTACTTGGCCACCACCACGATACTTGATATCACCATGGCTTGTGCAACGATCATTGCTTCTCCTATAGTAAACGTCTTTGGATATGCCAGCAATCTCCGGAGTATTTCATTCAAAATAAATGTAGACGGCAATGTGTACATTGCTGCAAACAGCATATCTAAAAAAACAATCATGCAACATAATTTTGAGATCTGCACAGGAATATAAAATGCACAACACCATCTTTATCTTTCAAGTTAAGACAACGTAAATCTTTCAATTGTATGAGCAAAATCAATCTACACCTGCATCTTCACTTACCATCAAGCATAATTTTGATGAAGTGCAACTTTTTTATATGCATAAATAAGAAGCAAATGTTGTCAGCTAAAGTTAATTTTACTATAAAACTTGCAAAATAGAATATACTAGCCTTCCGTCCGCAGCTTTGCCCGCGATAAATTAATTTTCCCGTAGGAAAACGTATTTTCCTGTGGTAAAAAGTAGCCTATGTCACTCAGTGATAATGTAGCTCTCTAAGAATTTTTGAAATTGGTCCAGCAGTTTCGGAGCCTATTCAATGCAAACAAACAATCAAATCTTTCCTCTTTATAATATTAGTATAGATAAATGTATAATATCATAATAATACATTTAATAACAATTATAGACAAGTTTTGGAGCGGTTGACCCCTTGGCCAGTATCAATAAGTCTTTGAAGTAGGGGCACATTTTCAATTCTTATTTAAGACAAGTTCAATAAAAATTGACTTTATCAAAGTAGTAATTGTGAACAAGATAACAATCTAATTCTGGTACATAAGCATGAGCATTCTCCAAAATTTGTCATAATGTATCATAAATTAATGTTAATAATTACCTTGTTTAACATAGCAGTACACCAGCAAACATCCTATGAGTCCAGATGGTAAACAACCACCCCACAGACTGTCCCTCAACACTAAACAAGATATGGACATAAATAATATGAACAACATGCAATAACATGAAAGGCCTATAGATACAAAAGTAGCCAATCTGTAGAGTTGAGGCACATCATACAGCTTGCTGTACAAGAATAAAATGGTTGGCAGGAGAGTGAAACACCACAGCCCATTGGATTTTGCTGGTCTGAAAAAAGGTAAGTTTAATTAATAATCCAGTCAGTGACGATTCATCATGTATGGAACTGTAAACTGTACTTACTTGTAATTAAAAATTTCAAAATAGTTTGAAGGAAGAAGCATTAAATATTTATCACATGTTGCCCCTTGGACTTAATTAAAGATAATCTTGTACAATACTTGCCTCGTTTCTATCTTTGCAGTTTGTAAGTTCGATGTTATAAGTTTGTCTAAAGACATAGATAGCTCATAGATAGTTCTTATATGCCTGAAGAACTTTTCGTCAACCTTATTGTATATGTATTCAACACTGCTACCCATTGTTAATGTTTTTGACAAACGTTATTTTAATACATCAACACATTTAGAAGCTATTTCACTTTATAAAAAGCGTACATACTGATACATGCTCGCATTGCGGTAATTTTCTTGCTACTTTTGACACTTCACTTTTGATTGACGTGACGACGGACGTGCGTGACGTGCTGTACATGACAGCTTTAAAACGTTTTTGCAATCTTTTATCTCTAAAATAAAATGATTAAAATTTAAGGAAGTTATCCATGATCTTTATTAAATAGTACACCAAAATCATTGTAGAAGAATACAATGATTATATTAGTTTTGGATTAGCTTAAAAATAATGAAAGAAGGTTTAATGATAGAAATATGGTTGACAGTAAAAAAGTAATGTCAATGTTTTAAATCCGCAGTGTTGCCAATTTAGCATATTTTAAGCTAAATTTACGAATTTTCAGACCATTTAGCATATAGTAGTTTTTTAGCATATAAATATAAAAAAAAAACAGTTAATTAAAAGTGGAGTTATGAAATGAACGCCATTTTATACAGGTTGAAATCTAAATCATCATCATCACTTCAGCCGAAAGACGTCACTGCTGAACATAGGCCTCCCTAAGGCTCGCCAAACAGATCGATCCCGGGCCCTCGGAATCCAACGCGATCCCACAACCTTAACCAGGTCGCCGCTCCATCTTGTTGGAGGCCTACCTACACTGCGTCTTCCGGTCCGTGGACGCCACTCGAGAACCTTTTTTCCCCATCGGCCATCAGTTCTACGAGCGATGTGCCCTGTCTGGCGATTCTTCAAGCTATGTCGGTGACTTTTGTTCTTGCGCAGTTTTCATCATTTCTAATGCGATCCCGCAGAGAAACTTCGAGCATAGCCCTCTCCTCTCCATTGCCCTCTGAAAGACTTTGAGCTTCCTTATGAGGCCAATCGTTAGCGGCCACGTCTCAGCGCCATAAGTCATCCCCGGGGACGATCCGGCTACCACTACCGACGAAAACTAAATGGTGATACAAAATTAGTGTTTCTAACTTAGACGACTTAATTAAAATTAGCTTAGAATCGATCCTAAATATGCAGCTGAACGAGCAATCTTGGACCCAAGCATCCCTGCCCATCCGTTATGGTGGGTTAGGGACTCGCAAAATTTCCAGTGTCGCTTTGCCAGCCTTCCTATCTTCTGCCCATAGTTCAGCAAATATCATAAGTAAAATTTTAAGGGCCAACCCTTCAAACTTTGAGATTGCTGGCTTGGAAGAAGCTAGAAAGGCTTTCTTAATTGCATGCCCAGGTCAAAATTTTCCAGTTTCTACAAATTCACAGAGGAGCTGGGACGACATACGCTGCAAAATTACCTATGACCATCTCTTGAGCTGTAGTACAGGTTCGGTACGAGCTAGGCTATTGGCTGTGGGAACGCATGAGGCTGGCTACTGGCTTCACGCGTTTCCATCGTCTAATACTGGAACCTTTCTTGAGCCTGACACGCTCAGAATTGTAACCTGTCTACGGCTCGGGGTTCCGGTTTGCGCTCCTCACAAGTGTCCCTGTGGCAGTGACGTCGACCAGCTAGGACATCACGGACTCTCATGTCAAAAAAGCGCCGGCCGCTTCTCAAGACATGCTGCACTAAACGACATTATACGACGGTCCCTTGCCACCGTCAACGTGCCAACGTTGCTTGAGCCCACAGACATGGAAGATGGGTCGGGTGCTGGTATGGGATGCCACTTGTTCAGACACGCTGGCCCCTTCCCATCTCCATGGTACTTGCAACAGACCTGGTGCAGCTTCAGAAGTGGCTGAAAAGGCGAAAAGACTGAAATACAGGGGTCTAGGCAGCGAATACGATTTTGTCCCATTCGGTGTCGAGACCCTTGGTCCGTGGGGTCCTAGCGCCTTAAAGCTCTTTAAGGAAATTTCTAAGAGGTTAGTCGACGTCACAGGTGCCCGAAGAGCTGGCAGCTTTCTCGGACAAATAATTAGCTTAGCTATTCAAAGAGGAAACGCTGCCAGCATCTTCGGCACCTTGCCTAAGGGGACTAGCTTTCAGAATATGCTTTAGTTATATTTTATATTTTTGTTTTCTTTTTTCTTATTGTACATATTTTTTTTAGTCTAGGATAGTTGTACATATGTAATATATATTTAGTTATTAATGGATTAAATAGTCAAAATTAAAATAAAACAAATATTTAAGGGGGGCTCCCAAACAGAATCGATTAAATATTGATCATCAAAAGTGTGATCAAATTTTTGTTGATTTATAAATAACTAAAATTAAATTATTGAGATAGTTATACATTTTAGCTTAATTTGGCTTATTTTTAACTGTTGTCCAGCGAATTTTTATATACTCTTGTTGGCAGCACTGAAAATACGTACGTATGCGACTATGCATACATATTTTAGGTATATAAATAAACCAACTACTGAAAGGAAGTTTCGTAATCATAACATTTTATAAAATTAGTTGCCGGCCGGCTTGTGTTAAGGACGGTACGTAACAAGTAGTACAAAATGCTACGAAATATTAGTAAAGTGGTTGCTCAAAAAGCGAAATTCTCAACAGCCGCCGCGCCTGCTCCTCAAACCAACCCGGAAATCCTTTATACTGGCGTAAGTTACATTTTATAAACAAAAGTTAATTCATAGAACACCAGAAAAAGCTATAAATATGAAGGCCATTTAGTTTAGTGAATTTACTGTTTTGCGAAGTCACCATTACAGAACTAGTTTAATATAAAGGTGCTAATAAGATTGGAGAACTATATTATTATGGTCACAAACAAGTTTCCTATTTGTTGACTACGACTTCATACGTGTAGAATGCGGATATTGCTATCACGCCGTAACTCTATAGTAATCTAATTTTCTAGGATAAAAAGTAAGTATATTGTCTCTTCAAGGTGCATATAATTTAATACCAAAAAAAAATGTAAAAGAAAGAAAAATTCATGAGAAGTAGAAGTTAGATGTTTATGACGATTATTTTTGGTAAAAAAAAATATGATTGTGGTTAAGTGTAAAAATATGGGTGCACACAACTTGCTCATAAATATGCCCCATAGCTCTTATGTCGACGAATTAATGTATAGGTATATAACGATGGGAGGATTAAATCAATACTTATTTTATTTTTGCACTTGACCGTACAGATAAGGATGATATAGTACCTGGGCGATTGAGCTCAGTGATTTAAAAACTCGGAGATCTCAAAACATTGATTTTTATTAGTATAGGCTACAACAGTGTTCCACAAACTTTTCGTGTTCAAGATACTTCCAGGAAAACAAAAATATTTGAAGGTATACTATAAATGCAAAATCATTTGCATCAGTTTGATTTACATCTGTGTAAGTATTTTTCTTCCGTCCATCTATTTAGCATTATGAGATAACCTTATTTTTCGGAGGCACAGCAACTAATGACAACGGTACACAATGCCGCGGAACACACTTTGCAGAACACTGGGCTAGGATATTGTTATTTTGTATTGGAATTAGGTACATTGTTTACACATATTGGTTACTTTTGTCAGAAACTTTTTAAAGTTAGCAGAGTTTCAAAGTAGTAAATAATACTTATACCAGTCTTGATAAATATGATACAGTGTCATGCAGAGTTTTATGCACATTCATCAATGTAATAAATATTTAATTATCAACATACATACTTAAATTTTTGATTAGATTAATTTTTGTACATTCAATATAGCTACTTGTTCATATTTTGTAAAAGCTATATTATTAATCTAACATTAATCTTGAAATTGCTAAAAGTAGCCCTGAAACATAAATGTAGCGTTTCATGTGCTCTGCTCCGTGTAGTGTACTGCCTTTTCGGCAAATTATTTTTCGCAAACTGATTCATTTGGCAAATATTTCATTTCCCAAATGATAATTTTTTCTGAAATTTAAACTATTCAGGATATATTTCATGACTATCCTGTAGCTTAGGTTAGGTTTGTTTTATAACAATCCTGAAAAGTTTACAGTTTCAGAAAAAATCAACATTTGGGAAATGAAATATTTGCCAAATGATAATTTTGCGATAAGTTTTTTGCCAAAACATTAGTAAACCGCTCTGCTCTGCTTTGGGATACAATTTGTATCATACAAATGTGATGTGTGTATGTATGTATATTATTAATTTATTCAATAACTAAGATCCAACTTATGTTTGACTTTTAATTTTATTTTAAACATACTTTTATACATTTTTATATGGATTATATAAGACTAGCTGTTGCCTGAGGCTATTGAGAAATCATTTATCGCTATCCCACGGGAAATATCCAATTTTCTGGGATTAAATCTATGTATCCTACATCCTACCAGGGTCTTTAACTACCTCCATACAAAATTTCATTTAAATTGGTTCAGTGGTTTAAGGTAACAGACAGACAGACACACAGGGCCATAGTAGCGCGTAAAAAGCTGTTTGTGATTTAACAATTATTGTTATTAGTTTCAATTACCTTTTAGCATATAGTACGTTAGTAGTTTAGCTTACAAAATGTGACCCAAAAAAGTTGTTGGCCTTGAGTTAAACTTCAACTTTTTTTTGTATTTGGCAACTGGTTGCTTTATGTTGTTAAACTTAGGATTATCATTAAGTGCTTAACCTGCTTTTTTCTCCTACTAAATGAAAATATGGTTTCAGCTATTCATAAACAATGAGTGGCTGAAGTCTTCTGATGGGAAGACCTTCCAGACCTCAAACCCAGCCAATGGCAAGGTGATTGCGGACATCCAGCAGGCCAACAAGTCTGACATAGATCAGGCTGTGCAAGCTGCTAATGACGCATTCAAGTAAGATCAATGTAAAAAAACTTTTTAACAAAAAAATTAAACCACCGAAAAAACTGAAAAGCGAAATATAATACCTTTTTTGTTTGACTTTACTTTAATCTAGGCACCAGTTTGAAGTCGGTGTCTCAGCACGACCAGGAAGAGTGATAGAAGCCCATCAGGTAGACGACTATAGGTCCACTCCTCCTGGCTCATGCTGAGGCACCGACTTCAAACTGGTACCTAGATTAAGGTCAAACAAAAAAGGTATTATTTTTCGCTTTTCAGTTTTTTCGGCGGTTTAATTTTTTTCTTAAAAAGTTTTTATTTTATACTTTTTTCCCACCCTCGGAATCCATTCGGTAACGGTTCGCGCCCATCGGTCCGGATGCATTCGGCAGACATGTCCGGCCCAGTCCCACTTCAGCTTGGCGGTTTTGACACCCACATCTGCAATACGATCAATGAATAAAGAACTTTATTATAATGCATATGCTTAAATATTTTCGTAAATTAAGCTTATGACTCTCATCTGGATCCTAAGCATTAAAATTTGCTTAGCATTTAATGTTCAACCATCATTGACCTTCAAAAACCTAATTAAAGGATTTGCCACACTGGATGCGTTCTGCGGTCGCGGTCAGGTCAAATTGAACGCAGCCCGCATTATGTATGAACAACATTTTCGGTCTCTATGCATTTTGTATAGATATGCGATCTGACCGTGCGCGCGCAATAGAAAAGCGACTGACAATGTTGTTTATACATAATGCGGGCTGTGTTCAATTTGACCTGACCGCGACCGCAGAACGCATCCAGTGTGGCAAATCCTTAAGAGTTTAGTTGATAATAACTTTTTTATAAACAGTGTTATTTATCGAATACAGGCTCGGTTCGCAATGGAGGCGAATGGACGCGTCGCAACGAGGCGTCTTGCTCAACAGACTCGCCAATTTGCTTGAGAGGGATGCTGCTTACATTGCTGTAAGTGATGTTTACTTATTAGGTATCAATTTATCATCAGCATCGTCCAAATTCAGTGTTATAAAATTAGTTCGAAATATTGCGCGGCACATTTCTCGAGTTCCGATTGATCTGAAATTTTGCATGCATGCAGTGCCGGCGTTAGGGGGAGGCGCGATGAGGCGACGGCCTAGGGCGCCAAATTTCAGGGGGTGATTGGTGGTGGGATGCTTCCCCCGCCAAACTGGCACTCGATTTTGATTTCCTTAAGTGGGCGCCACAATATTCTTGCCCGGGGTGTCAGTGATCGTAACGCCGGCACTGCATGCATGTGTAAGTCGGATGACAATGTAATATTATTATGATATGGAGCTGACCCGTGATGGAGTTTAAAGGTGGTCATAGGAACTCTGTTATAAAACGATACGATGCCATCGAGTTTGGGCTCATTTGATTTATCTTGATGAGTACTTTGAAGCTGAAAGGTGGCCATAGAAGCTGCGCAATATAATCCCGCAGAGTTTGGTCTCGTTTGATTCGTCTTGACGAGTACTTTGGTCCTAGCCTAGATGGTAACAAGGGGCAAAAACTCAGCAAAAAAAGCTTGTGTTAAAAATGGAATTTTTAACAAAAACTTTTTCAATGTAACAACGTCCCATTGCAGGGCAAAGGGCAAACATTAACCTAAACACCATTTCTACAGAGTCTGGAAACCCTGGACAACGGCAAGCCGTACCAGGCCAGCTATTTCCACGACGTGCAAGCTTCAATCAAGAGCCTGCGTTACTACGCCGGATGGGCCGACAAGAACCACGGGTACACGCTGCCCGCAGACGGCAATTACTTCGCCTACACCCGCCCAGAGCCTGTCGGTAAGTCAATGAGAATACTTAAATTTTCAAGCGCGATTATAGATAATCCCCGGTTTAGTTGCAGCTTAAGATTTGGGGAGAGGGGGCCAAACGTAAATTTTTACGACGTTTTTAAGGGGTGGTCATGCCGACCCTTAATTCCTCTATGACTCCTAAGGATATTATCCACTTTTTGCTTTTAATAACACCTATTTTGGTGGATGACTCGCTTCATCTTCGGCCTACGGCGAATGTGAAGGTCACATTGCAAAAGAGAAATATCGCATAAATTATCGCGAGAATATTACAACTATCATTATAAAATCGTTTCTCTTGAGGCCAGATTCTTTTGGGATCCATAATTTTGGATTATATTCGTCCCAGAAGTGGCGAAGTATTCGCGAATATTCGGTTACATAAATCGCGATAAAGCGTATAATCTCTTTATCGGAATGTGTACCATAACAAATGAAAAAAGAGCAAATACCTGGCTGTGAAATCCCCTTAAGTAGGTAGAGGCAGACTAACAAGATATACGATTAACTCATGTTTACAAAAATAGCAGGTTTAGATAGTTCACAGAGCAACTACTTAAATATTTTATGCGCCATTTGAAGAGTCTGCAGTCTCGTACCTCGAATGTTCTTCTACTTATTGTCCCGTGATATTATTATTATTATGTTGGTACGGACTTCCGATCACGGGCCCATAGGGACCCGGTCATTTGAAAGGCATTCATGGGGCCGAAGCCAACATGAAGAGGCCATTGGTACCATATAATATAAATGAGATGGGCGCAACTATGGAGGTCTATCCCCTAATACACCATGAGGATGTGCTAGCGGACAGTCCTCCACAGTTGCCAATCTATTGCCAGGTAGGAAGCGACATGGAATTGGCTATAGGGTTGGGATGTTGTGGACAGGATTACCGGGCTATGGAATGAGATAACGGACACCTACCATTTCAATATATCATAAACTGATCTTTTGGTAGGCGGTGACTCGCCATTCACTAAATGGGCCCCACAAACTATTGCCCACTCGGGGCAACGAGGCGGCAACATTGGTGTGAACGGCTAAGGATGGAGTGTTCCTGGGCTTTAAACTTCAAAATGACAACTCAAACAAAGGTCTTCAACAACAAAGGCAAACTAGAGGTGGGGTGGGTGTGTAACTGTGTGTGAGTGTGTGTAGCGCATGTGTGTATGTGTACCCCTGGAGGTCTTGGGTTCCTGGTGTCGCTACGCACCAACAGCTCGCCACAAGCCGCCCTGCGATGACTGACTGCACTGGTGACACTACAATACCAGCGGGCGATGAGGTCGTCACACCAGCGGGCGATGAGGTCGTCACCTAAGCGTGCGATGAGGTCGTCACATTATTATTATTTTAATTCTTTCTCCATGTAGAATTGTTTTTCTTCGTCTGATATTGATATTAATATTATGTCATACAATACATATGTAGACAGCTGTCCCGCTGCCGAAGATATTTTTAGTTGGTACTACAGTGAAACCTGGTTAAGTGAGACATCAAGGGACCTGCAATGTCGTTTCACTTATAGAGGTATTCCACTTACCCAGTGTCTCAGATATACAGGTATAAATAAATATCTGTCCATTTACAGAGGGTTCCATTAATAGAGGTGAGAATACAGGTTATTTCAGTTATACAGGTGCGATCATTAAATAAAATAACGTGTTATGTAAATGAGATGTAGATTTTGGCACATTAAATTCGGCACAAACTTCTTCGCGTGTCTTCCCACTTTCATAAACGGATATTAACTTCAGTATTTCACGTAATGATAACGATTGTAGCTCTCGGTTTGGCATTTTTCAAATAAACATCTGTATGATAGTAAAGCGAAACTAAAACTGAAGGTAATTGAAGCTCAAAATTACTTACGTACTTGGAATTGGGCCAATCAACTTTTAAACCGACGTTTTTGGCGTCTCCTGCGTTACCAAAATTGTCTCTGGCGTTACCAAAAAATCGTACTTCCAACAAGATATTTCACGGTTTAATAGGTTAAACTTACGTAGGATGGTATGTATTCATGTACACCATCTATTAAATTACAGAAAAAACATGTTTACCTACAAAAATCTGCAATTGTTTGAAAAATGTCGCGGACAGATTAGTGTCGGTTTAAAAGTTGATTGGCCCAATTACGTGTGGAATTTGTGGGTAGAATAAGAATGAGTAAACAAACAATGTTATCTCAGTTTCAGAGGTTTATGCATATAAAATTTACTCGCTGTCTCAGTTATAGAGGTAACTATGATGATAAATCGAAAGAACAAATCCCAGATATAGAGGCTTACCTCGTCCCACTAACAGAGGTAATTCAGTGCCAAA
Source organism: Archips xylosteana (assembly GCA_947563465.1). Classification (NCBI taxonomy): domain Eukaryota; kingdom Metazoa; phylum Arthropoda; class Insecta; order Lepidoptera; family Tortricidae; genus Archips; species Archips xylosteana. Next base: position 6,152,542 of record OX387360.1, read on the forward strand.
GTGTTGGGACCTCAGCATGAGTTCCAGTTATGGAGGTTTCTCGCTTATCCAGGTCCCACTTAACCAAGTTTCACTTAGCTTTCTTTTTGACATTATATTTGAAATTTACCATGAGGTTTACAGTGAAGGAAAAAAACGAAAAACCGCACACATCTGTGAAGAAATCAATGTATGTGTGAAGTTCCCAATCCGCACTGGGTCCGCGTGGGGACTACGGCCCAAGCCCTCTCATTCTGAGAGCCCTGTGCCTTCCAGTGTGACGTATTATTATGATGATGATGAATTTAAAGATACAGTGTATGTATACTGTTTAGGTATACGTATTATCACGCGTGTGGAGCATTATGTAATTGCAACGTATTTATCCAACTGCGGCGATAATTCTGTTGACATTAGATAGCGTGTAGAGTAGCAATAAAATTACACATCGCTGTTGAAAGCAAAAATTTCACTAGACAAAAAACGCCAATTTTCATTTTATTTCCAGCTACAATCATTTAGTGAGACGTAACCGTAACTGTGTATTGGGTAGGTACGCCTCGCGGATCTCGCGAAAGTAAAACATTTATTTTTCCTGACAAAACTTTATTATTTTCTTTCGCAAAATTTTGACTTGATATTAGGTATCCTAACCCAAAAAAGTGCTGGTAAGAACAAAAAAAAGTTAAAAAAAAAACGTACGGTTTTAAAGCATCAATCCCAAATATATGCGATACCTACTGTTAAAACAAAAATGACACTATACCGAACTTTTTTTTACTCGTAATTTTGTAACAACCACAAAGTTATTATTTAAAAGTAACAGTGAAATTGGAAGACAAAGACTAACCTAACCAAAATATGTGTTAAAAGTCTAAAAAGTGATTAATAATTTTACATCTGTGATTAGTTATACAACATGGTAATAGAGCACAACTTTAGATGCCCATACTGAAGAGTAGTGTCTTTTGTTTGTACCATTTTTGTTTTCAACAGTTATAATGATTATAAGTCTTATGCCCGGAATTTTTAGGTTCAGTTTTACTTAGCAGCATTTTCTGCATTTGCAAAAGCTTGCAAACAAAATCGGTTGAACTGATTAATAATTGATTAATAATAGTTGTGGAAAATAAATGAATAATTCAGCAGCCCATTGCATTCTTTTTGCTGTGACATGAAGACTCCGAATAATACTGCCACTAATATTATAAATTATATTATAAATACGACCGATATTGACGACTAGATGGCCTAGTAGTTAGAGGACCTGACTACGAAGCTTGAGGTCCCGGGTTCGATTCCCGTGTTAGGGCAGATATTTGTATGAAAAATACGAATGTTTGTTCTCGGGTCTTGGGTGTTTAATATGTATTTAAGTATGTATCTATCTATATAAGTATGTTTATCCGTTGCTTAGTACCCATAACACAAGCTTTGCTTAGCTTACTTTGGGACTAGGTCAATTGGTGTGAATTGTCCCGTGATATTTATGTGATATTTATACAGAAGTTTGTGAGTGTGCCCCATGATTTAATTATGATTATTATTATTATTATTTATGTTTTATGCGAAGCTAGTAGCGCATATTCCGATGACAAAATTATCTGCAATCTGAAATGATAACAATAAGATAAGTCAGAGGTCTAGTAAGTAAACACGCAGATATTATCAATACATGCAGTCTATCAGGCGATTTGTAGGTTTTGCAAGCGCTACCAGCATTATCTTTAATACTGAGTGTTTCAAAGGGCAGAGTAGCGTGTGAAATTATGAATTATATTAGGCAAGGTCGGTAGCATAAACATCGGAGTCAAACTCATAGATCAAGGGGACATCAACTCAAAATAATACCCCGTTTCAATTTGCAATTAATTTACTTCCACGAAGGTCTCTTTCGGCTGAAATGATGATGATGATATATCGTGCTTGATCTGAAAGGAATTGTTTACTTGAGTATTAATAATAACTTGAATTGTCACTGCCCATCTGCCAAAACTTCTTTTTCTTCTCGTGCCATTGAGCGAGCGTTCAGCGAGCGAAAACGTTTACACTCTTTACGTTTATTGCATACTGTGCTCGATAAGATGATAATCCTTTGACCCGCACTGACGTTGTAATTATCTAGTAGTTAATGCGACAAGGTTCTACGGGGTGAAATCTAAATGGTGATACAAAATTAGTGTTTCTAACTCAGTTAATGCTGGGTAACATGATGCATTGACTCAATTGTCAAATTCATCATCATCATCATGTCAGCCGAAAGACGTCCACTGTTGAACATAGGCCTCAGGCCTCCTCCAAGGCTCGCCAAACAGATCGGCCCTGCGCCATCCGCATCCAATGGTTCCCGCTACCTTCACAAAGTCCAACAAGATGGAGCGACGACCTGGTGAATTGTCAAATTATTATTATGATCGCAAAGATCGAGATATCATCGTGACATTCATCACGTACCTAATAATCACTGTCGTAGAAGATAAACAAATTGATTCATTATGAAATGGTTCTATAGTTTACGGTTTAAGATATTTTTTTCTCACAAAATTCAGAAATCACTTACAGAGAAATGCAGTATTAATCTTAATATAAAAATATAAAAAAAGAGTGATATCTTAGCTATATTGTACGTTAAAAATAAGGTTTAAAACGAGAAGCTTATAAAATCACTTGAGGGTAGATTAAAGTAGTACAACACGGTCAACTGTACAATACGTTTACTTTTAGAGCTTGTCTAGTTTGAAATGACGCGCCCCACCACCGCGTTTTGGAGCTCAATTTGAGCTACAATAGAGTCTATTGTAACTTGATTTGAGTTTCGAATCCTGTGCGTGAGTGCAATGGTGGGTCGCGTCATTTTAAACTAGACAAGCTATAGTTTACCACTGACAGATGGCTTGCCTTCATTTAATTTCCAACTTTAACACCATACAAATAAAGTAGCTATTACAAAATCTGCAAACGTGGGTAGCAGTATTCTAAAATTGGCTTTATTTGTAGGTCGTTAAAGTTGAATATGAAATGAAGGCAAACCATCTGTCAGTGGTAAACTTTATGTAATTTGACTGTACAAGGGTGGTCCCTTGTTGGCAGGCGTGTGCGGTCAGATCATCCCGTGGAACTTCCCGCTGCTGATGGCGGCGTGGAAGCTGGGCCCGGCGCTGGCGGCCGGGTGCACGCTGGTGCTGAAGCCGGCGGAACAGACCCCGCTCACGGCACTCTACGTCGCCCAACTTACCAAGGTAACGCCGTTGTTCCCGCCAAGCGCGACGCGGGACATTTACTCCAAGCATTCAATTGGGGATGTCTATTTTTTTGCAATGTACCTTTAGTAAATCGAAAACCATTTCGAGATAAATGTTTTTTAACTCGTTTTCTGTAGTTATTTAATTTTAATACTATGTAATGAATTTATTACATAACAAATAAGCAATGACCTTCATTTGACATTGGTGTGAATTGCGTGACCGGTCCAAGTCGTACTTTATTCTGTGTAGTTAGAATTCTTCACAATTTACGCGTGGATTATACTACGGAGTATGATTTGGACCCCTGTCTGACATCTAGCACTTTGACAGCGCCAGTAAAGTGACACTATAGTAGTTCCAATCATTTATTTTCTCGATGACAGCTCCCGTAGAATGTAACTGCGTTTAGTTACGCAAAAATTAACTTTTAAATGCGAGATATAAAAAATACGACAACTGCCTAATTTTGTTCCTTGATCCCATATAAGATTCGTCTAAGACACATTGAGTCCATATATGCAGTAATTTTTTTTGAAAGTACGATAAATAATACACGTTTTAATAAAGTTATATTCTATGGCAATACAAATGTCATATTATGATTTGCGTAACTAAACAAAGTTACATTCTACGGGAGCTGTCATCGAGAAAATAAATGATTGGAAATACTATAGTTACAGTATACCACTACGAAAAAATACTTAATTAAAGGGGTTGCCTTATCGTCCGCATTTAGATAGATTTAGAAATTTGGCATTGTGGGAGCCCTCAATTACCAATCTGACGTCATCAACCAAAATAGTTTCAATAATTAATTTTGAAAAAGTATTTAACTAAATGACAAAATATTGAAATTAGGTTCTTATAATTGACTATAGGTATTCTATACAAAAAAAAATATATAAAAACCACTGGTATTTTTTTTAGAATTTCCCAATTCTTTTCATTCCCGGTCACGTCGTGACTTTGGAAGGTTGCGCCCGGGCACCACTCACACCTTCACTCGCCAAATTAGCACTGTCACGTGAGGACGTCCGATTTGCATATCTCGCTCACTCCCGTACTCCGGCCGGTAAAACTGTTTGTGATATAGTGAAAGCACAGTGACATCAACCAGCTAAAATTCCTTCGACGTTTTGGCCACTTCATCATCCCAGCCTATATCACGTCCCAGGGCTGGATTTAGGGGAGGGCATCCGGGGCCACGGTCCCGGGGCCTCCACAATAGAGAGCCCCCCCCCATACTTAGAAAAATAGTTTAGTGGAAACTCGACTGAAAAAAAAAATGGTCAATTGACGAGATTTCATTTTTTTGACGCCTGAAAATTACTACAGTAATCGAAAGAGCTTTGCCTCCTAAACACGGAAAAATATTTATTATAATTTATTAGACCCTATTTAAAAAAATACAAGAAATTATGTTTCCTTTGCCTTTTCACCAGAAAAAAGAGCTGTAATAATTTTACATTTGATAACAACCTCAACGTCAGATTTACGTCATCACTTTTTTCTAATAGAGACTAGACAAAAGTAATTGATCTATTGTGTGGTAGTTTTGGAGTTACGCTTTTTTAGAATAAGCACATCTTAAAAAAATTGTAATAAATTAATTAAGTAATAATCCTGGTGAAAAATTAAAACTATCAGCGTCTTTCTCTTTCCAAACAGAATACAGATAACGAATCAAATTATAGTCTCAAAAATATGAAATGTTGTCAATTTATTTGGAAAATAATTTGTGGCCAAGGGGCCTCCAGTTCATTTATGCCCCATGGCCTCCAGACCTCTAAATCCGGCCCTGCACGTCCCACTGCAGAGCACAGGCTTCTCAGGAGCCCAGTGCGGATTGGGAACCGCAAAGTGCCCAAATATTTTAGTTTTTTATCGGCAACTTGTTGTTTGTGGTATTTGTGGAATGTCTTATATCGACACCTTAGTTCACACTCATACTAATTTAATTACAATGAACTGCAAATACAAATTAGCACTGTATGCCCTAGCCTAGTGTACAAAACTACTACTTAATTGTGCAGTTCATTGTAATTAGTATGAGTGTGAACTAAGGTATCGATATGTCGTCACTACTTTGAAAAAAGCTGGTATCTCAAAATCGATAATCGGGCTAATTGAACTTTACTGAGTGTGCAATAAAGTTCAGTTTGGTTTACATATTGATTTGAGATACGAGATTTTTTCAAAGTAGTGACGATGTACGAGTATGTGATGCGATGTTCCAGGAAGCAGGGTTCCCCGCGGGCGTGGTCAACGTGGTCGCCGGGTTCGGCGACGCGGGCGCCGCGCTGGTCGCGCACCCTAACGTCGACAAGATCGCATTCACCGGTAAAAACTACAACTTAAAGAAATTAACAACTACTACTACTTAAGTACTTACAAATTAGAAGCTGGAGTTATAATTCGTTTGTAACATTAGAAAATGGGTAAACAATTTTGACGAGTATTTTTATTGAAAACCCGTTTTAAAAATATATTTTTTTAAAACTATGTATTACTTATAAAAGCATACAAATGTAAATGACCATATGTACTTGCTAATTGGGAATTTCTAAAAAAAAAATATTATTATTTTTATATACAGGGTGTTTGGTAGCTAAGTACAAAGCTTTAAGGGGGTGATAGCCGAGGTATTTTTGAACATTTTTAGCCATATATGTCTTAGCCGAAATTTCATATTTTTTTTTTAAATTGAAGACTTAGGAATTTTAGGAAAATACCCAGAATTTGATAGTCACGTGTCAATATTGCCCCAATGAGCGTTAATTTAGAAACCAAATCTTTTATTTCGGATAGTTTAATGTGTATCGGACCAAATGAAATAATTTTTAAGTGTCTTTCTTGCCACAAAAACAAAATGGAGGCATTCGAAATTACTAAAAATATCCTTAGGTTGGAACAGAGTCATTTTTCTGTGCCAGAAAAAAAAATTAAAAAAAAATCTTTGAAATGTTCAAACCTTTTTAGAAACATGCCTGTTTATTGTTCTTTCTTTTAAGGTATCACTCATTGCCATTGCTTGCTAAATTTGAGATAAAAAGTAAAAACCAAACTCAGGGAGCACTCGCTAAGAATGCACTAGTCTTGAAATTTAACTAGTAAATAGCATGTGAAAAAGACAAGTCTGCGTCATTTTTCTGTGCCATATTTAAATTTCCAAATTAACGCTCATTGGGGCAATATTGACTCGTGACTATCAAATTCTGGGTATTTTCCTAAAATTTCCAAGTCTTCAATTTTAAAAAAAAAAAAAACAAATTTCGGCTAAGACATACAGGCTGTTTGGTCGCTACGTGCAAAGCTTTAAGGGGGTGATAGTCGAGGTATTTTTGAACATTTTTAGCCATATATGTTTTAGCCGAAATATGTTTTTTTTTTTTTTTAATTGAAGACAGAAAATTTAGGAAAATACCCGGAATTTGATAGCCACGAGTCAATATTGCCCCAATGAGCGTTAATTTGGAAATTTTAAATATGGCACAGAAAAATGACGTAGACTTGTCTTTTTCACATGTTATTTACTAGTAACATTTCAAGACTAGTGCATTCTTAGCGAGTGCTCCCTGAGTTTGTTTTTTTTTTTATCTCAGATTTAGCAAGCAATGCCAATGAGTGATACCTTAAAAGAAAGAACAATAAACAAGCATGTTTCTAAAAATGTTTGAACATTTCAAAGATTTATTTTTTTATTTTTTTATGGCCCAGAAAAAAGACTCAGTTCCAACCTAAGACATTTTTCGTAATTTGGAATGCCTCCATTTTGTTTTTGTGGCAAGAAAGACACTTAAAAATTATTTCATTTGGTCCAATACACATTAAACTATCCGAAATAAAAGATTTGGTTTCCAAATTAACGCTCATTGGGGCAATATTGACTCGTGACTGTCAAATTCTGGGTATTTTCCTAAAATTTCTAAGTCTTCAATTAAAAAAAAAAAACAAATTTCGGCTAAGACAAATATAGCTAAAAATGTTCAAAAATACCTTGGCTATCACCCCCTTAAAGCTTTGCACGTAGCTACCAAACACCCTGTATATGTCGTACAATATGATTTTTGCTATAGACTTTGATCAATTATAACGGTAGATCCACAGTCGCGCGCCCGAAAATGTCCGAGCCAAATGAGCGCCACTTTGATAAAAGTGGCCTTCTTTTTTCTCAGAACGTTGCGTGAAATTGTCAAGTTTAGCTGTCAAGTGGAGTTTTGCCGCTACCGAAATTCGACTAAAATGAAGTAAAGACTAGGTTCAAATTTCTGTGTAGGTGATGATTTTATTTGTTACGCAACCAAATAAAAAAGTTCGGACATTCTTTGAAGGGGATTTTGTTCGGCAATGTGTATCTTCAGTTATAATTGATCAAAGGCTATAGAGTTAAATTATTTTGTTGCTGATTTGACTAAAGTCTTAGAACGAACGCCGTGGCGCTAGTGTAGCGCCTTGAGGACAGAGTGGATGGGTCGGATGTAGTTGGAGGGGCGGGCGACCACCTCTATAAAAATGGTTGTAATGTGGTAAACGGGTTCGATTTCTTTCGCATTGGACCCCGCAAGTACAACGACCCATCGAAACTGTCGGTTCACTATTAACCGCCATTTTGTAATAAGTTAGTACTTACCATATTAAGTAAACGCTACGTGTACTGCATTTCGTTGCCTTTCTATGCCGTCCGAGTATCCAGCCCATACTACATGGATTACCCACCCGAAAACGCGACAGCCAGTGTGCCAGGCGATCCGTTGGCTGTTGCTCCGTCATATATTTTTTTTGTATAGAAAAGTCAATTATAAGAAACTTATTTCAATTTTTTTTCATTTAGTTCACTACTTTTTTCAAAATTAATTATTGAAACTATTTCGGTTGATGGATGACGTCCGATTATAATTGTGGGCTCCCGGAACACAGCCAAATTTCTAAATGTAATCTAAATATGTACGAAAAGGCAACCCCTTCAATTATTTTTTTGTGTAACTAGTGTCACTTTTCTGGCGCTGTCAAAGTGCTAGATGTGAGACAGCGGGTCCAAATCAAACTCCGTAGTTTAATCCACGCGTAAATTGTGAAGAATTTTAAATAATGCTATTCCACACCGATAAGAGTACAACTTGGACCGTCTACGTCGTAGACTCTACGATATCTGCTACAATGTCAAATGAAGGTCATTGCTTATTTGATATGTAATAAATGCATTAAATTATATTAAAATTAAATAACTACAGAAAACGATTTAAAAAGCACTTATCTCGAAATTGTTTTCGATTTTCTATACATTACAAAAAAATAAACAACTTCAATTGTTACATATTTTCTGTGACTTTATTTTTAGTTAGGGTAAGTCCAGGATAGATGCCCCACTTTTTGAAATGGCTTTATAATTCAAAAACTTAACAAATTATAGCATTGCGTCCAATGCGTATGATAACAATGGTCCTTAATCTATTATTTTACTGTACTTGTTTTAGTATAAATCGTATGGATTTTGTGTAAATCGTACTTTTTTTGACCTCTTATAAATGGGATAGGTGCCTACCGTGGGGGATAGACGACTCGTCGCAAAAATGCGTCAGAGGATAGATGCCCTTTGAAATTAAACAAGTTAAATAAAAGTTATCAGTCTTTTATATTCATTGAAAATTCGCCTAGTTTGAATAGTATGAGCCACGAGCCTCTTCTCATTTTAAAATCCTAATACTGGATGTTTTACTGAAACAAATTATAAAAGTTCAATCAATTCCATATAAAATGTGATTTTGCTTCTATTTGCAATTACAGAAAAAACTTCACTAAATACCAATCAATATGTACCTACATAGCTAGGGTCAATTGTTTTTCGTCATTTTTGGCAAAACGTCGTCTTAGTGTTCTAGACGGTATTCCATATATGTTCTGGCTTCTTCGTTGACTCCTTTTTCTTTTTCCTCGAAGGCTGCTAGCAAGATTTCTTCAGACCAGGCGATGTTACGTGGGACTACGCCCTGTTTTCTCTCATATTTACGAGGCATTTCGATCCTCTGCAACATAAAAATTCTTTGAAACAAGTTGAGGATAGATGCCCTTAGGGGCACCTATAGCGATCGAAAACGGGGCAACTATACTTTTCGCAGAGGATAGATGCCCTTTTCGATAAGAAATCAAGTAATGATAAAATCACTATAAAATATACTAATCCATGCAGCCTAAACTTCAGTGCAACCAAGCGAGTTAGTTAGAAGCGCAAATTATAAGCCAGTCTAAAGTTATTCAAAAACAAATACTTACGAATATCATTTTCACGCTCTGCGAGATCTCGCTGCGGAAGGTTTTGGCACTCATGGACTAAACGCGTTCGCTCTTGCTCATGATAGTAGCGGCCCAGAGGTTTGCAGGGACCCCTCCCTATTGCTATTATTTAGTGGAATTTTGGTCCCACAGCCTTGCTACTAGTAGAAATTGAAATCGAGGCATCTATCCCACTGGGGCATCTATCCTGGAATTACCCTAGTTTTTTTTTTATGGTGGCACTTCACTTGGCGTTGCGCTATTGCCATCTCCGTCTTTCACGCTAGAATCGGCATAGTGCTCCTCTCTCGCACAAGCAACTATTTCGTCAAATACGCCAAGTAAAGTGCCAGCATTACGAACGACAATGGTTTTATATTAAAATACAAATAATTACATTAGAAAATATGGTCTAGGGTACACTACCGCCAATGATTTGCCCTGCAACTTGAATCCCCTTCGCAGGCTCGACAGAGGTCGGCAAGCTGATCCAGCGCGGCGCGGCGGACACGATGAAGCGCACGACGCTGGAGCTGGGCGGCAAGTCCCCCAACATTATCTTCGCGGACGCGGACGTGCCGGCCGCCGTCGAGCAGGCGCATCACGCGCTGTTCTACAACATGGGACAGTGCTGCACGGCCGGTCAGTTCCTCAATATACCAATAGGCTATCTGGCGCCATCATTTTTAGGGTTCCGTACGCAAAGGCACGCGGCGGACACGACGTACAAAATACGTGTTCTTGAATCTACATAAGCACGACGACGTCTGTACACGCGTACGCCTACATACATCGCGCGCGCACTCTTCTGGATTCCAGCGGGGTCCGGCAATCTGCGCCTTGAGGGGTGGGGTAACTCGAATCGGTGCGGGGCGGAGCGTGTCCATTCTGTACGTTAGTAGTATTATATATTCTGTGTCAAAGGGTAAAAACGGGAACCCTATTACTGAGGCTCCGCTGTCCGTCCGTCCGTCTGTCCGTCCGTCCGTCCGTCTGTCCGTCTGTCACCAGGCTGTATCTCGGGAACCGTGATAGCTAGAGAGTTGAAATTTTCACAGATGACGTATTTCGGTTGCCGCTATAACAATAAATACTAAAAAATGGAATAAAACAAATAATTAAGGGGGCTCCCATGCAACAAACGTGATTTTTTTGCTCGTTTTAGCTCGATATTGACAACGGCAACAGGTAGACGCTTGAAATATTCACAGACTATTTAATTATATATTGACTTTAAAATAAAATCATTAAATTAAAAAAATATATATATTTAAGGGGGGCTCCCATACAACAAACGTGATTTTTATTGATAATTGTACGGAACCCTTCGTGCGCGAGTTCGACTCGAACTTGGCCGGCTTTTCGCAGCGCGGTGATCCCTCACCCATTTTTACTTGCTAAAACACCTTCGGTGGCCCTCGGGAGTATCGTAGGGCGCAAGTCACACAGACAGAAGAGACATGGGACGGAGGCGCGTCGCAGGCCGCGTCTCCGCCCCGTCTCTTCTGTCTGCTTTGGATCGCGACGCTTCTATACATTTAATATGAAAGCTGATTCAAGGAGCGTCTCACGTCTCTTCTGTGTGGCTTGCGCCTATGACTCCGGGACATCAGATTAAACTCGCCAGAACCCCCTCACATTTTGCTTTTCATCAATTTAACTACATCTCGGGCCACACCGAAAGGCTGTCTACGCCGTGACCGTTAATTTTAAGCCTAAGCCAAAATATCTTGTTCTATTTAGACTACCTATAACAAGTCACCGGAAAAATCCTAACCTCTTAGAACGCCACAATGATCGACAACTTGCTCTCGCGATGTCGCCGGTCCACCTAGTAGGAGGCCTGCGTCTTCCGATTCGTGGTCACCACTCGAGAACCTTTCTCCTCTAACGCAGTGGCGATCCTTACATAGAAGCCCAAAAGCCGGGCTTGCCTTATAAATCTCAAATCAAGATTAAAAATAAAAGCCAAACCTCGTCCAAACAAAATAGTTCTAATAAAATCACTTTCATAATAACGCGCTTTATTTTACGTAAAATACCAAGAATTGCATAACAAATCCGCTGCGCGGCCCAGCGGCGCTGTACGGCGGCCGACGCGGCGATAGGCGATAGTAGCGACGTTATAAATAGCATGACATCTCGCTCGCTCTTGTGGGCTTTTACGGGGCTTCGAAACGCTCTCTTCATACTTAGGAAAACGTTAGTTTTGCAAATATCTATGTATAGCTGCATATATAGCGCTTTCTTTGCAATTTTGAATCTGGCTTACGGTGTGAAGTTTGCTACGTTTGGTTTAGAACGCGAGTGCGCGGGCGAGATGAATAACTTCACGATTGTTTAAATCGAATCGTGGGCCATACCACGCAAGGCGTTGTAAAATGCGTGAATTTATGTAATTACAAAATAAATAGATATTCTTGTTTTAGTGCGTTGCGTGTGAGAATGAGTCTGTAAAATTTAAAATTCTGTCTAGTAATAGAATGAAGTATGCTTTGGTAAGCTTGCCCAAACTGAGTAAAGCGGCAACAAGATGGATTTACCTACATTAAATTATAAAAAAATACTAAAACATATCTCTCGGCTTGCCATAGCCTGATACCCTAGGCACGCCACTGCTCTAACGGTCATCTCTTTTTCGAGCTAAGTGGCCTGACCATTGCCACTTCGACAGACATAGCTTCCGACCTATGTCGGTAACTCTAGTTCTTCGATGAATCTCCGTACAGTAAAATTACATAAAGTTTACCACTGACAGATGGTTTGCCTTCATTTCATATTCAACTTTAACAACCTACAAATAAAGCCAATTTTAGAATACTGTTACCCACGTTTGCAGATTTTGTAATAGCTACTTTATTTGTATGGTGTTGAAGTTGGAAATGAAATGAAGGCAAGCCATCTGTCAGTGGTAAACTAAAAGTAAACGTATTGTATTCCGGATTCTATCGCACAATATCTCATTGTGTGACTGTAGGGCCCTCCGAATTATTTAAAAAAAAACTTATGTTGTTTTCAGGTTCCCGTACGTTCGTGGAGGATAAGATCTATGACCAGTTCGTGGAGCTGGCGGCTGCGCGCGCGCAGAAACGCGTCGTCGGAGACCCCTTCCGCGCAGACGTCGACCACGGACCACAGGTAAAATATAGCACCAGTCAGGGAATGACTACAACTTCAAGACAGAACAACGTGACTAAGCCGTGTTCGGGCTTAATCACGTGAGCCTTTTAAGGTGGGGGGGAGGGGTTTGACAAAAATCACGAAATATCACAAGGGGGGAGGGGGGGGGGGGGTTCTAGTAAGATATCACGTGTATTTATTTTTTCGTCAAGCACATTATAATTTTGATTAAAATGCCAAAGATAGGATGGTAGGTGTTACCCTAAAACTCAATCACAACTGTTAAAATAAATGTAATAATTTCTGCCACAATTTTAGCAATTTTTATAGGTAGGACTACTGATCACGGTCGGGTGTCACCCCTAGGGTCCATAGCATAGCAGCACATATCTGGTGGAAAGGCAATCTGAACCGTGTTTCATAGTTTCTTTCACTATTCATATACGACCGCTTTAGCCTAGTTGGTAGTGACCCTGCCTACGAAGCAAGAGGTCCTGGGTTCGAATCCCGGTAAGGGCATTTATTTGTGTGATGAGCACGAGTATTTGTTCCTGAGTTATGGATGTTTTCTATGTATTTAAGTATTAATTTATCTATATAAGTAGGTTTATCGTCGTCTAGTACCCATAGTACAAGCTTTGCTTAGTTTGGGACTAGGTCGATTTGTGTAAGATTGTCCCCTAATATTTATTTATTTATTTATATTTTGTTAAGGGAGTACCGTGTTTTTGGCGCATTTATTGCATTCATTTAAACTCGTGCTGTATCATTACTAGCAATGCTATGTCCTGAAATTCATATGTAAGATATTTGAGGATTCACTCTAGCGATCAGTTTTTTTTCAAAACACGATTACTTGTAATTCGCTCGATAGAAAAAAAATCCAAAGCCGTCTCTAAAAAATAAATTAAACTCGTAGTACGACGCTAATACTGCACGGAGGGTCATGACTTTTTGAATGTTAATAAAAGAAGATGATTTCTAGGGCGTAGATTTGCTACATTTTTAAAATATGTATTTGTTTTAGTAATATGATGAAATAACCAAAAAAACACGCGCAGTCCAACCAACCTATCTTGAGCCATCGTGCCTCCCCCAAGCGGCCCCAAACCCGAAATCGCCCACCCAAAATCGATTAGCGCGAAAAACTCGGTAGCCCCTTAACCCCTGATTCAATAATGTCAGATCGACGGCGAGCAACAGAACAAGATCCTGAGTCTGATCGAGTCTGGCAAGAAGCAGGGCGCCAAGCTGCAGACCGGCGGCGCCCGAGCGGGAGACCAGGGGTACTTCGTCCAGCCCACTGTCTTCAGCGAGGTCAAGGACGATATGGATATTGCCAAGACTGAGGTAAGCTTGCACGACTTCCAGCTGACGATGAGAAGTAGCAACAATAAGCCTGTTAGATACTGCCGTACGCTCACAAAACTAACTAATAAATTTTGTATGGAAAATTAAGGATAATTAAGGCAAAACGGGTACATTTTTTTTCTGAAACCCCCCACATATATCATACGAAAGTATCGATAAACTCGTAGTAGATCGTGTCCCATCATTAAAGGGGTCTCTAATGTTTCGTTACGCCCAAATTACGTTTCTTAACTTTATCGTATTTGAATTTTTTAATGTTATAAAAAATTAATTAGGTTAAATTTATTTCGTGGAAGATAGTTTTTGCAAAGACCCCAAACATATTCGGAGTGCAATTTAAATAACTCGCCATGTATATACGGGTGGATCAACTATTTCTTGTTGTTATTCTGTCCCATCAGCGAGGGGACAAAAGTAGTACAGTTTCATTAGAAGAAATGTTGTGTCACATTAACTAACATGCTTATTAGATGACCAATTGTAAAAGGGATTTAAAACTACCACAAAAATGCATGTTTGGCAAATTTTAATCACATAAACTTACGGTTTAAAGAGTTACTCAAGAGACCGTCACTATAGCAACGAGTGACAAAGAAAAGTTGATCGACTCATACAAAGCAGCATTTTTTTCCCAGTGTAACGAAACGGTGTGTCAAATGTCATCCGCACAATGCTATAGTGCAAATACTTTAATTTATCGAATAATCGCTTCCCTCAAATAAAAATTCTGACGTTTTTTAAAACGGTGTTGATGTTTCTCAGATCTTCGGGCCCGTGCAGCAGGTTCTCCGCTTCTCGGAAGTGGACGAGGTGATCCAGCGCGCCAACAACACCGAGTACGGACTGGCCGCCGCCGTCTACACCAAGGATTTGGACAGGGCTAACTACGTCATCCAGGTAAACACCAGACGCCATATTGTCTGACGCGAGGGCGCTATCGCATTCACTATTTATTTCTGTCACCTTTATACCGTTTGGCAGAGAGACAGTGAATGCGGTATCAAGCGCCCGTGCCTTAGACATTAAAAATAAATAAATCACGGGACAATAAACATCAATTATTATTGACCTACTCCCAAACTAAGCAAAAGCTTTTAATATGGGCACTAGACAACGGATAAATAAACATACTTATAGATAAATACATACTTAAATACATATTAAACATCCAAGACTCGAGTACAAACATTCATATTTTTCACTCAAATACACTTCACTACATATTACAACTCTATTCTTGGCAAATGCTGTATAACAAATCTGTCATGATTTTCCACATAATTTTCATAGCTTGTATTTTATTTAACCTTTTGAAAGCTCATTTTTGTTACATACAAAATTGATTCTAATGCGAATGCGGGTAGGTAAATTTTTGTATTACCGTATTGTCTTCTAAAGCCGACACTGGCGTTCGAACTTCTTTGTACTGAAGTAACTAGTTTTATCTCCCAGTACGATTGACAATGTCATTTCATATATTAATTAAAAAACGACATAATGTAAATCCTAAAGTAATTGTTCTAATATTAATGACATCTTCACATTATGTGAATTAATATTTCTCATGTTTTTAATATTACTATCTTTGTGACATTTGACTTTGTTCACTGACATTTGCACATGTACATGTTATGTATGACATTTTATATTAATGTATTTTAAATTTTCTTTTGACGATCTTTTAGTGAATTCTTTATATTTATTACTTTCAAAATGCAGAATACAATTGTAATTCCAATCTGAAATAAATTAATCTATTCTAATCTAATGGCGGTTAGATAATCACAAATATAACATACCAGCATGTATAATATTGGAAGGATTAAACGATACGTGTGTAACATGACGTTATACGTTTGTTTTGCAGAGCCTTCGCGCGGGTACAGTATGGGTGAATGACTACAACGTGTTCTGCAACCAAGTGCCTTTCGGAGGCTTCAAGCAGTCCGGCCTGGGCCGCGAGAACGGACCCTACGGCATCAAGAACTACATTGAAAACAAATCCGTTCTCGTCAAGCTCACTACTAAGAACTCTTAAACTCTACCCTTTGAACGCCACTGCACCATACAAAAGTATACACGCCATGTCAAATGCCAAAAGCGAACTTGAACTTTGAGCGAACGAACGTAGGTCGCTATTGCACGTAGTTCTAGTGACTATATGGCGTTGTAGGTACCACAGTTCTTGACAATTTTAGATGTCACTGGCGTTCAAAAGGTTGTAATGCGGCTAAACTGATACATACACTTCACCAGAATATGGTATTTGACATTCATCAATCGTACTTTTTATGATCTTTCAAAACGCGATTCGCCCATAAAAACCCGTCATTTCAGGCATGTCTTAGTCGTGTTTAACTACTACTCTAGCTACTGACCGTTTACCACTTGAGAATTTATCTTGTAAAAACAACATTTATCTTGTAAAAACAACTTTTGTTGAAGGCTATCCCGCTAATAACAAATCATAGCAAGTAACAAAAAACGCAAAGAAATAGCTACAGTCTTCTCCAAGTCACAAGGTTGAAATTGCACATTCATAGCATATTTTTGATACTGACACTTGAACAAGCCGTACTCAGGTAATAGATCGTCGGCGGTGTAGTTAAGTTTTTGCAATTTCAACCTTGCGACTAAGGAAAATTGTAGTTATTTGTATGCGTTTTTGTGACTTTCTTATTTTTTCTCAGTGAAGGATCGGTTGGCTTAAACAATACATACAATGGCATAGTGTATAAGATAAACTCTCAAGAGTCTCAAGTGGTAAACGGCCAGCTTATAAAATTTCAACTATATCGCCCCACCCGGCTCGTCAGGTTTACTGTTAGTGCCACCACAATCGCAGCACATCGGATTCGAGTAGAGAAGTGTATGTGCTGGATAAATACTAGTATATTTGGGAGATTCCATACCAACATGCCCGTATACCACTATTGCGAACTACACGTAACTGTACGTGTGAAAAGACACTTGGGTTGCGGTCAGACAAGGCGATAACCGCAAGGGTACGAAAATACTTTATAAATAAGACTCGCGCGGATCCCGGCGGTCTGAACGCTGCTTTAGTCTGTGGGTCCGATTACGAATTATGATGAACATTACGTGGATTCTGTTTTAGTCGCATTACAATTATGGTTATGTTAACTGGTTTCCAATTGAACCGATATGTATTAGTACATGATTCACACCTTGTGTGATACAGTCTTCCATTTAATTGTTTATTGAGGACGAATTGATGCTTTTCTTCATTTTTACTCGTACCTGTGCCATTTTTCGCTGAGACAAAGTCAGAGCCATTATGTAACATGATGCATTTAGTTTTATATACTCAATCTATTTTTCATAAATAAAACATTTGCAAAATCTTATCTTTTTATTTTTTAACAAATTTTATTAATGTAAAATGGAAACTTTAAAAATTAGCCTAAACTTCTGTCAAATCAACCTACAATAAGAACTATGATAAAACTTCTCTATAATAGTAACAAACAAAATAGTATATTAGTAAGAGTAGATCTAAACCTTTGGCTCTTCCAGAGAACTTTAGCATGGTAGGATCAAAAGATACAGAATCTAAAATCGAGTGAAAATATTACTTTAAAAATACAAGTAAAATGAAAAAACTGAACCTTCAAAAGGTGATACTAAAGCGGACTATTCTAAATCACATCAGTGGAATGTACAGTGCCTCTTAATCTAAAAATCACATAGCCTTGCACTATTAAAAACTAAAAACCTTACAAAATATGCTTGTGAATTTATTTTTTATTTTCTGATATATAATAAGAGAGTAAAGTTTGAACTTTGAGTGATTTATAGAAACATGTAGGATCGAAAACTGAAATATAAAAATACAATGACTAACAATTAATTATACGCAGTTTAATGAAGCCTCCTTTCAAGCGATCTGCACATCAAACCCCAATTTATTTATTCACTCTCGTCTAAAATTAAGTACTTTATTTCAGTGATTTAATAATACAAAGCGCTTGAACGCGTAACAATAAATAATCGTCAATACAATTAACAATTGGAACACGGCAGTGAACGGAAATAAACATGGAAGCAGTCCTTTCATATTATCTACCTTTCATTAACAGCGCCAAAACTCACACAAACACACACAGCACACACAGTAGCAAAAGAATAATACACTAAACTGTCACTGCATAAAAAAATAAAGTTAATGCTAATGTATCTAGGTCGCTATTAGGATATGCTTCGCTAGTTACGCCATTTTGTATAGAAGTCTGTACAAGCTCAGCGATTCGACCAGCGTCCGGCATGAGCATTCGCCCAACGTGATTAATTCTCGGCATGACAGAATTAACGGTAATTGGTTCGCCAGCCTGCTGCAGTGTCAGCAGAGTGTCAGTGTTAGACAGATGCATGGATAATGTTATGCATTAAGTATGAGGGGACCAGTAATAATAAAAAAATATAGTATTTTTGCACTGTACATATTAGCTAGATTTACTATTACTTTTCTGTGTTTTATGTATACATTAGTGTAAAACTAAACTAATTTTGAATACAGGGTTATTTGTTTTTCACTAGCATCCTTTTAACCCTCAACTCCTACCACTTAAACAAATGTTTTTTTTTTTGTTTTACGGCTTTTGTCATAACTTAATATTTTTGGTGTAATAACGTTTTGAAAATTTGAGACTACCTCTTATTTTTACGATACTCTGTGCCGTGTAAGTCATTCATTCATTGCCCGCCACGACCGCGTATCGGAAAAATCATAGAGTACGAACAATCTCAATCCCAATCCTCAATCTCAATTCTGTGTATGAAGCACTTTTTTCCTATACAAATAAATAATAATTCATAAATACTGTTAGAAGTATTTATTTATTATTATTTATTTGTATGGGAATAAAGTGCTTAATTTTAAATAGTCTTAAAACAAAAAACATTTGTTTGAGTGATAGGAATTCAGGGTTAAGAGGATGTCAGTGAATTACAAATAACCCTGTACATTTATTTAAAACTGTGAGATGCGAGTGTTTACTTAAATTAAAACTTTTCTGCCTCTGGCTGCTGTTTTCCTAACTCAATCGTAGGTAGGTATTTTTAAAATAATAACCAAATTATCACAAAAATATTTATTATAAAAATAATATTTAGTAAAATGAGCTACTACTACATTATGCATAATGACATCCCCGTAGTAAACAGAGAGATTTTGATTTTTTAAGTAATTGGTGTACTTAACAAGTGAAAAGTGATTCCACTACCCTGGGAACAATGATCGGTATGATTTCTGCACCATTTTACCACACATGAAGGCATTATTCGTTTATAAAAATTATTTTATTTCTTACGAAATAACCATCTGACAGGCATCCGTAAGTGCCGGTTGACGCAGCCGCACTAAATCGCGTTCTGGTACAGTTTATAAGCCCCGCCTTCCGCGGTTTAGTTTTCGTGGTGCTATTTTGAAGCGTCAGAAATGCGTCCATGTTTATTTCCGTTCACTGGAACACGGATACACCATCCGAATCATGGTTCAAATAACTCAGGCGCATGCCAACGATAGTCTTCAGAGTTCAGATAGTACTTATACTCCTTCGCAACGGCATTGGCCAGTGAGCTTACAATAGTAACATATAAGATCATTGGCATTGGCTGTCATATAGGTCTCTGAAGCGTGTTGGGATATAAGAGGTTCACTCTCTTGTCCGTTTTCACGAGCATCTACAAAAAATGAGAAAATAAATCTAAAAAATGTGCGTACTTTGGAACTACCAGTAAAGAGTTGTAAGAAGAGTCGTCCCAGAAATATTTTCCAGTTCCTTCCATTTTAGTAATCATACAAAAACATGCATGGGATGGTTGAATTACTTTAATCTGCAGCTGACTAAAAAAAAAAGCAAAAAGCCAACGGCACGCGGTGTTCCCAGGCGGTCACCCATCCAAGTACTGACCGCGCCCGACGTTGCTTAACTTCGGTGATCGGACGAGAACCGGTGTATTCAACGTGGTATGGACGTTGGCGACGAAACGAGTAAATTTCATCAAAACAATGTAAATATCTGATGACGTTACACAATAATATAAAACGAGCGCCTGTACAGGCAGCGGCTTAGGTGCTCTTATCATAAACTTATGTGTATTATCGGTAACCGCTCCACGAGGTCGAAGGACAATAGAGAAATGTTCCGATATATTTGAGCGCCTCGGTCGCTCCTTTATAATACGTAATAGACCAAATTGTTCATATATTTTTCATCACACTTGCTCGTCAATGGCGTTATTCCATGCTTGTATACTAAATGACAATGGCCTAAATTGTTCTTAAGGGAGTTATGGATTTACATACAGTTTTCCCTCATTTCAGACTAGGTAAGGTGGTTTCAAGTCAGCCAAAGTTTTATTTATATCTTTAAAACTTATCTATAACCCAAATTTTACAACACAAAACTTATCTACGCTTCATGAAACTTCGTTATTTTTATATTTTAAATTCATATCAAATAGTTTTGCAATAATTTTAGTATGTATTTTTTTAACATGTTGGCAGAATCTGGCCGTATGGCCATTCGAATTCTAAACTAAACACAGTTTACATTTATTATCAACGAGCTGCTGCCCGCGACTCCGTCTGCGAAGAATTCGTTTATCGCTATCCCGCGGGAACTATGCAATTTTTCAGGATTAAAAGTATCCTATATGTTAATCCGGATTATAAATTATCTGTGTGCCAAATTTCATCAGAATCCGTCAAACCGTTTTAGCGTGAAAGAGTAACAAACATCCATCCATCCATCCATCCATCCATACATCCATCCATACTTACAAACTTTCGCGTTTATAATATTATAGGATTGTACATGACTCGATAAAAGTGTCAATCTGTATTTAGCCATTATTTTATTCAATTTAAGTGTTTAGAGACAAAATAATTTAAATTTTTGGATTTATTTTTCCTCGCAATGTGATGAAAATCATTGTGTGTATCATGGGCAGTAAGGGGAGAGTAACTCTCGTTAGTAATCCCCTACATACGGCCCTTGATGCACAACACAATGTACTATTTCAGCGCCCAAGGATGATAGACACTAAACAATATTTATGAAGCAAAAGTTTTGTAGTTTGATAGCAAAAAGCCAACGGCACGCGGTGTTCCCAGGCGGTCACCCATCCAAGTACTGACCGCGCCCGACGTTGCTTAACTTCGGTGATCGGACGAGAACCGGTGTATTCAACGTGGTATGGACGTTGGCATCAACGCAATCGAATTTATATATCGTATTTAAAGTCATGACGTCATTTAGCACAGAGAATTACAAATAAACAGTTGTAACATCATGCATAACAACTACTATTTACATGCATCTCATTCTACTATCAATAAAAAAAAAGATATACAAGAAGTCGTTGGATTCCTTTTATTTCTGAGAATGACAGGGTTTTAAATTTTAGTCAATATTTAAGGGGGGAGGGGGTCGTCATAAAACGTGTTTATGAAGGACGAGCCAGTCAAAAATGGTATTTTGTTTCACAGTAATGACGTCATTCTATTATTATACATCCAAACATGATCGTTTCGTTGGAAAATAAGCCTAAGTGCCTGGTATTATGTGGCTGATTTTTCAGTGAGGCCGTCAGTTAAATCGCACAAAATAAAAAGATGATATTTGATATTGGTCAGCACATCCTCTTCGAGTTTGTGTTTCGTTTTATCTTAGGAGGCCAATTTAACGACCACGAATTAGCGCGTTCCCTAGATACGTCCGTTTCTGCTGATTGGGAATCTTCCGGGGGGCCGACTCTAAAAGAAATGTTAGATTCACACCCGAACAAGTGAAATTACGAATGTAACGTAAAGATAAAGACAGAGACATCCAGTAAGAGTGTCGCTAACGTAAACTAACCCTGGCATGCACGTGATGCACGCCGCAATCTTATTTATTGTTCTCAAATAAATTACTGCTTACTTATTCTAAACCAAGTTTTTATTAATGATACACAATATTACAACGATAATAAAATCCAACCTATCCACATCCCACTGTAATTAACCATAGGCCTCCTCTCAGAATGAAATAGCTTGAGTTATATTTCCCACTCGGGCCCAGTGTTGACTGGGAACTTCACACTTTTCCAAATAAGTGTGTTGTGTGTATTGTGTTCTTGTGTCAACAATGTTATCAATGTAGAACAATAATGTTTTAAACATTTATCTCTACTGCAAACGTAAGTTTGTAGTTTGTACGCACAAAACCATGTTATTTTAAGACACACTTTATAGGTTTTCCAACAATGTTTTAGTAAATAACCAATTATTATAATTTTTTGGGGAATAGTGCCATCTATTGGATGATCTCAACGTGCGGTAGCATCATAGCCTGAACGAAACAAGCATCAGTTCTCGGGTTTAACTATAGTCGCTAGATGTCGCAAGTAGTATCTCATTCGCTATAATTTTGCCTTCAAAGGATCGCTATTTTTTGTTCTAAGACTATAATTTTAACGATGTTACAATAAACTTTATTTAATTCTTTGTTTGCTTAAATCTAGCAAGTGGAATTTGACCAACTTCCAGTGGGCTGATTGATTTAATAATAAAATTAGTATAGACAATACAGCTCTGATAAAAATGCAACATCAAAAACAGTCAGCTTCCTTTGTAGCTAACTATTTTTAAAACGTATAAGTCTTATCACAAGCAGAAGAAGCCCGACAAGGGCGACAAGGAGATGGCAGGACGATTGGGAGTGTTATGAATCAAATTGGCAAAATCTTGGATATAAAATAGATATTTGCTCAGCAGCACTTAACTTAGGCTAAATAATAAAAAAAGGCTAAAAAATAAAACCTTTCCAATCCAGTGAAGCAATCCCGCAGAGTCAACAGTTTCTGGCGATTCTTGCTTACTATTCGAAGTACAGCAATCCAGTTGTGGTACAGAAACTTTTTCTTGTAAACGATTGTTCGATGTGTTTGTTATTTCGTACAATGTGTTGTTGGTTGCGCTAACAGAAAAAATACAGTCAAAATAAATAAGTTGATTTAGTTAGAGAAACAAAAAGCCAACGGCACGCGGTGTTCCCAGGCGGTCACCCATCCAAGTACTGACCGCGCCCGACGTTGCTTAACTTCGGTGATCGGACGAGAACCGGTGTATTCAACGTGGTATGGACGTTGGCAACAACGCAATCGAATTTATATATCGTATTTAAAGTCATGACGTCATTTAGCACAGAGAATTACAAATAAACAGTTGTAACATCATGCATAGCAACTACTATTTACATGCATCTCATTCTACTATCAATAAAAAAAAAAGATATACAAGAAGTCGTTGGATTCCTTTTATTTCTGAGAATGACAGGGTTATAAATATAAGTCAAAATTTAAGGGGGGGAGGGGATCGTCTTAAAACGTGTTTATGAAGGGCGAGCCAGTCAAAAATGGTATTTTGTATGGTGGGTAGCCATTATTTTATTAAATTTAAGTGTTTAGAGACAAATTTTATTTTTGGATTTTTTTTCTCGCAATGTGATGAAAATCATTGTGTGTATCACGGGCAGTAAGGGGATTACAAACTCGAGTCATTAAAAGCCCTCCGCCTTCGGCGTCGGGCTTCTAATAGACTCTCATTAGTAATCCCCTACTTACGGCCCTAGATGCACAATGTACTATACTAACTAAGCTGTTTTGACGGTCTAGGGTTAAAAAGTTATATCGTTAAACCTAGATTGATATAATGACAGCCAGTATTAAATTTCAGAGGTGGACGGTCACCAATATAAATTGTACGATATAATTTTATTGAGGGTGAACGGTAATAAAAAAAAATTTTCAACGGTTCACCTAGGTGGTCTCGGGAGGTGGACGGTGGGAAAGATAGTAAACGTAACTGTACTTGTGAAAAGACACTTGGGTTGTGTTCAGACAAGGCGAGAACCGCAAAGGTACGAAAATACTTATAAAAATAAGACTCGCGCGGATCCCTGCGGCCTGAACGCTGCGTTAGTCTGTGGGTCCGATTACGAATTATGGTGAACATTACGTGGATTCTGTTTTAATCGCATTACAATTATGGTTATGTTAACTGGTTTCCAATTGAACCGATATGTATTAGTACATGATTCCCGCCTATGTGATACCGTCTTCCATTTAATTGTTTATTGATGACGAACTGATGCTTTTTTTCATTTTTACTCGTACCTGTGCTATTTATCGCTGAGACAAAGTCAGAGCCCTTATGTAACAGGATGCATTTAGTTTTATGTACGTACTCAATCTATTTTTCATAAATAAAACATTTGCAAAATCTCAACTTTTTTATTTTTTAACAAATTTTATTAATGTAAAATGGAAACTTTAAAAATTAGGTTAAACTTCTGTAAAATCAACCTACAATAAGAACTATGATAAAACTTCTCTATAATAGTAACAAACAAAATAGTATATTAGTAAGAGTAGATCTAAACCTTTGGCTCTTCGAGAGAACTTTAGCATGGTAGGATCAAAAGATACAGAATCTAAAATTGAGTGAAAATATTACTTTAAAAATACAAGTAAAATAGCGAAATTCAAATAAACTGAACCTTCAAAAGGTGATACTAAAGCGGACTATTCTAAATCACATCAGTGGAATGTACCGTGCCTCTTAATCTAAAAATCACATAGCCTTGCACTATTAAAAACTAAAAACCTTACAAAATATTATGCTTGTGAATTTATTTCTGATATATAATAAGAGAGTAAAGTTTGAACTTTGAGTGATTTATAGAAACATGTAGGATCGAAAACAGAAATATAAAAATAAAATGACTATCAATTATTATTTATACGCAGTTTAATGAAGCCTTCTTTCAAGCGATCTGCACATTAAACCCCAATTTATTTATTCACTCTCGTCTAAAATTAAGTACTTTATTTCAGTGATTTAATAATACAAAGCGCTTGAACACGTAACAATAAATAATCGTCAATACAATCAACAATTGGAACACTTCTAGCGTTCAATATTTGTCATACATAATGAACAACCAGCATCAGATTTATATTAAATCTGTACGCATTGTCTTATGCGCTCTTGCTCGCACACGCATTCATCTTCTCTTTCTACAGCCATCCTATGCCGTTTTATAGAAAATAGTATGACAGAAAGAAATAGTGAATGCGAGAGTGCCGTTAATCAATAAGGCCTCTGACATGATTAGTGTGCACGTCTTAACGTAATAATAAATATTAAGCTATGATTAACCAAGTTTGCACACGTTAGTGTTACTGCAGTCATTTTTGTACGAAACGTTAGTTTTACCGTTAATACTGTTACTGATATTGTACTTTTGGTTTTATTCCTTCATTATTTTCAGTAAATTACAACTATATACCAGGGTCCGACGACGAACCTTTATCCGTCGTGTCCTCATTGACAACAGAGAGATTCTCTTCGGAAATCTTCTCAAGACATCCACAAGTCAAAGAAGACAAATTACTTATGTTACTATTAGCCAAATCCTCTTCGATTTTCCGTTCGATGAACTCGAAATCGTCGTTGTCCGCCTGACACTTCAAGCATTCATCAGACGACGAGTCTTGGTAAGCCAGTACGTTTTCTATGTTTAGTTCTACCGCGTCGTCCGCGATAGTTAATGACGGACTGCTGTTACTTAAAAATCTGTTTTCGTCTTTAATATTCTGAACAAAAATTTCAGATTTCGGTCGGATCTTGGTTATCTCCTTTCGCCTGCGCGCGGCGGGGGAGAGAACCCTTTTATCGCTTGGAAAGATGCGTTGGATTCTTTCTTCGACTACAGAAATGCTCCGTTTAAAAACTACGGTATCCTGAGGCTTGTCTTTTATGCATCCATCGATGGCGTCCCTAGATTCAGTGTCAGAGTTGTCGCATCTGAAGTATATGGTGTCGCAGCCGTTTTCCTGCTTGACCTTTATGAGGCAGCAGTCGTCTTCCTTCTCGCAAAGTATCTCGTGAAGAGAGCCGTGAAGTGGGATGAGTCTCATCTTGCCAAAGTTATCATGCATTTGAGTGGATAACTCGTCGTCTATGTACAGGTCTTCAGTGCTGCGGGCTTCCTGTAAACAGTAATAAAAAGAATATAGCGAAAAGAAAGCAAAAAGCCAACGGCACGCGGTGTTCCCAGGCGGTCACCCATCCAAGTACTGACCGCGCCCGACGTTGCTTAACTTCGGTGATCGGACGAGAACCGGTGTTTTCAACGTGGTATGGACGTTGGCGATTGATTGTCCAAATGTTAGTATTTTATTTCATACTTTAGCTACTCCGTTTGCGAAAAATTAGTGTATTTAGTGTGTTGAGTAATACAAGTTGGAACAACTTGTCTGATAACAAGTCTATTTATTTTCTACATAAATATGTATAGTGTTACGCGTAGGTGCGTATCTGTATTTTTGAATGGATGCTGTGTAATCGCTAATCGGTCAACTTGAAACGCGAAATAACCATATTTCAATAAATTCGAGCGCTACAGTTCGACATTATTTTACTGGCATACCTGTAAAGCATTGAAAGCCTGGCACCGTTTCAGCGCATTGACCTGTACATCCTCCGTCAAACTGTCATCTAGGGACTGGTTCTTATCCTTCCCAGGGTTGCCCTCGCATATTGTCACATTCACACAATTATCCAACACCTGCAAGGTATTCTCCCCGCATCGGCTAAACGTGATCTGTAACAATGGCTTGTTGTTCCCATTGATTTTGACTCTAGAGAAACTTTTCACTGGGATTTTTTGGTTTTCCTCATTGTTATTATTGAGGTTTTCTATGATGTTCGCGATGCCTTTGTTGACGATTTCGTCGGTTCTGTGGGAGATCGTGGACGAGTCCTCCTGCATTTCTTGGAAGATGTGATGGAATTCTTTTCGGATTAATTCGCGGATAAATTCTTCTATGCCACGGGTGTCGGTCGCTTGGTCGACTTTGGGCTCGCTTCTGCGAAGATTATCGTCAGTGATTGTTCTGTAAAAAAATGGATATATTATATGAAAAAAGTTTAAATAATCCTGCCGCAACAGTGTTAGTTGGGTAATCTTTCCTCTCAACGGAATTTCACATTTCATCATAGAAAAATATTTGTTGAAGTTGCAAAAAGCCAACGGCACGCGGTGTTCCCAGGCGGTCACCCATCCAAGTACTGACCGCGCCCGACGTTGCTTAACTTCGGTGATCGGACGAGAACCGGTGTATTCAACGTGGTATGGACGTTGGCGATAAAGGGAGTAAATATTATGATTACAATAAAAACACGCGCACGGCAAAAAATCACGTTTGTTGTATGGGAGCCCCCTTTAATATTTTTTTTATTTTAATTTAATGATTTATTTTTAAAGTCAATATATAATTAAATATTCTGTGAATATTTCAAGCGTCTACCTGTTGCCGTTATCAATATTGAGCAAAAACGAGCAAAAAAATCACGTTTGTTGTATGGGAGCCCCCTTAAATATTTATTTTATTCCATTTTTTAGTATTTGTTGTTATAGCGGCAACCGAAATACATCATCTGTGAAAATTTCAACTCTCTATCTATCACGGTTCCCGAGATACAGCCTGGTGACAGACTGACAGACGGACGGACGGACGGACGGATGAACAGCGGAGCCTCAGTAATAGAGTCCCGTTTTTACCCTTTGGGTACGGAACCCTAAAAGTAACGGTCATTTGCACACATATCCGCACGCTAAATAAAAGACAATGTC
Source organism: Archips xylosteana (assembly GCA_947563465.1). Classification (NCBI taxonomy): domain Eukaryota; kingdom Metazoa; phylum Arthropoda; class Insecta; order Lepidoptera; family Tortricidae; genus Archips; species Archips xylosteana. The sequence continues at coordinate 6,180,233 of OX387360.1, forward strand.
TCAATTCGAATTATTCTCACTTCAAAAATAAACTTTAACGTAGAAAAAATTAAATTTAGTTTTGGAATGAGAATAATTCGAATTGAGTCAGTTTTTTATTAAGCGAGCTGTGGAACGCAAACAACTCTGAGAGATTTGTTCACTTTTGAAGCAATAGTAAAAAGTAATACCTATGTACTTAATAAAAGTCATTTGCTATCTAAAAATAAATAAGTTAGTCGATGCCTTGGTTCGCTCTCGTGCTGATTGCAATGAACTGCACAATTTGAGAAATAGTTTTGTTTTTGGTTATTTTGGTTATAAAGTGCTAGTTTGTATGTATGTGCATGCAGTTCATTGTAATTAGTGTGGGTGTGGGCTAGGGTATCGATATAATATAATGTATAGGCATGTAAACGAATCTAATATATAAAAATCTCGTGTCACGGTGTTTGTTACCGAACTCCTCCGAAACTGCTTAGAATAGGTCGTAGGCTACTTTTTTACACCGACCCCTATTCTTCGCAGACGGAGTCGCGGGCAACAGCTAGTAAATTTATATGATTAATATATATGTAATTAAATCGCTGCTTATCTGGAGCAGCGCTCTGGTCCGGAATGCTACGGTGTGCAACTTAATACTTTTTTTTATTGCTTTATTAATTTCACGGCGGCGTATCGTTTCGGATTGGGCCGTTGTTTTAGATAAGCAGCGAAATGTAAATGTAATGTAATGTTATGTTTTATTGAATTAACTCCAATAATCTTTAACACTAAATTAAGATTTGAAGTTTTAAGATTTTAACTTTTGTGATATTATTTGAAATAAACAGTTAATTTTTTTTTTATTTCGTAACTAATTTCCAGTAAATGTTTCATCTTACAAAATGATGCATAAATACGGTTACGATCGGATTACTCTTACTCTTGCAGCTGACTAAAAAAGCAAAAAGCCAACGGCACGCGGTGTTCCCAGGCGGTCACCCATCCAAGTACTGACCGCGCCCGACGTTGCTTAACTTCGGTGATCGGACGAGAACCGGTGTATTCAACGTGGTATGGACGTTGGCGACAATACAAGCAAAATTTATCAACACAATGTAAATATCTGATAGATGACGGCACACAATAAAAACCAAACAAGTTTGAGCCCCACGTCATTTTACCGAGTGGGACGGGATCTCTCACGTATTGTGTATAGTCGGGGTAAGAACTATACAATCGACATCTATGGTAATTAAAACTAGCTGTACCTACCTCCTCTAACGCGCCCGACAACGATAAATTGAAAAAATAAATCGTATTCTTATCATTTCTTAATAGTACGTTAGGCAGAAACATTTATCGACTACATCGGTTTACAAACTAATCCAATGATTGGACACATTAGAATGTCTCTTGAAGTAATATCGTATAAAATTTGAATACCAAAAAAAAAGCAAAAAGCCAACGGCACGCGGTGTTCCCAGGCGGTCACCCATCCAAGTACTGACCGCGCCCGACGTTGCTTAACTTCGGTGATCGGACGAGAACCGGTGTATTCAACGTGGTATGGACGTTGGCGAACATAGACACAAAACATATAATCTTGTACAATCTATGAATTTATTTACCCTCTCTCCGCGTCTTTCCGCCAGGTGTGAAACCGCTCCGGGTCACGAGCAGCGAAATTAATTTTTTTAGCGATATTATCGCGCGCCTGACAGTATTGCTCCCACTGTCCGCCTGCAATTATAAACATCCCGAAGTTTAAACTAACGATAAAATAGAATTGTAATTATGGGAACATGACATACTGTGAAAGTAATACTTTCATAGACGTCTTGTCTATGTTGAACGTTCAGAATGCAAAATACTTACCTTAACGATTATTAATTTATTTTAAACTTATGATTAACCTTACTCAAAATGTGCAAATAATTTTTGGTCTAGTATTATATAACTTACAATAGTTTGATACTTATTTAAATTATAACTTTCTTACATATATGTAGTCACTACATTGATAAAACTACTTTAAAATCTCAAAATGGATTATTTGGCTAAGTGAACTTTATTATAATAAGTGTATTCAAGGTTCAGTTTGGTTTACATATTGATTTGAGGTACGAGCTTTTTCAAAGTAGTATCGATATGATTTAAGCATGCATTAGTGATAATGATAGAGATAGAGGTCCTATTTTACTTACCAATTTAAATGCCAGGGTACAAACTCTAACTAAACACATTTAACCTTTTCAACGCTCTGTCAAATACAACAGCTCTCACTCATACGCCATGACATCGGAATGTCAAACGCGAAGTTGAACCCTACAGAAATGCATGTAGGTAGATATCGCTCTGCACGCCGTGACTGATATATCAGTCGTTGGCGTCGAAAAGGTTAATTGACCATTAAAGATAGAATGTGTCAGTATAAAAGAAATATAAATAACTACAAATAAATAATAAGACGAAGCTTCTTTTGTACCGCACGGTTTTAGAGAATTTCTGTCTTTAATCGTCAGTTTAATTGGTTTCCTTCAGTTTGACTGTACTTTCACCAAAGGAAGCGTCGGAAAATAAAAAAGTTCAATTAACCTTAAATCTTTATTAGTAGGAGGACGAGTAAAACAAATCTACAAGCACACATAAATCAAACATACACAAACAAAAATACAATAGATACACTCTACTATATTAGATTAGATTTGTTAGTTAGTTAAAATATGGGCGAACATTAAACAGACTGGATAGATCATTTCCCCAAAATCGTAATTTTCTTGTAAGCTTCAGTAAAAAACTATGGTGAGAAAAAAAGCATTTAGGAAAATCTGCGAACAGAAATTTTGCTACAAGGAAATTACGATTTTGGTAAATTGCTCGAACCAGTCCACAATACAACTAAAATCAACCACAACCAAATAATCATAGTAAAGTTTTGTAATATTTCTCAATTTTCATTAAAATTTCAATCACTTTTTACTAGTTTACTGTTGAGTGTTAATTCAAAGATTGATGATTTAGCATGTACTCATCATATTTATTAAGTATAACATAATTCTTAATAAAGGTTTGTCTGGCCATCCCTGACCAAGTGACCGTAAATTAAAGAAATATTTATTATTTATTGTTTTACTACACGCGTACAAACAGCTGTAATTTATTTAGTCTTGTTTCAGTTACTGATACAGCTGATCTAATGTTTGTATATTCTTTGGCTATAGAAATATCAGTATGATATGTAAGTACAGAAGTAGGCAAGCGCGGACGCACGCGTAGCAATGTTATTATGTTGTGGTATTATTTGCAGACCCTCTACTTTCTATGACGTCAAATAGTCAGGCACAGATATTTCCGATAGAATGTATTGTTCAAACAATGTATCATTTACCTAAGTTAGTCATTATCTGCCACCGCATCAGTTTTATCGCATGCCAGTAGCTTACAGAAGCGTGCAAAACACGTGTCAGACAAAGTGCTTGAAAGTTTATTAAACTGACCATTTTCACTGGCGGGCGAAGGCGGCCGAGTCTTGAAGCAACCAGACTTTCTCGAATTAATTTGGGGCAGCGACTTCAGTAGCGTATCTACGCAGTGAGATGCAGGTTTCACGGCAGCTGTTTGATTTCTATAAAAAACAAAAATGTTTAATTAAAAAGCAAAAAGCCAACGGCACGCGGTGTTCCCAGGCGGTCACCCATCCAAGTACTGACCGCGCCCGACGTTGCTTAACTTCGGTGATCGGACGAGAACCGGTGTTTTCAACGTGGTATGGACGTTGGCGACAAAACGACTAAATTTCATGAAGACAATGCAAATATCTGATGACGTTACACGATAATATAAAACGAATTTGAGCGCCTGTACACTGTACAGGCAGCGGCCAAGGTGCTCTTATCATAAACTCCTGTCTGTGTATTATCGGTAACCGCTCCACGAGGTTGAAGGACAATAGATAAATGTTCCGATATATTTGAGCACCTTGGTCGCTCCTCTATAATACGTTAATAGACCAGTGTTCATATATTTGTCATCACACTTGCTCGTCAATGGCATTATTCGATGCTTGTATACTTAATAACAATGGCCTAAATTATGGGTTATGGATTTACATACAGTTTTTCCTCCCAAGGGAGCTCTAACTTCAGTTTTAAAATGTGCAAACAAGCTAATAGCTGTATGTCATTTCAGACTAGGTAAGGAGGTTTTAAGTCAGCCAACGTTTAAAACTTAGCTATAACCCAAATTTTACAACACAAAACTTATCTACGCTTCATTAAACTTCGTTATTTTTATAATTCAAATTTATATCAAATAGTTTTGCAATAATTTTAGTAAGTCTTGTATTTTTTTAACATGTTGGCAGAATCTGGCCGTATGACCATTCGAATTGTAAACTAAACACAATACATTATCTAAGGTAGATGACTCGAAAAAAGTGATAATCTGTATTTTGCCATTATTTTATTCAATTTAAGTGTTTAGAGACAAAATCATTTATATTTTTGGATTTTTTTTCCTCGCAATGTGATGAAAATCATTATATGTATCGTGCCCGTGGGCAATAAGGGGATTACAAACTCGAGTCATCAAAACCCCTCCGCCTTCAACGTCAGGCTTCTAATAGACTATCGTTCGTTAGTAATCCAAAACTTACGGCCCTTGATGCACTATTTCAGCGCCAAAGGATGATGATAGACGCTAAAAAATATTTATGAAGCAAAAGTTTCGTATGAAATTTTGATGGCAAAATAAAGCAAAAAGCCAACGGCACGCGGTGTTCCCAGGCGGTCACCCATCCAAGTACTGACCGCGCCCGACGTTGCTTAACTTCGGTGATCGGACGAGAACCGGTGTTTTCAACGTGGTATGGACGTTGGCAACAATGTAATCGAATTTATATATCGTATTTAAAATCATGACGTCATTTAGCAGAGAAAATTACAATAAACCGTTGTAACATCATGCATAGCAACCACTACTCACATACATCTCATTCTACTATCAATAAAAAGATACACAAGAAGTCGTTGGATTCCTTTTATTTCTGAGAATGACAGGGTTTTAAATTTTAGTCAAAATTTAAGGGGGGAGGGGGTCGTTTTAAAACGTGTTTATGAAGGACGAGCCAGTCAAAAATGGTAGAGGTAACGCCACCAGAGTTGAGGCCACGCACACAACCACATCTCATGTAATGACAGCGGGATTTTGACGTTGTGTTGTCGTTAAACGACGAAACGAACCGACGAAACGAAACGACGAAACGGCCTCAACTCTGGTGGCGATGGCGTTACCTTTAAGTATTTTGTTTCACAGTAATGACGTCATTCTATTATTTATACATCCAAACATGTTCGTTTTGTTGGAAAATAAGCCTAAGTGTCTGTTTTATGTGGCTGATTTTTAAGTGAGGCCGTCAGTTTAATCGCACAAAATAAAAAAGATGATATCGACATCTGAGAGAGTGGCGAAACAGGGGGTGAATGTATTTCCTTACCGGTTATTTTCTGGCAGTGACATAGACCGTCCTGTTTTCCTGTTGGCTTCGAATATCCATTTTTCGTGTATCGCCACCAATGGTTTGACGTTGACATTGGCCAGCACATCCTCTCCGAGTTTGTGTTTCGTTTTATCGTTAGGAGGCCATTTTAACGTCCACGAGTTAGAGCGTTCCCTAGATACGTCCGTTTCTGGTGATTGGGAATCTTCTGGGGGGCCGACTCTAAAATCAATGTTAGATTAACACCCGAACAAGTGAAGAGTTGAAATTACGAATGTAACGTAAAGATAAAGACAGAGACATCCAGTGTCGCTAACGTAAACTAACCCTGGCATGCACGCCGCAATCTTGTTTATCGTTGTCATATAAATTACTGCTTACTCATTCTAAACCTAGTTTTTATTAATGATACACAATATTACAACGATAATAAAATCCAACCTATCCACACTCCACTGTAATTGACCATAGGCCTCCTCTCAGAATTAAAGGGCTTGAGTTATGTTTCCCACCCGGGTCCAGTGTGACTGGGAACTTCACACTTTTCTAAGAATAAACTTGTGTTTATTCTTGGAATAAGTGTGTTGCGTGTATTTTGTTATTTGTGTCTACAATGTTGTCATTGTAGAACAATAATGTTTTAAATATTTCTACTGCGAATGTAAGTTTGTACGCACAAAATAATATTACTTGAAGATAAGATACACTTTATAGGTTTTCCTAGAATCTTCTAGTAAATAACCAATTTTTATACATTTTTGGGGAATGGTGCCATCTATTGGATGATCTCAACGTGCGGTAGCACCGTAGCTTGAACGAAACAAGCATCAAGCATCAGTTCTCGTATTTAACGATAGTCACTAGATGTCGCAAGTAGTATCTCATTCGCTATAGGGAAAGTGCAGAAACTATAGGCAGCAGCACTAATGCGACAGTAAAATAAACTTATCAGGGCAATACATTCAAATTGATGGCAGCACCGTCTTTGTGCACGTTCCCTATGATTTTGCCTTCAAAGAATCGCTATTTTTGTTCTAAGACTACAATTTTAACGATGTTACAATTAACTTTATTTAATTCTTTGTTTGCTTAAATCTAGGAAGTGGATTATGACCCTCTTCTAGTGGGCTGATTAAATTAATTAGTATAGACATTACAGCTGTCAGCGAAAAAGGTCACGTAACTATTTTTATAACGTACAAATCTTATCACCCGCAGAAGAAGCCCGACAAGGAGATGGCGGGACGATTGGGAGTGTTATGAATCAAATTGACAAAATCTTGGATATAAAAGAGATATTTGCTCAGCAGCACTTAACTTAGGCTAAATAATAAAATACCTTTTCAATCCAGTGAAGCAATCCCGCACAGAGTCAACAGTTTCTGGCGATTCTTGCTTACTATTTGAAGGACAGCAATCCAGTGGTGATACAGAAACTTTTTCTTGTGAACGATTGTTCGTTGTGTTTGTTATTTCGTACAATGTGTTGTTGGTTGCGCTAACTAAAAAAATAAAGTCAAAATAAAAAAGTTGATTTAGAGAAACAGAGAAACAAAAAGCCAACGGCACGCGGTGTTCCCAGGCGGTCACCCATCCAAGTACTGACCGCGCCCGACGTTGCTTAACTTCGGTGATCGGACGAGAACCGGTGTTTTCAACGTGGTATGGACGTTGGCGACAAAACATGTAAATTTCATCAAGACCATGCAAATATCTGATGACGTCACACGATAATAACCAAACAAGTTCAAGTCCCCGCGTGATACTACTGTGTAGGACGGGATCTCTCACACATATAGTCGACATCAGATTTATCGGAGCTGCTGTGGTACCGTAATCAAAATAAAAAATATCTGTAAATATGTGTTCATTATTAACACGATTGACAATGATAAGTCGAAAATAATGTTATTCACATACTTTATTTTTATACCTTTATCATGGCCGAGGCGATTTATCGACCACATAAGTTTACAAGCTTCTCCGAGGATAGGTACTTAAATGTTCTTAAAGAAAAAAAATCTCGTAAAATTTTTTTTATAACATAACCCTTCCCTCGACAGTCGGGTGAAAAAGAAGCAAAAAGCCAACGGCACGCGGTGTTCCCAGGCGGTCACCCATCCAAGTACTGACCGCGCCCGACGTTGCTTAACTTCGGTGATCGGACGAGAACCGGTGTTTTCAACGTGGTATGGACGTTGGCGACAATTTGCTCTAAATATTCCACCTAAACGTACCTTCTTTATTAGCTAGCTTATTTATAGCTTCCTTTATGACATTTTCAGCATTCTTTTCAGCGACGCACTCTCCTGAGAGCCAAGCGTTTTTCCTCAACTTGTTACTGCGAGCTATCGGTGTTGTGGGTAAGCTGTAATTCTTTATGTTAAAGTTATACGAGGACCGTTCACCTCCATTATTGTCCTTAGGGAGGGACCTGATACAGTTCAAATTATATTCAGGTACTTTAATATGCAGCGGTTTGTAAGATTTAGGCGTAAAGCTTCTGCTTAGTTTCGCTGCGGGTCTTTCTGTATTATTAACATCCTTGACACTGTCTTCTGTCGCTGTGAAATTTCTTGTACGGTTATTAGAACTGTAGAGACTGCAGTATTCCGTAGAGTCGCTTTTATGAAGGCCGGGCGTTCCGATATCATTTATTCGTGCTCGTATTTTTGCTATTGGCGTGGAGCAGGCGCTAGAAAAGTCCTTATCGGGCAAATGTTGGTATTTCAAAATCGATCGCGGCTCGGGACATTCGTCATCAGAAACGTAGCATTTTTCCGGCACAGCGAATGTTGCGTATGATTTCTGCTGTGGTATGCTTTCGTAGACAGGACTCTCACTTTTGCTGCAATCTTTTTCGCTGTCGGTTGAACTGTCTTTATTATGAACGACCACTTTGTGTTTCACGGGTTGCGGGGGACTCAAGCATTCAGAGTCAGTTGGCGACGTGTCCCAGCCAGCATTGCTGAATTCGGATTTGTTTTTTGAAAGCCGAGCTGGTATTATGATGTAGTCTATCTGGTCAAGGTCGTGCTGAAAATGAAATTTGATTTTAGCGACATCTGTTGTAACATCGGCGTATCAACTCATGTGCCGGGAGTTTCATAGATGGCGTTACTGGTCATTAACGGCACATGATGAGTAACATCTGTTTTTGTTTGCTGTGTAGATCAGATTTAGACTGGTAACAGAACATTTTAGTACAAATGTCTAAATATATAATGGTTTACAATGTCTCATTATCAAAATGTACAACGGTCAAAAAGTATGTAAATGTAAACATATTATAAAAACAAAAGAATTAGATGCCACAAAAACCTAAGAGCCTAATTGTATGACAGAAACAACAAACTGAAGATAAATGGTCATGATTCCAAAATACTCAGCGGGTTCGAAAATCCCTTAGTCAAATTGTAAAATTTTACTAACAATAGGGAACGTGCAGTAACTATAGACGGCAGCACTAATGCGACTGAAGAGACACTATGCGGGCAGTAAAAGAAACGTATCAGGGTAAAACAGTCATATTGATGGCACCAGTTGGCAGCACCGTCGATAGGTGGTATATAGGTGATTAAGTTATTTATTTGTATGCTTTTCAATAACAAAATGGATGTATTTTTCTGAGTAAATAAATAAATAATTACAAAAAGTCAAGAAGTTATGTTAATGAGCACATAACATTTTGTACATTTTGGCCTCTAAGTATTCTGTCCTCAAAACTTCTTGACCATAGTAAATGTTGCTTTGGAAACATTTTGACTAAAATAACATGTTGGCCAAAGCATATTCTGCCCCTAAAATATTATTCACACAAAAAGACCGTGGCACCAACATTTTGTACTTTTTGACAAAGTTACATCTCAACATTTTATGCATTTTGTCATTTGTACCAGAATGGCCTGCAGACTAAAGATAAAAACACGCTTAGAGGCAAAGTAAAGTAAAATAAGTATCAGAGAAACATAATTATAATAATACTTAGATTATTTATACACTAGATAGAGCTTCGGCGCCATGAAAACGTCGCGAAAAATATAAGCCAACTGTTGGCTTATACGTCATTTGCCTCCCTTCAGTTTTGAATGACGTAACGCGATTGTAATATGAAGCTGTCAAATGGATTTGTGGACGTTTTGTATCGCAATGTTTGCTACTGACACTCTATCTAGTGTATAAATAATCTAAGTAATAATTATAACAAATACGATAGCAAAATACAAGCCTAGTTTGGCGCTAACTGTTACAATAGAACGTATTATTTTATACCGGTGTTTTTGATAGGTAGTTTTCATTAAACAAATCATAATGTTTTGATAATCATAATACTTTAAACATTAACCCTTTTCCAGGCATAGCGCATCTAGGGACCACATAAATCTACACAAAGATTCGACCTTACTCCCTTTACAATATGGAAGAAAATGTATTGTTTTTTTTTAAATATGCTTTGCTTTTAAATTAATCCTGCGTTTGTAAAAAATATAAAACAATGATTCATTTTGTGGTACTAATTCTAATTAGTTGGGGCCTCGAAAAGGGTTAAAAAAAAAACAAAAAGGGCAAAAAGCCAACGGCACGCGGTGTTCCCAGGCGGTCACCCATCCAAGTACTGACCGCGCCCGACGTTGCTTAACTTCGGTGATCGGACGAGAACCGGTGTTTTCAACGTGGTATGGACGTTGGCGACAAAACGACTAAATTTCATCAAGACAATGCAAAGATCTGATGACGTCACACGATAATATAAAACTAATTTCAGCGCCTGTACACTGTACAGGCAGCGGCCAAGGTGCTCATATCATAGACTCCTGTGTATAGGGAACGTGCACATGGACGGTGCTGCCAACTGGTGCCATCAATTTGACTGTTTTACCCTGATAAGTTTTTTTTACTGTCTGCAAAGTGTTTCTTCTGACGCATTAGTGCTGCCGCCTATAGTATCAGGGAACGTGCACATACACGGTGCTGCCAACTGGTGCCATCAATTTGAATGTTTTACCCGGATATGTTTATTTTACTGTCCGCATAGTGCCGCCTATAGTTTCTGCACGTTCCCTATTATCGGAAGACTCTCCACGAGGTCGAAGGATAATAAAGAAATGTTCCGATATATTTGAGCAGCTTGGTCGCTCCTTTACGTTAATGGCTCATTGTTCATATATTTTTCAGCGCCCAAAGATGATGAAATGATGATGGACACAAAACAATATTTATGAAGCAAAAGTTTTGTATGAAATTTTGATGGCAAAAAAGCAAAAAGCCAACGGCACGCGGTGTTCCCAGGCGGTCACCCATCCAAGTACTGACCGCGCCCGACGTTGCTTAACTTCGGTGATCGGACGAGAACCGGTGTTTTCAACGTGGTATGGACGTTGGCGACAATGCAGTCGAATTTATATGTCGTATTTAAAATCATGACGTAATTTTACCTTGACGATTTGCAGTACATTTTGTAGCTTCTCGAGATCAATGCGCGCTGAACGGTCTAGTTTCAGCCCGTCTTGCAGTAAGGCCAATAAACTGCCGGGGTACGTCCCGTCCCGGGGCAGATGTATGCCTGATTTCCACAGTGTGTACTGCTCTTTAAGTTTCTCAAACGTCAGTGTATCCCATGGAAGCTTAGCTGTATAACGAAATTTTGGAGTCATTATTAAATTAACGTTTATTTCAAGCTCGTGGCTCAAAATATGTTAGTTACAATAAAACTTAAAAACCATGTTAGTGATAGGATAATTTAAAATACTTCACTATTGTTACTGGGCCTGTGAAGTCCACAACAGTGCATAATGTACGGACAATCAATCCTGTCCGCAATCATAGTTAGGATAATTATAGTTTAGTAGAATGAGTGATATGACTTTTGATTTTTAACCTAGTAAGACACACCATACTAAATTTAGTACATACTACAAAGCAAATATCAACTTTTCTTGATTGCATAAGCTTCAAATTTATAGTTAAAACTTGACGTGGGCTTTAGGGGGTTACAGCTCGAAGTAAATGTGACACAGTGATTAAACCTGCCTGCTTATTGTCTAACGTCTCTGACGCTTGCCTTCGCAATCACTATTTCTTTCTGTCAAACGGTATAAGATGGTGACAGAAAGAGATGGTGAAAGCGAAGGCAAGCGTCAGAAGCGTTAGACAATACGGCCCCTGGACTTTGTTTTGTATTGCTGGGAGAAAGTGTAATTAACAAAGTACAGGCGTAAAATCCTATCCTATAAGTATGAAAATTTGTGTTTGATACCATTTCACACAAAAACGGCTGGATGGATTTATTTTGTAGATATACTTCTGGAATAACACAAGCTACTACTTTTTATGCAATATTCCCACAGGATCCATTTTAAATCCCATCTTAGTCGCCAAATCTGAAGACATGAAATTTTGCACGATTGTTCTTCATGCAATGTAAATGAAGACTACAATGTAACATGGAAATTCGCACGGGGATTTAGAAAACACCCGAAATTTCATTCATCTGCCCGACTAAGGATGCGTTTCCACCAGAGTTGTGCGAGGTAGCTAAGCGGTGTGCGAGGAAACAATCCGCCAATAGGAATACTTCATTAAAACTAAGAAGTGTTCTAATTGGTGGATTATTTCTCCGCACATCGCTCCGCTAACTCGCACAGCTAGGAGACAAACCCTAAAGGTCTACACGTGCGAACAAAGTTAGGCTAATGAATAACGCTAGTGTACTACAGTGAATAGGCTAGTGAAAACATGAAAATAAATTACCATTACAACACTCCCACAGCACCAAACATAGGGAATATACGTCGCTCTTGCCACACGGGTACACCATGTCTTCATCAGGTTCGAACAACTCAGGCGCATGCCAACGATAGTCTTCAGAGTTCAGATAGTACTTATACTCCTTCGCAACGGCATTGGCTGTCATATAGGTCTCTGAAGCGTGTTGGGATATAAGAGGTTCACTCTCTTGTCCGTTTTCACGAGCATCTAAAAAAATGAGAAAATAAATCTAAAAAATGTGCGTACTTTGGAACTACAGTAAAGAGTTGTAAGAAGAGTCGTCCCACGCATACTTTCCAGTTCCTTTCGTTTTAGTAATCATACAAAAACAGGCATGGGAAGGTTGAATTACTTTGCAAAAAGCCAACGGCACGCGGTGTTCCCAGGCGGTCACCCATCCAAGTACTGACCGCGCCCGACGTTGCTTAACTTCGGTGATCGGACGAGAACCGGTGTTTTCAACGTGGTATGGACGTTGGCGACAATACAAGCAAAATTGATCAACAAAATGTAAATATCTAATAGACTAGCGACCCGCCCCGGCTTCGCACGGGTACAACTATATTATTATTATTTGAGCCTATTCATTACAAACATACAAACATACAAAAATAGGTACAAATCTTTCCTCTTTATAATATTAGTGTAGATGACGTCACACAATAAAAACCAAACAAGTTTGAGCCCCACGTCATTGTACCGAGTGGGACGGGATCTCTCACATATTGTATACAATCAACATCTATGGTAATTAAAAAGAGCTGTACCTACCTCCACTAACGCGCCTGACAACGATAAATTGAAAAAATACATTTATCGACTACATCGGTTTACAAACTAATCCAATGATTGGACACATTAGAATGTCTCTTGAAGTAGTATCGTATAAAATTTTAATAACAAAAAAAAAAAGCAAAAAGCCAACGGCACGCGGTGTTCCCAGGCGGTCACCCATCCAAGTACTGACCGCGCCCGACGTTGCTTAACTTCGGTGATCGGACGAGAACCGGTGTTTTCAACGTGGTATGGACGTTGGCGACAATTCAAGCAAAATTTATAAACACAATGTAAATATCTGATAGATGACGGCACACAATAAAAACCAAACAAGTCTGAGCCCCGCGTCATTGTACCGAGCAGGACGGAATCTCTCACATATTGTATACAATGAATATCTATGGTAATTAACCCTTTCAACGCCACGCCTCGACAAAACGTAAACCTGCTTTGAATCTTATGCCATTGTATCAAGATCACTTTGACACTGTACTTTGTGACACCTATATGTGTTGTTGGCGTTGAAAGGGTTAGAAATAGCTGTACCTACCTCCACTAACGCGCCTGATAACGATAAATTGAAAAAAAATCGTATTCTTATCATTTCTTTAACCTTTAGTACGTTAGGCAGAAACATTTATCGACTACATCGGTTTACAAACCAATCCAATGATTGACACATTAGAATGTACTGAAACAATTACTTTGCTCACCCGCGACCTTACGATAGTTACGTTTATGTAAGAAATGCGTGTTCATGCAGTTCCTCCACCTCCACACTGTACGAACACACACAAACCCAACCATCACCACTACAAAACTACACTGACGAGTTTCAAATTCAACCCGAGCTCATCTTCAGAGTTGGTACCACAACCGTACGCTATGCTACCAAATGTTAGTGTTGGTGAGCAAAGAAATTGTTTCAGTTCACTAATATGGACCTCCGCAAAGTAACGCCTGATTCAATAAATTACATTAGAATGTCTCTTGAAGTAGTACCGTATAAAATTTTGATAACAAAAAAAAAGCAAAAAGCCAACGGCACGCGGTGTTCCCAGGCGGTCACCCATCCAAGTACTGACCGCGCCCGACGTTGCTTAACTTCGGTGATCGGACGAGAACCGGTGTATTCAACGTGGTATGGACGTTGGCGACAATGCAATCGAAAATCATCATGACTAATCTACACACAACAATAGATATGTAGCGACTACTAGCGCCATCTAGTCATCACGTCGCATTATATCAAAAACAGGTGTTTTCCAAGGTTTCACTCACCTTCAATGTTCACATACTGCGGCTCCGGCGAGTACATAACATAATTTTTTTTCTCCTTTTTCTTTTCCTTAGGCAGTGTCACGCAGGGCCCAAAGTCCGACAACTTAGCGGCGTCGTGGCGAGTTATCATGATGCTTTTGCTGTTTAGTGCAGTGTGTATGTACCCCTGCATCCGGAGGAAGACGAGGGCGTTCGCGATGTCTAACGTGTATTGTACTGATGATTGAACGCTAAGTATACGGCCCTGAAAAAAAAAAAACTTTACTACCTATTTTGACGGTCTAGGGTTAAAAATATCGTTAAACCTATATTAGGGATGTCTCGCTACTTTGCGTTTTTTTACCGTGGGAAAAACATTACCCATTCGACAGCGCCGTGGGGTGGTGACGACATCTTAGCTCAAAAATGTGATATTCACGAAGTAAGTGGCGAAATTATTTAATTTCTGCCCTTTCGGTCTTTGTCTATCGTTTTAAATACGAAGTTTTTAAAATGAGTAAGATAAAATAATGAGTTACCTAGTATACTTCGTTTTTTTCAACATTAGAAATAAGGTAAACAATCTTGATGAGTCTTTTTATTGGAAAACGCTTTTAAAAAAATAATAACCATTACTTATGAAACCAAAAGAATGTAAATGACAAGATGTCCTTGTTAATTGTTAAATATTTGCTGTAATTTATTTTTCAATTGTGTTTTTCACTAAAAAGACACGTCAAGATCACTTATCTTCTTTCTAATGCTAAAAAAACGAAGTATAGGTACAGTAAAGTGCAAAAATGTGTATCGATATAATCCCTCATCATTGCGTACCGAGAAATAAAAGATATGGACATATTTATGAGCAGGTTGTATGCACCCATATTTTAACACTTGACTGTACATTTATGTAAGTACAAGTCTAGGAATCGAGCCCGGAAACCAAAACAAAACAACTCAGTCAATCGATTACCCACGACAAGACGCGGTAGTAAAATAAAACATTAATAGTCTCCCGTCGATAGAGTTTCATACAATTAAAAAGATCAGTTATGGAATGTGCTTTTTGCTTAATCACGCAAAATATCCAAAATAAACCGTATTCCGTTGCAATAAAGTGTGTTTTACAGCTGTTGTAGTGGCAATAATTAATTGGCCATAGTTATTGAAGCAGTGAGTAAAAAACAATAGATGGTCAGATTTTTAAATCTAGATAATGATAATGGCAACTTTGCCAAGCAGTGCATTGCTCTATAGCAGGGATGGCGAAACTTTGAAATGTGCAATTTTTTATAAAAACAATAATAATTTGGCTATGACAGTCCATCACAGATTTTGACTTGACTATGCTTGAGGCACGGATCCGTGCCCAATTTAAGCAATTCTTTTTTTTTTTTCAATCTGCATAATTGGATTTATATGAAACAGTTGAGACTATTATGCGCGATTTTTTTCACTTCCCGCATAGGAGGGGTGTGTTTACATGAACGAGAACAAAACTGTCAATGAAGTGACATTCGATATTCTATCGCGTGCCATTCGTTCGCTATCCCAGAATTCTAAATTCGATGTTCGTATCGTGCCGTCGTATCACTCTTGTTTGATACTATTAGTGTGAAAAGAACAGCACAATACGAGACTTTGGAATCAGCTTGCAGCGGCAGTATTTCCGGACCGGTACAACAAGGATATTTTCAAAAACCGACCAAGAGCGTGTCGGACACGCCCAAGATAGGGTTCCGTAGCAGGTACGAAAAATCTTTGCATACTTTTATTAATGTGGTTGTTTTGGTCCCAACGTCGGCGGTACAGCGCCATCTATTGGCGAATTGGGTAACCAATCTAACTGCAGTCTACTAGAACTAGTTGTATGTTGATTGTTTTTCAGATGTAATATATTTTTTTTTATTTGAAAGAAGATACTGTTAGCGTGATCTTATAGGTACTTAAAGAAAAAAAAATGCTTGCAATGGCGGTTAAATTACAATCTTAGTTTAGAAATATTTTTTTACAAAAACTTAGAATCTGCTCAACTGATTAAGTTAAAAATAATTTTCCTAGAAAGTTTTTATTAAGTTAAACTTACGTGATTTTTTCATATTTTTTAGACGTGCGGTTCAAAAGTTAGAGACTTCTAACTTAGAGTTAGAGTTCTACTGCAATAATAATTCGTGATAGACTTTTATTTTCTTTAAAAACGAACAAATACGGTTAATACGGTTATACGGTTTTTAAAGAAAATAAAAGTCTTATCACGAATTATTATTGCAGTAAACACATTAACTTATATATTAGAGCAATTTGTATACAAAATATTTTTAATTTTCATTCAATTTTTATGGAATAATCGAGAAAAACTAACAAAAATGCAACGTTGCAGCTCAGCAGGTGTAAACCCTCTTAACTACGAAGTCCGATTTTCGAACGTCGTATCGTGCCATTCCGCTCCCTTTAATATTAATTATTTAATAGGAGAGTGAGACGGACAGTTCCAAGTTTCGAATTTTGGAGTAGCCCTCCTCTATAGCATACGCGTCGAACAGGGGGGTTACTACGAAATCCGAAGTTCGAAGTTCGGATCGTGTGGTCCCTCTCACTCTCGTAATAAATACCATTAGCGTGAGCGGAACGGCATGAAACGAAGTTCGAATTTCGCGCTTCGTAGTATAGGGCCTGGTTTTGAAACAAGAAGAATATCAAATAAGATTTTTTACTACTTTGGCGCCGCCTAATTTCGTCGAAGGTTTTTTATTTCCCACGGCCCCATTTTTTCTTCGCCTAATAATTTAGCGAATTTAGCTTTTATTTTATTTAGAAAGAGGTCAATCGACGAATTAGACTCGGCTGGGCAGCGTTCGGGAAGCTCCGCAATATCTTGTCATCCGATATACCGCAGTGTCTCAAGTCAAAAGTCTTTGACCAGTGTGTGCTGCCAGTGATGACTTATGGCACTGAGACGTGGCCGCTAACGATGGGTCTTATAAGGAAGCTCAAGGTCACTCAGAGGGCGATGGAGAGGGCTATGCTTGGAGTTTCTCTGCGGGATCGCATTAGAAATGATGAAATCCGCGCAAGAACTAAAGTCACGGACATAGCTCGAAGAATCGCTAGACTTAAGTGGCAGTGGGCAGGGCACATCGCCCGTAGAACTGACGGCCGATGGGGCCGAAAGGTTCTCGAGTGGCGTCCGCGGACCGGAAGACGCAGTGTAGGTAGGCCTCCAACAAGATGGAGCGACGACCTGGTTAAGGTAGCGGGAACGCATTGGATGCGGATGGCGCAGGGCCGATCTGTTTGGCGAGCCTTGGGGGAGGCCTATGTTCAGCAGTGGACGTCTTTCGGCTGAAATGATGAAGAATTTAGCAGGCTAATACAGTTCGAGAGGAAGAAGCTTAGAAGGTCAGTGTTTCATTCCAGTGAAGTAGGTATGTATAGTTTACATAGTTTAGCAAAGTTTTTTTTAACACAGTAGGGCGTTGTCTTCGATTTAAAAGATTCAAGACAATTTTTCTCTTGCAAGTTAATTATATAGTCTATAATTAACGAACTGAAACAATTACTTAGCTCACCCGTGACCTTACGATAGTTATGTTTTGTAAGAAATGCGTGTTCAAGCAGTTCCTCCACCTCCACACTGTACGAACACACACAAAACATACAAACACAACCAGAGCTCATCCTCAGAGTAGGTACCACAACCGCACCCTATGCTACCAAATGTTAGAATGAGTCTTAACATTTGGTAGAGCTCTGGTTGAGTTCGAAACGCGTCAGTGTAGTTTGGTGGTGGTGATAGTTGGGTTTGTGTCATTTGTGTGTGTTCGTACATACAGTGTGGAGGTGGAGGAACTGCATGAACACGCATTTTTTACATAAACGTAACTGTTGTAAGTAATTGTTTCAGTTAAGGGTGAGGCCATACGAGCGCAATTTTGTGAGTCGTGAGCGGCAGAATTTCGGTTCACACCATACAATATGCGGGTCATCACGTGACGCAATGTATAGCGCAACCGAAATTCTGCCGCTCACAACTCACAAAATTACGGATTCAATAAATTGCGTTATTAAAAACGACCAAGTACTTTACACATCATGCGTACGGGATCGCTTCTAATACGACACAACACAAGACGTCACAACACGCTGGAACAGAGAAATATGAACGCAACCATATTAATCGTACGAAACCGATGCTATATGTCAGATAAATATGAATGCTGATTCAATTCATTGAGTTGGCTTGGCAAAGAAGTGACGTTCATAACTAGCAATTGCCATACAAAATCAATGGGAGAAACGTATTTTGACAGCTCATAAAAAGTACTTCAGTTGATTAGTGGGGTCATCAACCCTAATCATACTATTACCTGTGCATGTAGTATATCGTGTAGGGTGTCCACACATCGCTCGCAGATAATGTTTATGTTATTGTGGACGTCCGGATAGATACCCATTAACAGTATTATGTTGGGGTGACGACATTTTCTGAAACAACGGACATGTATATACTTAAAACATGCACATTTTATGTCTTAGCTAATTAATTTTAATGGAGCAAGTCATAATCATGAAGTTCGCGTGAATGTGCTAAGTGAAACAAGTAATAAAACTTTCGTTTTAATTTTGATAATTACTTCCCGTTAGGTACATATTTGATATAATATTTCATATTACCATTGAAACCAAATTCTGAGTGTATTTTTTAGTATTGTCTCTTGAATCACCGTGCAACAATTTAGATCATACTCCTAATTATTACATTATAAATGCGAAAGATATTGATATTGTACAACAAGATCATAAAACGAGCCACTTTACCCGATATGTTCATATAGCCACCCAAGACACGTCGAGGGGAAAATGGGTTTAATGCTCGCGTTTTACACTCTGCTTTTCACTTCGATTGCAAGGAAATTAAACAGCAACATTGGAAATACATTACAAGCTCTTATTTCTCGTGCATTGCCATTTCCATAATAATGAGTAGTATAAAATTGGTGAACCTGGATCACAGGAGATCCAAGTTCACCAATTTTATAGTAGATCTTCTATTCAAAAACTCATATATTCGAATACAGTAATCTATTCAATAAACGACATTACAAATAGGTTATCTATTCAAAAACATTCTTGTTAATTATAATGAGCCACTTTTAAACTCAATGCCTCTATTAATAAAATTAGGTACTTATTAACTTTTTTACAATTACAGTTATCAGTTAACTAGAATTAAAAATCTGGATCTTTTCAATAAAAACAAAGATATTTAATACAAAATCATTTTATTTACATATTACCATCAATTGAGTCATGTATCTTATTAATTAAATCTTTCGTTTGTCTGTAAATATCATCCATAATTAATGATTTTGCGACATATTGAGCGCATAATTCTGCATCGCACTCGCACATATCGTTGGTTCCCCGGAACTTATCGACGTCATGATTCTCTATTCGGATGACTTTCACACCGCGAGCAGGTTTCTTCACAATGGAAATGAGGTGATGATGTAACCTTTCGTGTCTTTTTTCGGGATCCATCGATCCAAGTTCACCAATTTTATTCTAGATCTTCTAATCAAAAACTCATATTATATTCGAATACAGTAATCCATTTAATAAGCACAACTTTATAAATAGGCCAAGAATACAAAAACATTCCTAAATACAAAAATAATAAATGAGTAATGGTGTACGCTACCTTTTTAAAATCTCATTCGATTCTATATAAATTAAAAATAACCTTTTAGACATCTTAATAAGACTCGTTTTGGTAAACTTCGAGCTGTTGTTGGTGCTGTTCCATCCGACGTTGTTGTAACGACGACTGTTGTTGTTATTGTTGTGACTGCTGTTGTTGAGGCTGTTCCGTATGTTGTTGTGGTTCTAAAGTTTGAGTTTGTTTATCGAAGATCGTAGTGAGGGTTCTGATATTTTTTAGTGTTTATATACTCTTTAGTCTGAACAATTGTTTAAAATGATAACAGAGAAAGAGGCAGATATAATGATTTCTATTTTATTTAATTATTCATTATCAATTCAATACCAATTAGTCTGATGTAACTTCTCTTGCGATTAAATTCAAGTGCGATAGGCATAATTCATCAACTCGCGTTTATGGATTATTCTTAACTTTAGGAGGAAAGTAAACAAGGATTAAGTACACATGATTTATTTTATTTATTATGTAAAACAATTACTTTCTTTACACCACTTATTCATATCGCATACATTTTTAAAGGCACAAATATTATTATGATATATACAAGATTGAATATTAGGCGACATTGCATATTTTTACAAAGCGTTTGTAAACTAGGATAGTTAAAATCTTCTAAATTATATACACTTCCACTTTCTAATAACTCCTTCACCATTTCATGAGTTCACGTAATCTTCATGCAAGAAACTAAACTCTGATATAGGCATTTTTTGCATCATAGCATATCCGTAAAGATTGTTACAATCAAGATAAATCAAAATGTAGATGGTATTGTTACATCATAATCTGGTAGATATTTATTATTTGCTCTCGCATGTCGCAAAGAACATTGAGCTAAGCCCCCTTGAATTCCTTTTTCAATGAATTCATATATTTCTTAATCACTTATTAGATCAAGCTGTTCTCTTGTATACAGGAGCATTGCATCGCAGCTTAAGCCGAGTGAAGTCACATAGTAAGCAGGATCAAGATTATAATAATGCAAACTAGTATTTCTAAAGTTTTCGAAAACGTCGCAAAACATTAATACATCAGATTTTAAATATAAGTCTGTATATTCACCTAAAGTTTTAATATCAAATTTGTTCCAAACTTTTTTGTGCGCTTAAGTAGTCATCATCGGTGATATGTTCTAATTTTAAATTATTGAAGAATAATTCTATGCGTGGGAGACTTTTTTCTTTATACTTTTCCCAAGAATCCATATAATCATATGGATAAATGTCTTTTGTCGCATCAAATTAAATAACTCTTTATCATGGAAAGCTTTTGATAAGTGAATAAACTCATTTTTATTCAAAGTATTAGAGATTTATCATCTAAACTCGAGCTTAAAAATTGATATGAATCTATAAATTTCATCTGAACATCAAGATCTTTTAATGTTGTTTTAATACATAAATACTTTTCTTTTGATTTTTGGATAATTTGTATGTCCCCATACTTGCTCAGTTCTTCAATAAAAAGTGACTATTATAACCACATAAGTTATGTAAAACTATAGGTATGAAGCGACACACACGATAGTTGTAGAGTGAATGCGCAGCACCTCTGCATTGAGATGTTATGTGATCATGATCAGCAACTTTATCACCCACTAAGAAGAATTTACAAATATGACAGATCGTAGCATTTTCAAAATTTATCTCTTGCTCTTTGGTTAGCAATATCATTGGTTTCTTGGTTTTTAAAACTTGACAAATCTGAATAACATCTTTTGTTAATTCTTTTACAAACACTTTAACGCAATCAGGACCTCTATAGCTAACGTATTTGTTTAAGGATTCATCATGAGAACAACATATATAATAACCAAAGCACGATGGTTCATGTTGGTGAACCTGGATCACAGGAGATCCAAATTCACCAATTTTATTCTAGATCTTCTATTCAAAAACTCATATATTCGAATACAGTAATCTATTCAATAAACGACATTTCAAATAGGTTATATATTCAAAAACATTCCTGTTTATTATAATAAGCCGCTTTTAAACTCAATGTCTCTATTAATAAAATTAGGTACTTTTTAACTTTTTTAAAATTACTGTTATCAGTTAACTAGAATTAAAAATCTGGATCTTTTCAATAAAACAAAGATATTTAATACAAACTCATTTTATTTACATATTACCATCAATTGAGTCATGTACCTTATTAATTAAATCTTTCGTTTGTCTGTAAATATCATCCATAATTAATGATTTTGCGGCATATTGAGCGCATAATTCTGCATCGCACTCGCACATATCGTTGGTTCCCCGGAACTTATCGACGTCATGAATGACTTTCACACCGCGAGCAGGTTTCTTCACAATGGAAAGCAGTGATTATGTAACCTTTCGTGTCCTTTTTCGGGATCCATCGATCCAAGTCCACCAATTTTATTCTAGATCTTCTATTCAAAAACTCATATATTCGAATACAGTAATCTATTTAATAAGCACATCTTTATAAATAGGCCATGAATACAAAAACATTTCTGTTAATTATAAAAAGCCGCTTTTAAACTCAAAAGCCTCTATTAATAAAATTAGGTACTTATTAACTTTTTTAAAATTACTGTTATCAGTTAACTAGAATTAAAAATCTGGATCTTTTCAATAAAACAAAGATATTTAATACAATCTCATTTTATTTACATATTACCATCAATTGAGTCATGTATCTTATTAATTAAATCTTTCGTTTGTCTGTAAATATCATCCATAATTAATGATTTTGCGACATATTGAGCGCATAATTCTGCATCGCACTCGCACATGTCGTTGGTTCCCCGGAACTTATCGACGTCATGTCATGAATCTCTATTCGGATGACTTTCACACCGCGAGCAGGTTTCTTCACAATGGAAAGCAGTGATGATGTAACCTTTCGTGTCCTTTTTCGGGATCCATCGATCCAAGTTCACCAATTTTTATTCTAGATCTTCTATTCAAAAACTCATATATTCGAATACAGTAATCTATTTAATAAGCACAACTTTATAAATAGGCCATGAATACAAAAACATTCCTGTTAATTATAAAAAGCCGCTTTTAAACTCAAAAGCCTCTATTAATAAAATTAGGTAATTATTAACTTTTTTAAAATTACTGTTATCAGTTAACTAGAATTAAAAATCTGGATCTTTTCAATAAAAACAAAGATATTTAATACAAACTCATTTTATTTACATATTACCATCAATTGAGTCATGTATCTTATAAATTAAATCTTTCGTTTGTCTGTAAATATCATCCATAATTAATGATTTTGCGACATATTGAGCGCATAATTCTGCATCGCACTCGCACATTCGTTGGTTCCCCGGAACTTATCGACGTCATGTCATGAATCTCTATTCGGATGACTTTCACACCGCGAGCAGGTTTCTTCACAATGGAAAGCAGTGATGATGTAATCTTTCGTGTCCTTTTTCGGGATCCATCGATCCAAGTTCACCAATTTTTATTCTAGATCTTCTATTCAAAAACTCATATATTCGAATACAGTAATCTATTTAATAAGCACAGCTTTATAAATAGGCCATGAATACAAAAACATTCCTGTTAATTATAAAAAGCCGCTTTTAAACTCAATGCCTCTATTAAGAAAATTACGGTTATCAGTAAACTAGAACTTAAAATCTTAATCTATTCAACTAAGTAATCGTTGACTGCAATTATAATCAAATTAATGATTTTGTTAACAATGATATCATCATCTGAATTATCAACTCCTGTGAAACACTTAGATGGTAATTGCTTAATTAAAATAATCCATTTTTCAAAATTTACATTCATATCTCCATAAGGTTTTTCCAATAACATAGTAAAATTATTCCACATATCTTTTAAAATCTGAGTGTTAGACAGCTCAAATATTTCATTAGCTTCTTGCTCGTTATGATAGACACGAAAAAGTAGTTCATTCACTCTGTTATTAAATAATTTTAAAGGTAATGGTGTACGCCACCTTTTTAAAATCTCATTCGATTCTATGTAAAATAAAAATAACCTTTTAGACATCTTAATACGACTCGTTTTGGTAAACTTCAAGCTGTTGTTGGTGCTGTTCCATCCGACGTTGTTGTAACGACGACTGTTGTTGTTATTGTTGTGACTGCTGTTGTTGAGGCTGTTCCGTATGTTGTTGTGGTTCTAAAGTTTGAGTTTGTTTATCGAAGATCATAGTGAGGGTTCTGATATTTTTTAGTGTTTATATACTCTTTAGTCTTAACAATTGTTTAAAATGATTATAGAGAAAGAGGCAGATATAATGATTTCTATTTTATTTAATTATTAATTATCAATTCAATACCAATTAGTCTGATGTAACTTCTCTTGCGATTAAATTCAAGTGTGATAGGCATAATTCATCAACTCGCTTTTATGGATTATTCGCTTCTCACACTTGTTTTCAGATGAAAAGAATTGTAAACATGCATCACAAAAATACATTTTTCCCTTGTGAGCTGTAACTTGACATCGAACTAAACGAATTATATCCTTTATTCAACAATAATGACCTTTTCCTGACTTTTCGAAATAAAGTAAATTTATGTGTTCATTTTTTTTTTAATTACGTGTGATACAAAGGTCCTGTGACTACGGAGTATTTATCTAAGCCATATATGTTTACGCTGATATTGGAATTATTTTTTTCAATTAGTTTTATATCATTATATGATGGAGGAAAAGATATACCTTCAATATTAAGTACTTCAGAATAATGTGGGTAAGAACATACATTCATATTAGCTGGATATAAACCCGCTACAATAGACCATAGAAAACAGCATACTTACATCGTTATTCTACAATTTGCGGTAATGGTAAATAAGTGCCTCCTCTCATAGGACAGTATTTGTTTATATTTATTTCCAAGTGATTTACTGAATAAAAGGTCCAACCAGATTGAGAGCATTCAAATTCGGTAAGTTTTACCTTCATTACATCAACCATTTTTGATCACCACTCTTTTAAAATGCTGCTTGATAGAATGACATCATACTTGGTATTAAAAGACTTAAGCTGCTTTTCACCCACATCAAGTAGAATGAAATGAGCAAATAATTCTAGATTTATTTTTATACAATTATTTTTCATTAATGTCATTTTAATAAGTTTCATGATTTCAATCAAATTGTCATAGAGAAATGC
The DNA here is from genome assembly GCA_947563465.1 of Archips xylosteana. NCBI lineage: Eukaryota > Metazoa > Arthropoda > Insecta > Lepidoptera > Tortricidae > Archips > Archips xylosteana. Next base: position 6,205,365 of record OX387360.1, read on the forward strand.
TTCAGGAGTTAAATATTTGAGCTTAGGATTTAAACGATATGATGTTATTCTCTTTTTAAAAGCTGTTGATATAATTTAAATATTTTCAAACTCAGTTCTCAATAAACAATTAGACTTATGTAAATTTGTTCTCTTATGATAATGATATTTAATTCTCGGTAATATTATCAAGCATTTATCACATTCAATAAGATCTCGATTTTGGTGTGAATTCAATGGCATAGACTTGATATTTGATGTAGCTGTAAATAAAAATGAAGGCATATTAGGAGGAACTCATTATATAGATAGAGTATTTATTTACTTAAAAACATTACAATAGTATGCGAGTACCTATAGTTAATTATAGCGGTTAATTAAAACACTAAAAGTAAATGAATATATTTCAAAATGAGTATTATTTTAATAGTAAGAATTAAGAAAGGTTGAGGGGCAATCTGAAAATTCTTCACGAACTGCAGTCAAATATTGATACAACAAGCCCCATGCCGGTGTATCTGTGTTCGTTCTGTTTTTAAGAGCAACAATCGCGTGCCTCCAACGATTCATTGGTGAAACCTTTTCAATGTCGTCGCAATTGTATATTTTCAGTTCGACATAATGGTTTCCATTCTTATTATCATAAGACTGCTTTGAATAGCCATTCCCTAGCCGTCGTGTAATGTAGGAATATAAAGAGTTCTTAGTATCTTTACCATTGATATCATCACCACCTCCAAATAAGTCGTTAGCAGTGGCCCTCTTCTTGCACACGTTCACTTCTTTCTCGTTCTTAGATTTTTCGGTAAGCTTTTCTGACCTCGGCTTTTTAATCAAGTTTTCTTGTTTATCTTTTCCATCGCGGGTTTTTCCTGAAGACTTCTTTGAGCTTTTATCTTTTTTATGTTTTTTCTTCAAAGGCTCCTGTTGGAGCTGTCGCGATGGTTGTAGTAATTCCTGTACTGGAGCCATGCTTGTAGACGGGGCGAGGAAGCTGCTCTCATCATGACGACGTTTCTTTGTTTTCTTCTTCTCGATTGTGGGTGCAGCAAGTACAGTCATTTCTTCATCCGAAGATGAAGAAAATGACGAGCTACTTGAACTCGATGATGATGATGAACTCGACTCACATTTATGCGACCTGAAAAAATAATTTTATATTTTTTAAATATGTTTAACTAAGATTTTTTATTTTACGTGGAACGTTGACTAAGAATAGTTTATATAAAACAACCTGAGTAATAAATAACGCTGACTCAACCCAGCAGTAGGTGCGTATGTAGAGTGGAGATGTGAGATAAGATGAATACCTACTACGCTTTTGGTGATGAGATTTATGTCAAACTATTTTTACTATACAGTTTTCTAGAAGGGGTCACATCTTACATAGATGCTTTCTCAAACTACTAGAATAAACGATCACTCGAATATATCGAAAAAGTTCTTACATTTTAGATTTCTTAGTAGTTTTCTGAATAAGTGTGCGGTATTCTCCAAACGAGGGCTGAATAGATAAAATCTGAAAATGTAATTAATGCTTATATGTATAAGTGAACAGTAAGTCAAAATTATTTAATAAATAAATAAAATGCGCAATAATCTATTCAGTCTTGCATATAAATGTACAACAACAACAACGAATACTCTTAATCGAATACCACAATAACTATAAACAACTAAACAAAGCGTCTATTAAGTTGATTTCTTTTTAAAATAAATTCTTTAGTTTTAGAGTGTTAGATTTAATTGAAATAAAGTTATCTACCTAAACATCGTAAAATAATTAAATAAAAGACTCAGAAAAAAAACATTGTTACTTATTTTAATACTTTACGTTCTTTAGAAGTGATAAATTTAAATAGTTCGTATAATAAACACGATGATAAATCACGAAAATGAACATAGACGAAAATCATTTATTTTACGCATGGCAGGAATCGAACCTGCACCCGTTTTCTAGTAGTAGGTCACATCTTTAAAAATATTCTTTTTCCACTATGTTATAGACTTATAGCGGATCCACATTCATGGCGAAAAGTCGCACCGTGAATTCAGGCGCGACGCGAACCTATCTACTTTACACTCACAAAGTTCATGGTTGTGTTCACGCACTTGCTCAAAATAACAGATGCGGCTTTGGCATAGTGCGCACTCAAATATTGAATTTTTCTGCGTAAATAAACATGAAACGCAGGTAAAATAATGATAAAGATAGGAAAATGGTGGATACATCGATCATACACCACCACTTCTCGCATGACCGTTGCATTCACGACATGAATCTGAAAAGCGTTCGCAGTTCGCGACCGCGAACCCTTTGAAGCGACCCCAAAACCGAGTCGAGCGAGACCGAGAACAGCTACAAACTCGTGAAACAGGAACAGGTGTGAATGAAAACCATCCACATTCACGTTCATGCCCCCTTCACAACTCTTCACGCCGCTGTGAATGTGGATCCGCTATTAGGTAAACTACTAGACTAAACGATCACTCGAATTACTTACATTTTAGATTTCTTAGTAGTTTCCTGAAGTAAAGTGTAAAGTACCTATTCTCCAAACGAGGGGCTGAATGAATGAAATCTGAAATGTAATAAATGCTTAATAAGTAAACAGTAAGTCAGCATTATTTTAGAAAGCTTGATTAGCGATCAAGTTGTAAAATACACAATAATCTATTCACCCTTGCATAGTACCTAATTTATAACAAGAACAAATAATCTTTATCGAACGCCATAAAAAAAAAAAAAAAAAATAAGACCTTAGTTTTAGAGTATGCTTTATTTAATTGAGATGAAGTATCTACCCATATGTTGTAAAATAAATAAATTAAGGCTTTAGAAAAGTAATCAATGTTAGTATGAATGCTCTTTAAAAGTGATAAATTCGAATAGTGCGTTTAATATACATGATGATAAACCACAAAAATTAACGTAGAGAAAACCATAATTATTTTTCCACAAGGCGGGAATCGAACCTGCCCTCTCCCTAGACTTCACATCTAGTGCTCTTATTGACTAAGGTGCTAAGCGCTCAACAACCTAGACTGCATTTTCGATGAGATATAAAAAATAATAATAAAAAAGCGTTTAATGAAATTGATTTCTTTTAAAATAAAACTTTGGTTTTAGAGTATACTATATTTAAATGAGATGAAGTATCTACCTAAATGTTGTAAAATAAATAAATTAAGGCTTTAGAAAAATAATCAATGTTATTAATAATGTTCTTTAAAAGTGATAAATTCGAATAGCGCGTTTAATATACATGATGATAAACCATAAAAAAATAACGTAGAGGAAACCATATTATTTTTCCATAATTCAGGAATCGAACCCGCACTCTCCCTAGACTTCAATTTCTAGAGCTCTTATAAACTAATGTGCTTAGCGCTCAACAACCTTGACTGCATTTCGATGAGATGTAAAAATAGAGAGGATGATAAAGTTGTTTGAAATAAGAAATAACATAACTCACCTGAATAAGTAATTGATCACAAAACACTTTTCCACTTTCCGCTTTCACCGTCAAGAAAGACACTGCTATCTATGCTTAAACTGAGCAAAGTTTATTTTCATCGATAATTATATGCAATCAAACGTTTGACTGTATGCACATATCTGTACACCTGCATTCGTGTGGAAAATGCTAACTCCCAATTTTATCCTTAGCTAAAAGGTATGTGTGTGCGTAAAAAACAAAAGTTTTATAAAACCAACTTCTTTTTACTTAAACGAATAAGGATCAATATCGTTTGTTAAAAAACTTTATCATAAATGCAACGTAAGCCGCTTTTAGCTACAGGCTTTACACTCGAATTTACTCGTGTGATTATAAGCGATGGGCACCATACAATGTACAGACGAACAAAGTAATCATTACGTAATATGATGATGCCTCCGGCTCGCGACGCCGGCCTGACGCGGAGTCGTCTGTCACGTTTCCTTTTCTGGAGCATATGAACGTAAACTTTAAATATGTAGTTGTAAGAAAAATAATTAGCTCGATTTTGAATCTTATTTGCTAGAGTAAAAAATAGTACGAAGCAGGGAAATTAAAGTTATAAAATACTTTAAATTATGCACTCCTTGGATTTCAGACTCGAAGCACGTCTTTTATCTATACCTTAAAATTACCACAAATCAATGATGTCGCTTTCAGTAAGTATTTGTTTTAAAATAATACAATTATCAATAAAGCTGTGATAAAGTGAGTTTGTTCCTTTGTTACGCTTTCACACCTTAACTACTTAACCAATCCTCATGAAACTTTGCATAATGTTTTCAAGTCTACAGAAAGGATATAGTTCACTTTTTATCTGAGATAGCGATAAATTAAGTCTCACATAGATGAAGTCGTGGGCGAAGCTAGTTATAGTTATATAAATATGTAATACGCATTATGTTTAACTTTCAGGGATCTGAAGACCTTTTCAATTTCATACCTGATAAAATAACTCAACCAAATACTCATCCAAAAAATCAAGGGATCCCGAAAAAGGACACGAAAAGCTACATCATCACTGCTTTCCATTGTGAAGAAACCTGCTCGCGGTGTGAAAGTCATCCGAATAGAGATTCATGACGTCGATAAGTTCCGGGGAACCAACGATATGTGCGAGTGCGATGCAGAATTATGCGCTCAATATGTCGCAAAATCATTAATTATGGATGATATTTATAGACAAACGAAAGATTTAATTAATAAGATACATGACTCAATTGATGGTAATATGTAAATAAAATGAGTTTGTATTAAATATATTTGTTTTATTGAAAAGATCCAGATTTTTAATTCTAGTTAACTGATAACTGTAATTGTAAAAAAGTTAATAAATACCTAATTTTATTAATAGAGGCATTGAGTTTAAAAGCGGCTTATTATAATTAACAGGAATGTTTTTGAATAGATAACCTATTTGTAATGTCGTTTATTGAATAGATTACTGTATTCGAATATATGAGTTTTTGAATAGAAGATCTACTATAAAATTGGTGAACTTGGATCTCCTGTGATCCAGGTTCACCAATTTTATACTACTATAATGTACTATTAGATTAGCCTAGTTTAATTAATTTCGTAACATAAAACACCAGTTATATAAAAAAAACAAGAAACTTGTCTAATATGTGGTTGTGGCTAGTTGATATATAATAACTAAAATAATATTAATTTATTCATAGAATACAAATATTAAGAAACAATAACAATAATTCAAATTTAACTATAAACTAAATATCTAACTTCAAAACATTACAAACTAAATTAAAAACTAAACTAGATCTAAAAAAACCGGCCAAGAGCGTGTCGGACACGCCCAAGATAGGGTTCCGTAGCAGGTACGAAAAAATCTTTGCATACTTTATTATATTAATGTGGTTCTTTTGGTCCCAACTCCCACCGCGCACAGAATACCAACGTCGGCGGTACAGCGCCATCTATCGGCGAAATTAAGAAAAAAAATGCTTGCAATGGCGGTTAAATTACAATCTTAGTTTAGAAATATTCTTTTTACAAAAACTTAAAAACTGCTCAATTGATTAAGTTGAAAATAATTTTCCTAGAAAGTTTTTATTAAGTTTAACTTACGTGATTTTTTTCATATTTTTTAGACTTGCTTTTCAAAAGTTGGAGGGGGGGGACACATTATTTTGAACTTTCGGAGTGAATATCTCCGAAAATATTCACATTTTCAAAAAATGATTTTAGCAAACTCCTATTTATTTTCAAATACCTATCCAATGATACCCCACACTATAGGGTTAGTCGAAAAAAAAAACACACCCACTTTACGTCTAAGGGAGGTACCCTAAAAAAAATTTTTTTAGCTTTTTTTATTTAACCACTTTGTCGGCGTGACTAATATATATATTCATGCCAAATAACAGCTTTCTAGTACTAACAGTCTCTGAGCTAAGCCGCGGACAGACAGACAGACAGACAGATGGACAGACATGGCGAAACTATAAGGGTTCCTAGTTGACTACGGAACCCTAAAAAAAAGGCCCCTACGGCATTGTGCCGAATATGCTGGCAGCATTTCCTCGTTGAATCGCTAGGCAAATTCTTTGAGCGAGGTAGCTGCCAGCTCTTCGGTCACCGGTAGCATCTAAATTAATAACTTACCTCAAAATATTAATCTCCGTGTTAAGTTTCCTCCGGACATGACCCACGGTGACCCCGTCCAGGGCCTTGACCTGGACGGGCACCACGCCCCACTTGCCGTGACTCCAGACCCTCGTCTTGTCCAGATTCACGTCCAAGTTGCTGGCGCTCGCCAGGGAGAGGCCGTAGGCACTCGTCTCACTCTAGTGATGAATAAGAAAGAGAAGGAAAACATTTATTCGTAACATACAAAGAAAGAAGACTCGCGCACGAAGGGTTCCGTACCATTATCTATAAAAACGGCAAAAAATCACGTTTGTTGTATGGGAGCCCCCCTTAAATATTTGTTTTATTTTAATTCCATAATTTATTTTTAAAGTGCATATATATCGCTAAATATTCTGTGAATATTTCAAGCGTCTACCTGTTGCCGTTATTAATATCGAGCAAAAACGAGCAAAAAAAATCACGTTTGTTGTATAGGAGCCCCCCTAAATATTTATTTGATTCTGTTTTATAGTATTTTTTGTTATAGCGGCAACCAAAATATACATCATCTGTGAAAATTTCAACTGTCTAGCTATCACGGTTCATGAGATACAGCCTGGTGACAGACGGACAGCGGAGCCTCAGTAATAGGGTCCTGTTTTTACCCTTGGGAACGGAACCCTAAAAACTAGTCACAAAATGATCCCAACTCAGCATAACGTCGGTCTTGCGGCTGGCGTTGGTCTTCTGTTGGGACCTTCGGTTATACAGTATAACTAAAAAAAAACACGAACAGCTTAGGGCTAATACAGACTGACTGCATTCCAACTTCAAACATTTTCCATCGCAGTTGGTAAAACTGCACGCAAAATTCACGCTAGCTGCGGCTGAAATGAATGGGCGGGGCAGTCGGCATTGCAGTTACGTTGCAGGTGGATGCAGTTTGAATGCAGTCCGTCTGTATCGGCCCTCACAATATTTAATTTTAAACAAACTTCTTACTTTACCTATAGGTATTTTGTACCAATCCCGACATCTATGTACAAAGCCCATGGTGGCAACTACGAAATTCGAATTTCCTATTATGCTATCCCTTTCACTCTTTTGCTTAATTCCATTAGCGTAAACGGAACGGCACGATACGTAGTCCGAAAATAGAATTTCGCATTATGCATGACTTTTCTTGCAAACCAATAAGCGAGTGGGAAAATGATGAACGCTCAATGTCCGATAATCCAGCGTGTTAGGGCCTCAAACGATAGCGGGTAGCTAACCCCATCAGTTACGGTGTGGTGCGGCGATGTGTTCGAATGAGATGAATTCATGGTCGGATCATGTTGTCATTACTTGTTAGGTTAATGAACTTTACAAACATTTCGCATAAATAAAACAATAAAGCTTTTGTATTGGTTTTGGTGGACGCGGTCGCGGTAAATTCGAGTCTGGGTCATACCAATATTGCTATACCGCAGAAGTAAAAACTGTACCTGTTATCTCTGAAAATTTAACCTTGCAAGGGTGCTTGTTTGAAGTGATCTTAAACTTTAATTTAAAGCTGTTATGGGAATTTCAAAAATATTAAATGTTTTCTGAATTAGTTCTGTACCGCAATGACTCACGCTGGACTTTGATTCCGGGCCAGACCGTGAAAAATCAGCAGATTATGTTCGATCGTGCAGCTCTACCTTAACGTTACAAGTTTTAAAATTACGTAAAACAATACCTTTACAAAGTATACTTACTTTACTGTCGTCGGTTTTACTGATGTTGGCAGACCGGACACGCAATTGCTCGTCCGCCCATTGATCGAAGTTCTTCAACTCGCTCATGACTTCCCAAAGTTTATCTTCACTCTCGCCCTTATTGGTCCCTTCTGAGGAACTATGACTAGAGACGTTGACGTCACCTGCTGCCTTTATCCCGTCCACCTCTTCAAAATCGCTCCTGGAGTCCAGAAAGTTCTTTTCGTCGTATGGCAACGAATTGTCCTTGTAGAAGAACGGCGGCGAATTGAACTGGTGCTCGTCGTCTTTAAAATCTATCTGCTTTTGAATAAAGTTATCTGGCGACCGGTATACAGTTTTGCGCGAGTACCTTTTTGGTCTCTGCGGATCGGAGAAGGCAGACGCCGGTAGGTTACCGGGCATAAAGACCTGGTTTTGGAATAGGAACTGTATATTTGGCACAGTTTGCTTGTCGTCTGGATTGGCGCTTCTAGCGCGTTTCTGGGTTCTCTTTTTGTATTTGGTGGCTGATTTCTTTTCAAAGTTGAAAGTTTTGTCGGGGTCGGCAGCACAGTCGGTGCAAGAGATTGGTAGGGAATGCCTGCCGCATTTTTTCTTGATCGGTGTGTCAGGGAGATCCTTGACGCCTGAGGAGCGTCTGGCTTGGAATTCAGCTAGGTCTCGCTTGTACTCCTCAGTGCGAATAGTCCCGACTTCGGTGGCGCTTTGGGCGTGGTCGGGAGGCGTGGGCCCAGGACTGGGCGTGCGGTGCGACGTCGTAGTCGTCACCGTCACGCGTTCCCTGTAATCAAAAAATCCATAGGTCTTCGGAAAAGTATAACCATAAAAAAAAACTATTGCTGAGCTTTCGTTTAAATTGCGCAAGCGCAAGACACAACTCGTATTCAAAATACTGCTATTTCGTTTTAGAACAAATATTTGTGGGTTTCAAAATATATTCCAAGATAAGTGTTTTAACAAAAGACAAGATGAATATTCCTGTTTCGTTAAGGATATTAGTCAATTCCGAGATGTTTTCGATTGATTGAATTCTCAACAAAAAGTGTAGTAAACAGAACTGAAGCAGTTCTACGGTAAAACCGTGGGACTGAGTCACGGGTCAATGGAGACGGCTTGCTCTGCTCTGCTTTTAGAAAATGTCTTTACAACCATTCTTGTAAGGCTGATCAGTGACTTGATTACGAATGTACTACATCCTGGATGCCGATTATAGAGAACGAACGGTCGAAAAAATGTCATAAGAAAATGGTAAATTACAACCCGTGAGGTTAAAAAAAAGATTGTTTTAGTTCATCTTTAGACATGGTTTATTAAAATAGATACTATTTTATGTAGTTATTGTTAGGGTAAGTCATATCGTATATTCGACCAAGAAATTCCTTTACCTACCACCCTACCTAAAGTTCAATGTCGCTTGTACGACTGAATTATCAAATCAATGTGACAAAGTCAACGTGACAATCAGCTTTATTGTTTTTATTCTGATACTAGCCTTCCGTCCGCAGCTTCGCCCGCGATAAATTAATTTTCCCGTAGGAAAAGGTATTTTCCCGCGGTAAAAAGTAGCCTATGTCACTCAGTGATAGATAATGTAGCTTTCTAACGGCAATAGAATTTTTAAAATCGGTCCAGTAATTTCGGAGCCTATTCAATGCTAACAAACAAACAATCAAATCTTTCCTCTTTATAATATTAGTATAGATAGGAACTGTCACAAAAATGATAAAGCTCTTAAGTACTTGGTCAACAATACATGACAAGACACTCACCGAACCGTAGGCAAAAAAAAGTGGAATCTATTATTGAAACATGCAGGTTTTATTAATTGACCGAACGAGCACAAAGCGCAAGCAAAGCGTCTCCGTTTCAGCCTGGGTAAAAATGCTTTCGTATATCCGGGTAGGTATGTTCTCCTCTGCAGTTTTCGATTCTTAGCAGATTCTCGTGAAATTTTTTAGCAAGTTCGATAATTATATGGAACTAGCTGTTGCCGGCGACTCCGTCTGCTAGGAATTCGTGTATCGTTATCCTGCGGGAACTGTGCAATTTTCCGGGAAAGAAATTAAGAAATTATCCTATGCCCTTTCCAGGGTTAGGGGTTCTAATTAGTTAGTATGGATTTTTTGTCGATTCTACAACTCATGAAGCTTACTTTATGTTGGTAAGCAAGTAAAAGTGTAAGAAAGTTATTTTATCTTACGCTTTAACAGCACTGAAAACCCAAAAGTGGTAATCAATCATTAAAAAAACTAATTAAAGTGAACTAATACTAATAAAACAGTTAATTAACGACCGCTTTAGCCTAGTTGGTAGTGACCCTGCCTACGAAGCAAGAGGTCCTGGGTTCAAATCCCGGTAAGGGCATTTATTTGTGTGATGAGCACGAATATTTGTTCCTGAGTTTTGGATGTTTTCTATGTATTTAAGTATTTATTTATCTATATAAGTATGTTTATCGTCGTCTAGTACCCATAGTACAAGCTTTGCTTAGTTTGGGACTAGGTCGATTTGTGTAAGATTGTCCCCTAATATTTATTTTTATTTATTTAATTACTTCACAAATATCCGCAACGAACCTTTCTTATTTCAGATACAACGCTTGCTGCGTCAGAATACCATAATGTCTCCGCAAACAGTAAAAACGAAAGCATAGTGTCCGAAAAGCAAAAAGTGGGTAAGAGGCGATTATAATAAAGACAGACGGGGTCAGTCGATACACTTTTACCGATTAGAATTCGATCGTGCCTAGAAAAAAATGTTCAGCCGTCTGAAGATTGCTTGGACGTGATAGTGTCGCTATTGAGTCATATCATAATAGAGGTTTGAGGTAATCGCAAAGATCTGATACCATATTTTACAGCATAATTTTATGGGGATTACGCAATAAATATTATGACATCAACGGCACATTGAGGATGGCAATGGCATTGGCAAATCGTCATACGGTCGGTATTTGCGAGGAAATTCCTTTCAGCCAGTTTTCCTATTAAGTAAACTTTCCAAAGAAAGTTGTGGCGAAATAACATTTAACGTACTTGTATACAGTGGTGGTCATACAATTAAGAACGATTTGAAGTTTCAGATTTTTTTTTATCTAAATCATGTCATATGTCTAGTTGTGTTCCTTCTTAGAAGTAACAAGTTATGTTATAAAATAGCCACATGGATAGAGCAAACGGGATTAATAATAATAGTGTATAATTGCTAACATTTTTTTTTACAAATTTTATTTGTTCTCTATACTAATAAATTCAAATAGTAATGAAGCTGGACAAATAATTAAGAACGATTTATTAAACTGCTCGAGAGTTGTTTTATATGAAACTTAGATTAAATAAATCATATTAATGTGAAGTTGGTATAGAAAAAAAAGCAATTTAATACATTTGAATTAAAATTAATAGTTAGTAGCATGTCCACGGCTTTTAATTACGGCTTTACACCGGCGAGGCATTGAATCTATCAATTTTTGACATTTCGCAAGAGAAATAGAGTTCCATTCTTCTAAGAAAACGTCGTACAGCTCTCTCAAATTGCCACACTGTCGATATGAAACCTTTTTCTTGACTTCGCACCAAAGATGCTCTATTGGGTTAAGATCTGGGCTGTTGGCTGGCCAATCTAAGACAGAAACTGATTGTGATGTGAGGAATTCCTTAACGGTCGTGCTTTCCTTATCATTGTCGTGCTGGAATGTCCAAATAACCGGAAGCACGTCTTCGGCATATGGTAACATTGTTTCTTGCAGTATATTTTTGTATTGGAATTGATCCATGTTTCCTTCTATCAGCCTAACAGGTCCAACGCCATGTCCAGAAAAGCACCCCCAAATTTTCACATTTCCCCCGCCATGCTTTAATGTCACTTTTGTGTACTTTGGGTCGAATGCTTTATTCGGAGGGCGTCGTACATATCGTTTTCCATCAGAACATACCCTATTTATTTTTGTCTCGTCAGAAAAAAGAACGTTTTTCCACTGTCTGACTGTCCAGTTTTCATACCTTCTTGCAAATGCAAGTCGGGCTTGCCTATGACATCGTTTCAACATAGGCACCTTCCTTGCTATCCTTCCGTTCAACTTATTTTCTACCAAACGCCTTCGAATAGTGCGTGCAGAGATTGCTGAAGGGTTGTTTTCGCCAAAATATTCTTTTCTCAACACATTAGACCCTTTAAAAGGATTTTGTTTTGCCAAACGAACGATATTTCGATCATCTCGACGAGATGACTTTCTCTGTCTAGGTCCACGTGGAACGTTTGAAGTAGTTTGATACGTGGAAAAATGCTTTACGGCATGGAAAACCATTGTTTTTGAACATTGCAGATAGTCGGCTATCTTTTTATACGACCAATTCTTCTCGCGAAGTTTTATTATTACTTCTCTTGTAGATTTATCACAACTTTTATTTTTCCCCATTGTTTTTATACGAAGTAATCACTTTTAAGACTTTAACAGCACGAAATGGCGCCAAAATTATACGAATAATAATCTACAACCACAGAGCCACACAGTGTTCTCTATTTAAATTTGAAAAAATAATAAACTATTCAGCGTTCTTAATTACGTGACCAGCCAGTAAGTACTAATACTAGGTTCAGATCGAATGTATAAAGTTTCTCTATTAATTTTTTAACCAACAATGTTGCATAAATGAATGTACCGGTAGTACGGAAAAGTTTCGCAATACCGAGAGAAATAAAAAAAATACGGGCAATTAGTTATACTTGTTACTTTGAAAAAATCATCTCAATAAATAATCGTTCTTAATTATATGGCCACAACTGTATTCTGGATTCCACAGGGATTCTGGGAGTACCCAAGTGATTTTTTTATTTTATTTACTAGTAGCGGTTGTCTGCGAATAATTCGTTTATCGCTATCCCGCGAGAACTCAATTTCCGGGATAAAAACTATCCTTTGTCCTTCTCAGGGTCTCAAATCATCTTCATGCCAAATTTCACCTAAATAGGTTTGTTTAAGCGTGAAGCGTCTGCTACAGAGAATTACTTTCGGATTTATAATATTAGTAAGGATCAGGATTATTTTTCCATGGCCTGGTATTACAGAGCTTAAAAATCTAGCCTCTAGTGCAGTGGTATCTAAAGTAGTCTGTATCGACCACCACGAAGACCTGCGAGGGGTCTACTACGCGAAAAAAACCTAAAATTGGAAGGGCCAGGGTCTTTGAGACACAAAATTTTGGAGATCTCTGGTCTAGTCACTCAGTCAATTCAATACTGCAGCCTCTAGCGGCGCAGCCTGAAAGCCAGGTTGCTTCTTTTTATTCGACTGCAAGGAAAGGGTTATGTTTTAGAATTTTACGTTTAGAATTTCTGAGGCAATATGCTGACTCGGACTCGGACGTTAGACATAGCTAGTTTGGTAAAACATCTTATGTTGAAATTACTACTTAAAAGGTATTGAAGAGCCACAATTCCCACAGTAAACGCTACTGAACATTATGTAGTACAAGCTAAGCTGAGCCTATTACGGCTAAGGAAGTCCGCGCTGCATGGAAATAAACTTAGCTGCGATTATCCACGCACAATAACGTATCAATAATGAACGCTTGCGTAACTTTATAATTAAAATAGAAAGCACCACGGATCAGCTGAAGCCATTGTTTGAGTGACACGATAATGCTTACGTAAATAAGCTATCTGCCCATCAATTTCGACAACACCGAAGCAATAAAAACAACGATTTCCAGTGCGGACAAATAGTTCGGTGAAAGTGAATTCAATAACACAATTTTGAGAGAATCCAATGGCTTTGGTTGAATGGAATAATTAATGTAGGTATCAATCACGAGCGTAATGAATAATAAACAATGTTATTTGAAAGAACTTTTATGAGGTTTTGTTTAAAGTGAATTGGTAGAGCGTGAGAATTTCATAGACTTGGGTGTATCGTGCACTAGTGATATTGCAGGGAATTATTAGGTCGTTGAAATGGCAATGGGCAGGCCATATAACACGCAGAACAGATGGCCGTTGTGGCTGAAAAGTTCTCGAATGGAGACCATGGACTGGCAAGCGCAGCGTGGGACGTCCACCAACGAGATTGACGTTCTGGTAAAGGCCGCAGGTTCTCGGTGGATGCAAGCCGCTTCCAACCGTAATGATTGGGAATCAAAGAGGGAGGACTACGTTCAGCGGTGGACGTCCTACGGCTTAAATGATGATTGGGTCGGTTGGATAAATGATTGGGAACTTCTCACACATTAAAAATTGCTTCGCAGGTGAATCCAAGTTTCCCAACGAATGTTCTCCTTCACCGAATAACTAACGGTAATTTCACACATAAATTCCGAAAACCTCATACGAGGTGCGAGCGATTCGAAACTGCGACTCTGCTATAGAGGCTATGCTATAAGTCAAACTATGAACTAAGCTCTTAAGTCATTTGTACAAAAATAGGCTACTGTCTTTTACTCAACCTCTGTGCACTAATTTACCCTAATTTCGTAAGAAATGGTAGAGGGGCACCTGCGAGGTAAGGCCGGCAAAAGTCAGGGCCAGATTTAAAGTCTGCAGGCTCTGGGGCAACGAAGGACCCTAGGGAGCAGAGGCCCCAAACGAGAGACAAATATAATACCGTCTAGGTAAGATCATACAAATTTTCCGCTTCGGAGCAAAATGCACAAATGGCAAAATGTACACTACAAGCAAAATATACACACCGCTTATTGTGAAATACGCGGCACGTACAAAAAACAAAAAGTACATTCGCAAAATGTACAAATCAGAAAAAAAATTATTTATTTATTCATTTTCTGATTTGTACATTTTGTTAATGTACTTTTTGCGTTTTGTACGTTCCGAGTGTTTCACAATTTGCGTTGTGTTCATTTTGCCTTATGTGCATTTTGCTCCGAAGCGGAAAATTTGTATGGAAGGAATAGATAAGTATATGATGTTTGTTCTTTCTCGCTAAAACGGTTTGTCGGATTCTGGTGAAATTTGGCACAGAGATAGTTTATAACATACATATAGCATACTTTTATCCGGAAAAATGTAATGGTTCCCGCGGGATACCGATAAACGAATTTTTCGCAGCTAGCATGCAATAAACGGCCGATCTATAAAAAAAACCAGAGTGAGAAGAGCCCTGCGAAATGTACGCAGTGAGTGATCATTTTATTTTGTTTCGATGGGGACCCTCGTAATTTTTGATTTTATAATTTTGTTGTTGTAGTACCTAGCAATAGAAATACACATCAAGTTTAAATTTCAGGCGTCTATCTATTACGGTTTTTGAGAAGCAGCCCTATGACGGACGAACGGACAGTGTAGCGACATTAAGAGGCTGACAACACCTAATTTTGTTGAAATTGATGTCATTTAAACAGTTTTTTAAGAAAAACTGTTTGTTCTAGCACATCAAAAAATTATATGTTAATAATTCATCATATTTCAAAGACCGTGGACGGACTCGATACATAATTGGACGAAATCGGCTCGATAGAAAATAATTGCAAAGATAGGTCTTAAAATCATCATTAAACGGTTCCATGTCTTTATTTTTTTGGCGTATGGGTCTGCAATTAAAAACATGAAGTGAACATATTCATACCTAAACCGCTAACGAGTCATATTTCACAAATAATCCACAGTTTTTTTTTAATTAAATTTTTGCCCGATAAATTTCAATATACCCGGCTGCCCAGTAATAGCGGCATCTCGTTTACTCCGATACAAATAGACAGTGTGCGCCGACGTTGGTGTTGACAGCGTCTTAATAGGGTTCCGTTTGTCATCCTTAGGTAGGGAATGCTATAGAATTACATAATATTGTGTTGATTGATCAGATCACACCCATGTATGCTGTTGTGAAAAACTTTTAATTCCGTTAGGAGTTCTCACACTTTTTTCTCCACGGCCGGCTTTTGCACGAGCGTGTAAAATCATGACATTTGATTATTATGATGTGCTACTTGTTGCCCGCAAGTTTTTCTGCGTCCCACGAAAACTTAGTTCTTTACTGGGATAAAAAATAGCTTGTTACTCAGGGAGGCTTAGGCTCAACACACTCTCGAAATGTACACTTTCTCTGAAGGTGCACTATCTGAATAATTACACTTCCCAAAGGGTACACTTTCTCAGATAGAGCATTTTCTCTGATGGTACATTTTAGAAGGTACACTTTTTCCAGAGATCCGTAGTTGTGAATTATAAACTGTCGTCGCATAAAAGTGTTTCTGTTAAAGTGCGCGTTTTGGCAAAGTGCTTTTTTGGGAAAAAACACTTATTGTGTGGGTAAGTGTAGTATGTATGGTTGAGTGTGCATTTCGACAAAATGTCCTAATTTAGAAAGTGTATGTTTCAGGAGTGTACTTGTTGCGAAATGTGCACTTTTAGACAAAGTAGGTCCTTACACACTGGGAAGTGGGTTAAACGTGCCTAAGCCTGAGGGCTTCACTGAGGTGAAAGAGCAGTTTTCAATTAGTGAAACCATTTTTTAAATTTGTTCAGTAGTTTGTGTTCTGAATATTTCTACATTGTATCAAATTGGTTGTCTGGAAGAGATCGCTTTTGAGCGATAAGGCCGCCTATTGTCTGCCTCAATTTTTATTTTGTTAATTTTTTACTGTGCCTTCTTTTGGTATTCAATAAAGAACATTTTGTATTTGTATTTACAGTACCAGAGATTACCCCTTTCCAAACACACACCCAAAATTTAACTCTTTATTATATTAGTATAGACATGATAAATTCAATATTAATTAGCTATATCTATTCTCATGACAAAACCCAACCCCACATATACTAAGTAAGTATATCTTTACCTCTTTAATAATGGTAGCTAATGTAACCTTACACATTATGAAAATAACAATTTACCTACCTAATTATTATGCAAATTATATGTAGGTATGTTACCTTCAGTAGCACCCAAGACAGCAGAAGTGTCGAAAATTTGATGCTTGAGAAATTGTAGAACTAGGTACTCAATTCCTTTGTTCACTAACTGTAACCATTGTGGTTAGATTCAAGGAATTGAGAATGTTTATTTATTATTAAGGTATTTGTTTATTACAATATTGCATTATGTTTGAAATATACCTAGGAGTTGTAAAGGACAGATATTTGTTTGAAGAACAGAAAATGGAGAAAGGTAGGTGAAGAAGAGAGAGAGGGAGCTCTGAATATACTGAAACTATAATGATAATTCACTTGACTGTTTTATAATTTGATAAAGATTCTAATAAGAAATAATGAAGATATATTTAATTGTAATTTTAATAAGGTTTCTATTTAGTTCCTAATTAAATCAGGTTATTACATAACATGTAAGTAGGTACCTATCATAAATTGCAATATCTCCCATAAGTTTGAAAAAACTCCCACACTACAACTGTCATATTTCCAATAACATCCAAAATAAATTATTGATAGAATAATAAAACAATGATTAAAGTAATTACAGCTTCAGAAAGGTAATTCATATACTTCACTCTAAATTTGGACTAGGTAAGGTGCTGTTGCAAGATCTAGTTTTAATTTAACTGTAGCACAAACCATAAAAGCCTTAAAAGCACACCATGAGAGATAATAGACGTTCTGCCTTTTGAAAAAAAGGCACTTCAAGGGATAAAATGAGTTATAAGTTACCTGCTTATAGAATTCTCAAGAGCTTGGTGTGGACTGCAAACAACTATGCACTTGACTGAACCCATCAACCTATGACTGCAATTAAATTGCACAAAATCCAATAATACCAATCTGCCACAATGTGTGGCCTCTAAGCATTGAAAGGATCAGCATTGTGTATTAAACACAATTAAAATGATTCAAGCATTCCTGGAGGCTTGGTGAATTGGGCAGGCCTGTGAATAGCATTCCTATAACTGGCTATAGGTACAGGTATATTGATGGATGTGGGTGTCTATTTGATTAATGCAAGTAATGCTCAAAATACATGTTCTCAAAGTTAATGTGTGTAGTAGTTCAAATATTATGTAATACATAATGTGTTTGACTAGCTTACCTTGGATTATACTATAATATAATACTTAACACTAATAAATGCCTGGTATTTTTTTTATTTACGTGTCGATTGTTGTTGTGCCTACTTAAAAAGGCCGGCTATAAAAGGATGATACAAATATTTCACGCCATCTGTGTCTCGAAAACACTAACCTCTTGTGAAAATCAATTTACAACCTAGCGAATCTGATGACGGAAGCACATAAATATCGCACGTACGATGAAAAACATGTTCCAGGTCTTAACAGTTATGACAAAATAAAATCAAAGTACGTACTTACCGGCGCAACCACTTGAAAACTCCCATGTCGTGCAACGAAGCCACTTTTTGTAGAAATGTAAACCATACAGTAATTAAATAACACTACCAGCGCATCGTGCGCAATTAGCAACTAATAAAGTAACTTTTCAACTAAAACGGAAAGTCTTGAGCACAAGCACGCGGAACATTACCGGCGCATTAGAGGTCCGATAGTCATAAAAAACGTCTAGCAACAATGACCACCAATATATTGTGTGGTCAGACAAAACATCACGAACAACACGGCATTCGCAATGAACTGAATTTAGTTTTTTGTACAAATTACTTTTCGTTGCGCTCCGGTGATCCACTTCATCCGCCGGTCGGGCTTCGCTCGCTCGTCGTTCTAGTCTACCGCGGTCACAGACGGCTCGGCAATTGTGTGAACCACACAGTAGACGTCAAAAAATAAAACAGTAATTTCTAAAGAAATTAGAAGGTACTTTACGCCGGCAAGCAGATAAAGCATATTCAATTGATGATTGTTTACCTCTCCTTTGACGTTTCCGTTTCTGATCGGGTTTTAAGAATTTTCACAGCTTTATATTCAAATAAAAACTTCCTCATTGTAAATAAGTTTGAACAATTTATTTATATTGGGCTTCAAAACTATAAACTATCTTACAATTATAGAGTAGAATTTAAAACGATGATTCTATTTGTTATTGACTTGACAAATTAGCAATGGACGTTGGATGGATAATTTACAGTAAACTAAACCACTTTTTTTTCTAAAATAATTACTAAGGAAATAATCTTGGAATAAAATACGTAATTTATATTATTAGAACTTTTCTAGGTGTTTAAATTTATTAGAAATTATTAGATACTTTTACTAAATTTAAGTAAGCATATGATGACTAAAAATTCAACGACTTTCTGTGTTCCCGCCATTTTTGGTGTTACCCTATCAAAATTTATTTTTAAATAATACGCATGAATCACAACATATTAAATCCACTTCAGCTACTGTTACACATGCTCGTTACTAGCACCAGGCCTCATGCATGCCATGTACTTACGCGCGATATTTACCTACCGCGGGGACGATCGCCTGCGATCGAAATTCCAGTAGGTTGTCACAAGCGCGCGCCGACGCACGTTCATTCGTGTTCCACGGAAAAAATATGCCGCCTGAACTTTTATAAGTGAATGGTGAAACAGGGGGCAAATTTTAATATGACTATGCTAGAATTAATAGCTAATATAACAATTTGGAAGTTCGTATCGTGCTGTCCCTCTTACTCTTCTATAAAAAGCTATAAGCGTGAGCGGGATGGCACGATGCGAAGTTCGAAAGTTAACCTTCGTATTTAGTATAACGCTAGGGTACTATGAGCATGGCAATGTGTTCTACGCATTACAATAAATATCCTTTTTTGTTAGGATTCCAGAGCTAAAATGGCAAAAACGGAACCCTTATAGTTTCGCCATGACCGTCTGTCTCTTTGTCCGTCCGTGGCTTAGCTTAAAGAATATTAGTGCTAGAAAGTTTGCATGGATATAATATATAGCAATTATCCCGACAAAATGGTAAAACAACATGTAGAAAAAAAAAATTTAATCCAAACTGCCAGCCCTTGTCACTGTCGGCACGCACACATTCTTAAGGAGACGGAGTAGTATAATCTGTGGCTACAATCGCGGTAAGTACCAAGATTTTGTACGGGATGCAGTATCTGTTACGAAGTAACTATTAAGTAATCTGTGCTAGCACAAAACCATGCTACTAACGAGCAAATGCTACCCACTAGCATGTGTGTATGTATAGGACATGCTACTATTAAGCATGCTCTTTAGTGGCATGCTGGCTAATAGCAGGCCCTGCTATCTTCGAGCATGCTAGTTGATAATAAGGCAAGTGTGGTGAACGCGTTTGCTTAATGAGCATTCTATAGTATTAATAGCGTTTATTTACACGAAAAAAATGCTGCGGTGTATATAAATACATGACGAATTATTTAAATTGTACTTATTATATTATGTCTGGGGCTTTTGCATTACAACTTCGAAAAAACCATCTTACATGAAAGAAATTGAACCTAATTAATTTTTAATATTGATAAAAACGCTGAAGTGGGATTAAGTTAAGAAACGTCATTATTCGAGTTTAAAGGCCACCACGCGGGGCGTGCGCGCATCAACACCGGAGTGGGCCCAACGCGTTGTATAACACTGAATCATATACGCTGCGTTGCGCCGTCAGAGTGTGTCACCATACATATGAATCAGTGTTATACAACGCGCTGGGCCCTCACCGTCGGCGGCGCGCGCACGTAAATGATTTTTATAACCTGCAATATTCTTTTCTCACATTTCTGTTAGCAATCGGGTATTTACTCCAAAGTCTTCTCTTCTAGCCAACCCATCACGAACCCAAATCTTCCTATTCCTTTTTTTTCCTCTTTCTAGTTGAGAGAAGTATTTAGATGCATTGCATCGCCAGCAAAAGCATAATTATATTCAGCTCCATACGGATGGCGGTTTAATTTTTCAAGGTTTTATTTAAACTGACAGAGAGCACGCTATCAAATGGGATGTGAATTGGAGTGTTTGCTTTGAGCTTGCTTATTCAGGATCATACTTAAAACTAGCATGATTATTGCTAGCAAATGTAAATAGTTCATAAGCATGCTCATATAAATCGCTTTTTAGCATGCTAGTAACGAGCATGTGTAACAGTAGCTTACGATTTTTATTCTGTGATACCAGCCTATTATAAGTATATCGAGATTGTTTCGGAAGCAAATATATTATAATCAACTCTACTGCAAAAGAAGTTCTGTTCAAATAATAATGTGAGGTGGTCATACATAATACAACACGATTATATATTTTTATCGATACATTTCAGTTTAATGGATGAGATAGATAGGTACATCACTATATACATTTTACATAGCAACATCATCGTAAATTGTCACTGTCAGTCAAATGTCAAGTTTAATTTTCGAAGGGATTGTTTACGTTAACTTTGATTTGAATTTTTATTTTATCACTGTTTCGCTACTAATATATCGACTAAATATTCATGGATGAATTGAGGGGACCTAATATTCAAATAGTTCTCCACGTCAAAGAAGGTTAATAAAGCTTTGTGAAGGATGTTGAAACTATTTCAAATTTGAGGTTTGAAGTTAATAATATTCTGTTATTTTTAGGACTTGGTTTCGGATTTTTACGGACTCCATTTATCGTTAGTGGGTCTCTGAATGGATATATGTTGGAGACTGATCCTGTGGTGCCAGTTCACGCACCCAGTTTCGATGCAGAACTAGTCTGGGAAGCCGACAAACGAAGATTTCGAAGGTAGATTTTTAACCATTATAAACATATTAAGTATTTTGTTAAAGATTACTATGCATACATACAGTTATAAAAATACTTACGCAAAAAATTAAATCACCCTTATTTATTTATTTACTACTTTTTGTATGCTAATATTTATATGATCAGTAACATTCAAGCAATGCAAAGTCTAGCAATGCATTTCTTTTAAACTTTTAAGGTAAACTGGTTAGTGAACAAAATAACTGTATTTGTTTTACTTGCAGCTTAAGGGTCCAGAATGTCCCTATTAAAGTGGAAGTTCACACTGTGGCAACACAGGGGCGGAAGGATAAGGTTGGATACCTACTCCTCAGTCTTCTCGGAGCTCAACCTTGCCCAGCCACTAAAATTGTGGATGTAAGTGACAATGTTTTGACTTAGTTCATTAATATGTACCTTAGTTATGATAGGGCAACTTTTACAGCTAATTGAAAGTTAATCTGGTTGTCAGGGTAAAAATTACTTACTCTGCTGACTCAACAATCCAAAGTGGATCTAGGCCTCCTGTTATGAGTTAAGGTCAATGCACCCTGCTCTCTGCGATCTTCTCCTATTGTGTGTGCAGGATGCGTAAATTCTTCCCTACATCATCTTTGTGACACTGTGGTCGGCCAACAGGTCACATGTCGCCCAGTTGTTCTGTGTACAAATTAAAAATTAATTTGTTTTTTTTTGTGTTATTTTATTTCCAGCTGAGGCACACATGGCATAGACTACTTGGTGTGAAAGCAGAGGGCAAGTGCTGCCACCCACAGCTGCTGCTAAGCCTGTCCGTTGAGGACCGAGTCAACACACCCACTCCGGTAATTATACACTTGGCGTCACGGAAATCGCACACCTACGGATTTTGCTTTCAAGCGAATATAACTCTTATCTTTATAACTTTTATTGCTTTTTTTACCGATTTTGCATTGTTATTAAATGGAGGATTAAATAACCTTTCATATGAATCCACACACCCATACTTTACCCTTAAGACTGTGGAGGAGTACGCATATGCGCGTTTCCGGATCTTGTGGCGGCATTTGTATTGAAGTACATCAGTTATTAAGTTAAATATGCCACTTAGAGTAGGTACTATGTAATGTCTCATTTTATTACATTATTATCTTTTATGTTTCAATCAGATTGCTGGCCTGTCACTGCCAGTCCAAAGTCATCAGCTCAAGCTCTTATAACCTGTCTTCATACTCTTTGTTGAATGATCATTTTTGTCAAAAGTTACAAGACAAAATAATAAGAAAAGAAAAGAGGAAAGATATTTTGTTCCATCTACAACTTTTATTGTTTTTCAGAGGAATGAGCTGCGAATGTTCCACAGTAATGATGTGGCTTTTCCCTCAAGTGATGGTGCCAACCCACCAGTGGGCAAATCCTTGTTACTCACATTGAGTAAGTTTACAACAAAATTTTGCCATGGGTCCAGCATTTTCAGAGCTTAGTAAGATGGAAGCGAGCTATGTAGTCAACATCAATTTAATATCAACTGATTGGTATAAATAATTCCAAAATGTATTTATGCATTCATGCATCCTGATCCACGCTGCTACATATCAAGAGATTAAACATACCAGTAAGTTGCGAAAGTCTGTAAATGTGTCTGTTTGTTTGTCAGTTTTTGTAGACTTACATTGAATTTGTCACAAAGATGTTTGTAACTATTATCATCATCATTTCAGCCGTAGGACGTCCACTGCTGGACATAGGTCTCCCTTATTGACGCCCAATTATGACTGTTGGAAGCGACTGGCACCTACTCTGAACCTGCGGCCTTCATCAAATCGTCCGTCCATCTCTTTGGTGGACGGCCCACGTTGTGCTGTTGGATTAACACATTACAAAATTTGCATTGTTCCCGAGCGATTTACGAATTCTTCGGTGACAGACTCAAACAATAGCTTAAAGATTTTATTTCTTTGTATAAATCTCCAGATGAATACATCGCGGAGAGTAAGAAGACGGCTTCTTCGCCCGAGCTGCAGCCGCGCTTGTTGTGCGACGAGGGGCTCATACAGATTGGAGTAGGAAGGCACCTCTTTGTGCTCAGCTTTGTTATTGGCTCCGTGGAGAACTTAGATCTGGTAAATATACTGTTTTATTTGATGCTTCCAAATGGCAGTGGGCAGGGCACATCGCTCGTAGAACTGATAGCTGATGGGGCAAAAAGGTTCTCGAGTGGCGTCCACGGACCGGAAGACGCAGTGTAGGTAGGCCTCTAACAAGATGGAGCGACGACCTGGTTAAGATTGCGGGATCGCGTTGGATGCGGATGGCACGAGACCGATCTGTTTGACGAGCCTTGGGGGGGGGGGGGGTCTATGTTCAGCAGTGGACGTCTTTCGGCTGAAATGATGATGATGATGATACTCCCACGCCCAAAATACCGCGGCGCGGTGTCTCTAGACGAAAGTCTTTGACCAGTGTGTGTTGCCAGTGACGACATACGGAACTGAGGTGTGGTAAAACGCTGCCGTGCTAAGCGCAAAAGCGGTATCTATAAAATAAATAAATAAAGGGTTTGAATGAATGAATGAAATTAATAAAATTTATTTCGAAACAACAACAACAAAAAAAAAACGGTATTTTTTAAATATAAAAATGTATTGAGGCAGTTGTCTCGAAAAAGGAGTCCACTCAGCATGAGTCGAGACAGGGGGCCACGACGCTGATTTTCAGTGGATCCTATAACGAAAAACCTAAAAAAAAAAGTTTGGTACTGGAGGCCTTACTTGCATTTAGCCTTTTAGCCTTGGCGAGCAGAGCACCTTAGTTGTACCTATTATTTCCCGGGTAGCAAAATGTCTTGGTCTGTAAAACGCCCTCATTGCTATATAGCCATAATAGAGTGGGCAGGGCACATTGCTCGTAGAACCGACGGCCGATTGAGCAGGGTTTCTGGAGTAGTGACCGCGAATCTGAAGATATAGCGCGGGCCCCCAACAAGACGTAGGTACAAACGGTCTGGTTAGGTCACAGGAACCCAAACTCGAAATTTGGGCCAATCAACTTTTAAACCGACTATAATCTGTCCGCGACATTTTTCAAACAATTGCAGATTTTTGTAAGTAAACATGTTTTTTCTGTAATTTAATAGATGAATAGCATGAATACATGCCGTCCTACGTAAGTTTAACCTATTAAACCGTGAAATATCTTGTTGGAAGTACGATTTTTTGGTAACGCCAGAGACAATTTTGGTAACGCAGGAGACGCCTAAAACGTCGGTTTAAAAGTTGATTGGCCCATTTATGTGCGTGATAATGATAACATTTGAAATTTACCATGATTTTTATGGTGATGGCATACAGCGTGAGAAAAACTGCACACAACTGCGAAGAAATTTAATGTGAAGGTTCCGATCTGCATTGGGCCCGCGTGGGTACTACGGCCCAAGCTCTCTGATTCTGAGAGGAGGCCTGTGCCCTGTAGTGGGGCGTGTGTAGGCTGGGATGATGATGATGATGTTTTTGTTGTGCTATCAGTGAGCGTACATCACGCTTGATGCATTTTAGGGATTTTTCGTGCTTTAGTAATTGAAACATAGATGGCGATAGTAACCTCTGTTTAATTGCTGTTTTTTTGTATTAATATTATCGTGATTGTGTAAATTTCAACCAATTATCAAATAAACTTTTATTTTCTATGTTTTTTTAATTGTCACTTCTGGATTTCTTTTGAGTTTATTTTTTATTCGCTTCATTTAGTTCACAAAAATTATAACAGATGGCGTTAGTTACCTGCGTCTTGCATACAGTCAATGGCGTGATAAAAAGGAAAGGCAAACAAATTGATTTATTTTATTATCCGATTACGAGGAAATTAAAAAGAAGGGTTGAAAAACTTGAAATTTTGCTTTTCAGCTGCTACCAGACTACGGGTCTAACAAAGAACCACTTGACTGCTACGTGTCTTATTCAGTTTTCACACATAACATCACAACTGACAGGTGAGTTAAAATATTGTCTTTTAACCCATAAATAAAGACATGGTGTAAACCTTTGTTAAAATTCGATGATCATTTCGCCAACGTCCATACCACGTTGAAAACACCGGTTCTCGTCCGATCACCGAAGTTAAGCAACGTCGGGCGCGGTCAGTACTTGGATGGGTGACCGCCTGGGAACACCGCGTGCCGTTGGCCTTTTGCTTTTTTTTTACAGACATTCTGAATTTCCATCATTGGAGTGGCTTGGGTGCTTATGTGCACCACTATGATTCTATGATAATTTTTCTCTGCGTATCTGTTTTCTGTACTGCAAACTATTATTGTGTTCAATATATTCACTGTTTTGTATTCTGGTACCGATTGTATATACTATACTAGAGATTCTGTCCTAGTCCAAGCTAAAGGCCCATTTAGATTATGCAAGCTTCTTGCACATAAAGAATCGGCAATAATAATATGAAATTATTTTGTTGCAATAACAGTATGCAAAAATTGTACCAAATAGTTTACATTACAGATGAGCAATATAAAAAAAAATAACAATTATTGAATATGTATATTTATATACAGATACACTTATTCCAGAATTGAATTCAAATTGCTTTCAATGCAATATACAAGAATATCGTGTTAGGTTTAGACTGAGTATTTTTTTTCTTCATATACATATGTATTATGTTATGTCCAAGAAAGTTGTATAGTCTAAATCATTAAATAGAACTTTTAATTAGATACGAGCGTATAATCTTTTTTTTATGTGACTTCACCAGATGTCTCTGATAGTGTTGATAAAATTTAAGAATGTAATTGCCAACGTCCATACCACGTTGAATACACCGGTTCTCGTCCGATCACCGAAGTTAAGCAACGTCGGGCGCGGTCAGTACTTGGATGGGTGACCGCCTGGGAACACCGCGTGCCGTTGGCTTTTTGCTTTTTTATTTCAACTCTAGCTTCCTCCATATTCTTTTTTTCTCTAGGGTAGGTGTGACGGTGACAGGCGGTGGTTTCAGTGCCGTATTCAACCAGCGAACGTCGCTGCGCCTGCGCGGGGATATCCGTTCGCTCGGCCTGTACTTGGCCGAGTGCCCGCACCTAGTTGCCACCATACGCGCAAGGGACAAGGACGTCGGTAAACACACACGCACACATTTTTAATAACCTATGGAGAACTAATTTAAACAACCATTGTCGCTATGGAACATGGTAGACTTTTTCCTTACTTCGTTTTGAGTATATCGTGCAGTAAACATAAAAAAAACCGGCCAAGTGCGAGTCGGACTCGCGCACGAAGGGCTCTGTACCTTATCTATAAAAAAGGCAAAAAAATCACGTTTTTTGTATCGGAGCCACCCTCAAATATTTGTTTTATTTTAATTATTTATTTTTAATGTGAATACATAACTAAATAATCTGTGAATATTTCAAGCGTCTACCTGTTGCCGTTATCAATATAGAGCAAGGATGATATAGACAGGATTAGCAATCGCTATAGTACAGACCGACCGCGGAAAAATAGTTCGATTATTAAATCTAGATGGCGCTGACATTATAGCCCGAGGCTTTGAAAGCAAAACAATAAGACTACAGATGTTTCATATTACTGCAAATGTATTATTATGCAATATTTTTGAAAAATAATTTATTTGTAGTAATATGAAACATCTGTAGTCTTATTGTTTTGCTTTCAAAGCCTCGGGCTATAATGTAAAAATAAAATAAAATAAATAAATATTAGGGGACAATCTTACACAAATCGACCTAGTCCCAAACTAAGCAAAGCTTGTACTATGGGTACTAGACGACGATTAACATACTTATATAGATAAATAAATACTTAAATACATAGAAAACATCCATAACTCAGGAACAAATATTCGTGCTCATCACACAAATTAAAGCCCTTACCGGGATTCGAACCCAGGACCTCTTGCTTCGTAGGCAGGGTCACTACCAACTAGGCTAAAGCGGTCGTCAGCGCCATCTAGTTATAATAATCGAACTATTTTTCCGCGGTCAGTCTGTACTATGGCGATGGCTAATCCAGTCTATATCATCATTGATATAGAGCAAAAAGGAGCAAAAAAATCACGTTTGTTGTATGGGAGCCCCCTTAAGTATTTATTTAATTCTGTTTTTTTAATATTTGTTGTTATAGCGGCAACAGAAATACTTACATAATCTGTGAAAATTTCAACTGTCTAGCTATCACGGTTCGTGAGATACAGCCTGGTGACAGACGGACAGGGGGTCATCCATAAATTACGTCACACCAATTTCGATCAATTTGGACCCCTGCCCCCCCTTGTCACACTTATTACTATGAAAATCGCCATTATTTTGTTCTAGTGTCACAGATCGCTTGACCCCCGCCCCCCTAATGTGTGACGTAATTTATGGATGGCCCCCAGAAGGATAGACGGACGGACAGCGAAGTCTCGGTAATAGGGTCCCGTTTTTACCCTTAGGATACGGAACCCTAAAAAAGATCCCTCTCCAGACAGATCTTTATGCCTGGAAACCAAAGACCAAGGGAACAGAGTTGGAACTTGTATTACGTAAACTTCGAAAGCGCGATGAGGAACGTAGCGGTTTCTCTAAATGACAAGTAGATAGCGCTAGAGGTCGCTACAAACTTCTATGAATTTTTATTATTGTATTGCGCTAAACGCTTAGAGACTAAAATCGTCGGGTATCGATGACTTGCGTAGCTTTGTGTACGAAGGCAACAATTACAAAAGACAGGTCAATATTGTTTACCTTTTTTCTGATACAGATTAAGCGAAGTATTAATAATGAGGACTTTTGCCAAGCAGTGAGATTTGTGGTCTGTTTGTCCAGGCATCTGCAGCATGGACCTACGCAAGCTTGTGCCCACTGAAGACATCAATCATTTCCTTGACAATTTCTGTAACGAGTTCCAAGCCTTGAGTATTCACGAGAGATGTTTCATACTGCGGTGCGACGAGCGAGCAAGAGAAGATACTCGACGGCCATACGTTGATATAGATATGAGTCTTAAATATATCGGGATGAAGAATGACAATGTAGTAAGTGTTAAGTGTTGTAAATGACAGTAATATTCAATTGTTTGTTTGCCAACGTCCATACCACGTTGAATACACCGGTTCTCGTCCGATCACCGAAGTTAAGCAACGTCGGGCGCGGTCAGTACTTGGATGGGTGACCGCCTGGGAACACCGCGTGCCGTTGGCTTTTTGCTTTTGGAATCTACGTAACCGTGCTTTTTATTGCTTTTAACCGACTTCAAAAAAAGGAGGAGGTTATATGTTCGACTGTACTTATCTGTTTTTTTGTTTTACAGAAACCAAATATTCTAACAGCTCGTAGTGCAACACAACTCGATAGCGACAGAAAAGCTGAAATAATGGAAAATAAGGGAGTTTTGGACTATAAGAGCAGCGGCAGTTGCACTAACTTGGACCAAGATGTCGGAGGCGTGGCATACACTAATAATACTGCAAGGAATACTTCCAGGTTTGTATTTTTCGTGTCCGATCACGGCAAAGCCGATAGGATTTTTATTTTATTTTAAACAGTGTTTTCTATGTGTGTATGTTCCACTGTAGTGCTAAATCTAGCTTATTTATTTATTTATTTTATTTATATAAGATATCATTCATTATCAATCAATTCGGATTTACCATAGACCCCAAAATTATATAGTGTACAATTGTAGTGTACAGTCAAGGGCAAAAATATGTATACACTTTAGTACCTTGTCACTTTAACCACTGTGACAGTTCATATATGGCAGTTCAAACATGACGAAAATAGACAAGGTACTAAAGTGTATACATATTTTTGCCCTTGACTGTACAATGTAGTAGCTTTTCTCTTTCACGACTAGGTGGCGCTAGAGTCGCTACAAGATTTCAATCAATTCGGTATTACCATAGAATATACCAAGTACAGCACGATACAGACTGTATGCTTTTCTCTTGGACGGCTAGGTGCCCTAGAGTCTTTACAAGATTTCATTCAATTCGGTATTACAACCCAATTATAGCACGATGTAGCGTATGCGTATAGGGAACGTGCAGAAACTATAGGCGGCAGCATAGAGTAACTTATACATTGGGAGATAGAGTTGTCAGTTTGCTTCCCATGTAGGCGCCCCCCAGTGTCTAAAGATGAAACTATTTCCTACTATGTATATATGCATACCTACATAAATACTATACGACTACGCAGTACTGTTGGATGCCCATCTAACTTTTTATTTTATTCGTGAAATTAAAATTAAACACATTCGTCTTTAAAACTTTTTATTTAAATAAAAACACACACGACTATAACAAAGTAATTACCAAGTTGTATTATTAAATATGATAACATTACATGGCACGGAAAGAAAGTACAACCTGAACTATGGAAGTACAGTCCATTTGCTTTACAGCAAGCAATGATAGCAATGTAAAACAACGTTAAAATTGTTGTTGTAAACACAGTCCGGTACACAGCACTTCTTTTCTGATGTCGTAGCGGAAATTCGGAGTCCTGGGTTCACAAAATATACGTTCGCCAAAGTCCAGGTTAGAGCGTGGGTTAACAGAATAAAGCACAGTCACAAGAATCCATAAAACAAAGCCGAGAGTCGTAAGTTGAAAACAATAAATACAAAACGCAACAACAACGGACGCACGGAGGTAAATAAATGAAAGAAATGTCAAAAAAGTAAATAACTTCTGAAAGTGACGTTGACGTTCCATAGCCAAACACTTCTTTCTTTCTTAGCATGGCACGCCCACAGTTTATTCGTATAAAAAATAATAAAAAATTCTGTCACAGTAAATAAGAAATCGATTCAACATAAACTTGAACATTTTAAGACTTTTTCTGTGGTTAAAATCATGAATAGTTTCATTAAGAAATTGAGACATACATAATGATCATGTTTATAAATGCGTTAAATGAAACGTGTTAGCACATTATTATTTTTTTGTTTCAATAATAACGTCTCAAGCAATTTGCTTTTTATTGTATTTGATTATGATTATCATAAAATTTAAATGCTATCGGCATGTGCTTATTCAGGAAAAAATTATAATTTTGGAAGTGTATTATATATGTTTAAACATATTCCAAGAGTATACTTGCGCCATCTGTGGAGGAAAGATGAAACTAAAACCTTGGTTGGTTTCTCCATACAAATCAGAAATGTACTAAGTGAAAAGACCGTGGGCGGCAGCACTAATGCGACAGAAGAGACACTATGCGGACAGTAAAAGAAACTTATCAGGGTAAAACATTCAAATTGATGGCAGCACCGTCTACGTGCACATTCCCTATATAGTGTAGTAGCTTTTTTCTTTGACGACTAGGTGACGCTAGAGTCGCTACAAGACTTCAATCAATTCGGTATTACTATGGACCAAATATAGCACGATGTAGACTATGTTTTTCTCTTGGACGACTAGGTGCGCTACAGTCGCTAAATGATTTCATTTAATTCGGTATTACCATTGACCAAACATAGTACGACTTGGTACGACGTACGACGTAGAATGTAGTAGCTTTTCTTTTTAACGACTAGGTGGCGCTAGATTCGCTAGAAGATGTGTATCAATTCGTTATTGTTATGATCCAGGTGGTATGGGCTACATTTTTTGCGAAGATAATCACGACTAGTGGAGTACCGAAGTGATCGAAGTGATTGGGCGCGGGGGGGACGTACTCTCTCCCGAAATAGTACTCACTTTATAGGGAACGTGCACGCCATAGACGGTGCTGCCAACTGGTGCCATCAATTTGACTGTTTTACCCTGATAAGTTTTTTTTACTGCCCGCATAGTGTCTCTTCTGACGCATTAGTGCTGCCGCACTAGTATAATTTCCTGTCAGGGAACGTGCACATAGATGGTGCTGCCAACTGGTGCCATCAATTTGAATTAGCTATAATTAGGTTACCCTTTGACTGTAATTTTCAGATACAAAGACGCCTCAGGCGCCGCTGTGCTCCAAACTAATGAAATAACGGAACTCATAAAGAAAATGTGCGATTCTTTCGCCCAGAGCCAAGAGAAGTTGCTCGCGGCAAGGACTCGACCGCGCACCAGCGATATGCAAGTGCAGTGCGAGCAGGACGCACATAGCGGGCCGGGCGAGAAGGAAGAGGAGAGGTGAGCTTACTGTCTATGACTATAAATTCAAGTCTAGGGTGAATGAGCATTTACTAGGCAAGCGTGCTCCATCGTAGGCCTCATCTTCGCTTTCCATCAGGCGTGATTGTGGTCAAACGCGAGCCTATAATGTATAAAAAAAAATTAAAAACCCCAACGCAATTAAATCTAAGATCCCTTCCGCACCATACAAAAGAGCTGATAACTCTAACGGCTGGACTAATTTGATGAAACAACCTGCCAAACCAAACCGGCTTTTTAAATAAAAAAAAACCGCATCCAAATAGGTTCACCCGTTTAAGAGCTATGATGCCATAGGCAGACCCACAAACAGCGGTCAAACTTATAACACCCCTCTTTTTGTGTCGGGGGTTAAAAAAATGGTATCGAAAGCTTTTTGTCGACTACACATTTTTACCAAATACAAGTTTACAATTTAAAATGCTGCTACTTTTTTTTGAATTAAGTAGTTTTGGGGTTTCAGAATTAAGCAAGCGTGTTTGACACATTTGGCCCAGGGTTGGAACAGCATGGAATTTAGGTACTGTTTAGGTTTTTATGACGAAGCCTTTAGCGGATTTTAATTTTATATATTTAACCGACAAAAAAAACGGAGGAGGTACTCAAGTCGACGCGTATATATTTTGTTTTTGTCTTTTATGTATGACCACGCATAACTTTTTACAGAGTAGTCCGATTTTTTTGTTTAGCCGACGAAGTAAACTCTACATAGCGAACTTCTTTGTTTTTGATTTTATTTCGTTTGTTTGGTTTACAT
The DNA here is from genome assembly GCA_947563465.1 of Archips xylosteana. Classification (NCBI taxonomy): domain Eukaryota; kingdom Metazoa; phylum Arthropoda; class Insecta; order Lepidoptera; family Tortricidae; genus Archips; species Archips xylosteana. Next base: position 6,237,669 of record OX387360.1, read on the forward strand.
TGTTACCTTTGTATTGAAAAGCTCTTTATAGCGTAGCAACCTATCAATAGCGAAACAATACATCGTTGTTTAGACCCCAATGAATATTATTTTAACTGGCCTTCAAAAACACCTTTACTTCATTTAATTTAGAGTTAGAAACCACAACAACATTATATTGCGGCTCGTGAACTGTAATCTCTTTACAATTTGTACTAGAGTAAATAACAATTGACGACACACAAATAAAGTGACAATTTTATTTTGCGGCTCCCAGACTATTGTACTATACTATTTACTAGGTAAGAAATAGTTGATCAGACGCAATATAATGTTAATGCGGTTTCTAATTTTAAATTAAATGAAGTATAGTGCCCAGCCTTTTAATAATATCGCCCAGTAGACGGCCTCTACCTATCTTTCGTACGAGTGGGAAGAGAACGAGAGATATCTTCCGTACTCTTCGCAGTCGGTACCTGACTGACTATCAGGTATTTAACCCTACTGATAAAAAATCGTAAATATTTCGAACGTACAGTCGTCATCATAAACATCGGAGCAAGGTGCTAAGGTAATACAGGTCATGTTCAGATATTTTTACCACCTTGAATGCGCCGTTTATGATGGCGACTGTACCATGGGATTCCTAGAAATGTATTCATTTGTTTGTTTTGATTGCTTAGCACGCGTTTATTTAGAGTTCTTGCTATCGTCTTATTGCTCGGGTTATCTTTATGTCATTCTTAGTTGCTTTCCAATGTCCGAACTGTTAACATGACAAGTAAAAGAAAGAATTTGTGTATTGATGAAAAAGTGGCATTAATTCGCGCGATAGAAAAGGGAGAGAGAAAAAGTGATGTTGCAAAACGTTTTGGATTCAGCCCATCTACTGTGTCTACCATTTGGAAGAACAAGGAAAAGTTTCTACAGGCAGAAATGGATGGAAAAAAGTCTTGTAAGAAATTAAAAAAGCCAAAATTTGAAGACTTGGATCAGGCAATGTTGTCATGGTTCCTGAAGCAGCGTCAGAATAATATGGCTGTATCGGGACCAATTATGAAAGCTAAGGCAGAGAAAATTGCTGAGCAACTTAAAATAACTGATTTTAAGGCGTCAGAAGGATGGCTTGGAAAATTTAAACAACGTCACTGTATCAATTACGGTAAAGTGAATGGAGAACCACGACACGATACAAATGTTCATTCAGTGAAGAAAAATGTGGAGGAACATGGCGATGAAGAAGTGGGTGATGAGTCGCCACCAAGCATTGAACAGGCTTTCCATGCCGCAAAACTATTAGAATTTTTTTTCTTATTCAACGAAGACGATTCCACAGAATCCCAAAATATGAGTAAAATACGACGACAGATACAGTTAAAATACTGGCGTAGTAAAAAACGGAAAACGAAGATTTAAAGTGATTATAATTTTGTTATTTTTTTTTCTCTTAATTTAGTCAGAATAAAAAACATACTCATTCCTAACTAAGATTATATTGTTTTTTTAGTGTCCATTTAAGATTATTTTTCTGTTTTGAAAACAGTGGAAGTTTTTATACGGTATGTGCCGGGCCACGTGACGAGAACCGTGCGTTATGCCAATAACTTATTTACATATATTTGCTATCATTTAGTAAATAGATTCACTATGTGAAAAGGCAAAGGTCATAAATTTAATTTTTCAAAAAAAATAAAATTATTTACATATAGTAAATCGTAGGTCATTTTTCTATTATGAAAGAAAAAATAATAATTGCATTTATTTTATTTTTGTAAGTATGTTTCAAAATAAATTAACAATATTTTTTCCAAATTATATGAAGTCAAAATTCGTCGCCTGCTTGTAAAAATCCATTTTAAAAATGAAAATGGTTTTTCGACCTCTACAGATGTAACTGGCAAAAACTATAGTTTTTTGTAATGCTCTATGCAGCTTTTGTTTACAATACCTTTGTCAATTTGAACTTCCTTATTTTCTAATAACTGATTAATAATTTTTACAGATTTAAAGCCTGGTTTTTTTATTTAATATTTGTTAATTTTGCATGAATCAATTTCCCTTTGTGGTGCAGCCTCACTAATGAAACTTTATTTTGAATATCATGTACAATATTCAATGACTGTTTCAATGATCACTTGGGATCTTCTAATTTTGTAATGACTGTTGATAAAATTGTGAAATGGGTGTGTAAAAAAATTTATTTCGTTTGTTCCGTATCTGTACTGTGCTATACAATAATTGTCCCCCTTCTATCCGATCAAATAAATGCAATGAAGAGTTATCTCAAGAGCATTCACAAAAGAAGAATTTTATTTTGACAAATAACTATTTACAAGTAAATGTTAATCAACTAATTATGTGAAGCAACATTACTATTTTAGCTTGCCCCAAACTGAGCGTTAGATAACGGGGTCGATAATGTAGCTTCTAACGCGCCAAAAGAATTTTTGAAATCGATCCAGTAGTTTCGGAGCCTATTCAATGCAAACAAATAAACAAACAATCAAATCTTTCCTCTTTATAATATTAGTATAGATGTACTCGCCGGAGCCGCAGTATGTTAATATTGAAGGTGAGTGAAACCTTGGAAAACACCTGTTTTTGATATATCTATTGTTGTTTGTAGTTTAGTCATGATGATTTTCGATTGTACTGTCGCCAACGTCCATACCACGTTGAATACACCGGTTCTCGTCCGATCACCGAAGTTAAGCAACGTCGGGCGCGGTCAGTACTTGGATGGGTGACCGCCTGGGAACACCGCGTGCCGTTGGCTTTTTGCTTTTTTTTTTGATATCAAAATTTTATACGATACTACTACCTACTTCAAGAGACATTCTAATGTATTTTATTGAATCAGACGATACTTTGTGGAGGTCCATATTAGTGAACTGAAACAATTTCTTTGCTCACCAACACTAACATTTGGTAGCATAGCGTACGGTTGTGGTACCAGCTTTGAAGATGAGCTCTGGTTGAGTTCGAAACGCGTCAGTGTAGTTTGGTGGTGGTGATGGTAGGGTTTGTGTGATTTGTGTGTGTTCATACAGTATTTACGCATTTCTTACATAAACGTAACTATCGTAAGGTCGCGGGTGAGCAAAGTAATTGTTTCAGTACATACATTCTAATGTGTCAATCATTGGATTGATTTATAAACCGATGTAGTCGATGAATGTTTCTGCCTAACGTACTAAAAAAGGTTAAAGAAATGATAAGAATACGAATTTTTTTCAATTTGTCGTTGTCAGGCGCGTTAGTGGAGGTAGGTACAGCTATTTTTAATTACCATAGATGTTGATTGTATACAATATGATGAATATGTGAGAGATCCCGTCCCACTCGGTACAATGACGTGGGGCTCAAACTTGTTTGGTTTTTATTGTGTGATGTCATTTATCAGATATTTAGATATTTACATAGTGTTGATCAATTTTGCTTGTATTGTCGCCAACGTCCATACCACGTTGAATACACCGGTTCTCGTCCGATCACCGAAGTTAAGCAACGTCGGGCGCGGTCAGTACTTGGATGGGTGACCGCCTGGGAACACCGCGTGCCGTTGGCTTTTTGCTTTTTTTTAGTCAGCTGCAGATTGAAGTAATTCAACCTTCCCATGCCTGTTTTTGTATGATTACTAAAACGAAACGAACTGGAAAGTATGCCTGGGACGACTCTTTACTGTAGTTCCAAAGTACGCACATTTTGGCAGCAAAAATATATAATTATTTTTATAAACTAAATTATCATATGAAAATGGTTGTTATAATTTGGCACGTCAAGATCGCTTACCTTCAAAGCTTAGCATTAGAAAGGATTCTAATGCTATAAAAACGAAGTATGGGCCAATCAACTTTTAAACCGACGTTTTTGGCGTCTCCTGCGTTACCAAAATTGTCTCTGGCGTTACCAAAAAATCGTACTTCCAACAAGATATTTCACGGTTTAATAGGTTAAACTTACGTAGGATGGCATGTATTCATGCTGTTCATCTATTAAATTACAGAAAAAACATGTTTACTTACAAAAATCTGCAATTGTTTGAAAAATGTCGCGGACAGATTATAGTCGGTTTAAAAGTTGATTGGGCCGTATACCTAGATTAGATTAGTTTTATAAAAATCTTAAAAAGTTTACGTTTTAAGAAAAAAAAACTTCGAAATTTTAATACATTCTTTAGGGCCGACAACGCACTGGTATCGCGTAAAGCGCTGCGAGTGTCTATGGACAGTGGTGTTCATTTAACATCAGGTGACCCACTAGTTCGTTTGTCTGGCTTCACTAACATAAAAAAAAAAAAAAATCAATATTCATAAATTAACATTCGATACTTAGATACGTACCCAGTATGAGACCTTGGGAAGGACATAGGATAGTTTTTGACCCGATTGCATAATGTACCCTGAATGCAAATTTTCTTGTCACTAAAATCGATGACATATTTCATTAGAACGGATCTTCCCATGTCTTATAATTTTAGAGTAAACCATACTTATCCATCTATAGGGCCACCCAGAAAAAGGGAGCTATCTAACGGGATCTTATCATCTTTTGTTTTTCAGTACACCAATCAAACTGGAGATGAGTAAAAGTGACACGTGCATACAAAGCGACAAAGGTAATTTACCTAAGGTAATAGACCTAAGGCGTGCTAAATCTTTAGCTATCCTTAGATCTATGGTTAAGGAACACTACTTATCATCTTGTGCATGAGAATTATAGTCTGTTTATTTACAAGTCCATTTACAAGTGTATTGCTCAGTATTTATTTATCTATGTGTGTTTTGTAATGTGTATTGTATGTTCGGATTGGGAAATTCACACACACATTATTACAGATATGGTAAAAAGAGCGATTTCGTTCACGGACCGTGACGTTATAATGCAGAAGTTTGTCGACGAGCTTGAAGATTGGAAAGAAAAGCAACAGGAGCTATTCAAACTTCAGGTACTTTATCATTATCACACTAATCACATCACACTAATATTATAAAGGCGAAAGTTTGTGAGTGTGTGAGCGTGTATGTTTGTTACTTCTTTACGTCTAAACGGCTGGAACGATTTTAATAAAATTTGGTACGGAGCTAGCTGACACCCTGGATTAACACATAGGGTACAATTAGGTAGGCAGGTAGGGGAAAATTGCGTAGTTCCCGCGGGATAGCGATAAACGAATTCTTTGCAGACGGAGTCGCGGGCAACAGCTAGTTAGTTCATAATACAAACCTTCGTGACAATCACGCCCGCGGCTATAGAAATTTAAGTCCCGTCTTATTCCTTGTTCTGATGTAGAAAATCTTTTAAGGGGACCCTCTATGCGAAGAACTTTTTACGTCCAAGAATTTGGGCTGAACTTTGATGAGTTAGTCAGTCGCGACTTTTATGTATGTATGTTAACCCTTTAGTGTACAAAAAAAACACTATTGACAACCGTTGAGATACATATGTATACAAAGGTGGCGAATTCTTACTTTTCTTTTTATACATAAGACTAAGGTTGAACAGGGGATATTGTCGCTTAAAATAAATCTGCACATCCTTTCCTCGCTTTAAGATACGTGTCTTATTTGCTCCGAATTGTTCAACGAAAATTTTCTCGCCACGTTATTTCATATTCTCTGCTAAAACGGACATTTCATTATTTTACAGTTGAAACGCAAAGAGGAGTATCACCTAGACCTTTTAGCCGAGGAGTGGTCTAAGAAGCGCAACGAATTGGAAGCCAAACTAAGCCGGGGCGTGGAACAGTGCCGTAATCTTGCCGCGGATTTGAGCCGAGCTACGGAGGACTTTAGACTACGGGGCTACAGGAACACTGAGAGGGAGAAGAAGGTAATTAGCACAGTATACACGAGTGAGACAACTAGTGGAGAAGTGACGAAAGATCGCTGCCAACCTGTGCCGAGCTACGGAAGACTTTAGACTGTGAAGCTATAGGAACAGACAGAGAAGAAGGCGTTTCAATAATTAAAACACGTTTTGTATTTAGACTTAAAACGCTCTATAACAAATTTGGCGTTACTATTATAAAATACTAGCTGACCCGGCAAACGTTGTTTTGCCATATAAATTATTTCTTATCACCTAGGGGTGTAAAAAATAGCCTACGACCTATTCTCAGACCTACCGAGTATAGACAAAAAAGTTTCATAATAATCGGTCGAGCTGTTTCGGAGGAGTTCGGTAACAAACACCGTGACACGAGATTTTTATATATTACATTTTTTATGTAATAAAATAACCATAAGACAGTAACAAAATTGCGACATAGATTGCATATCTCCTTGTTGCCGACCCTGTAATAAACGTTAGTGTCACGATATCAAAGTTTACTCTGATCATACCTAGATGGCGTTGTGTTCAACTTTTCACAGCTTCTTGACGCGAAGAAGGCTCTAGAAACCCACTACTCAGCCAAGTACCAGGAGTTGCGAGAGGCGTCCCGTAAAATGGAGGACGATATGAACCACAAACTCAAGCTTAAGGACATGCGGATAGAGGAGTTAGAAGCCAAGGTGAAATTGTTGGAGAGGCAGGTCGATACTTTGAAGGTGAATAGAGATTTACATACTTACATACACACACGGATTAGCTCGTTGAAATGGCAATGGGCCGGCCATATAGCACGCAGAATAATAATGGCCGTTGGGGCCAAGAAGTTGTATGGAGACCACGGACCGGCTAGCGCAGCGTGGGACGTCCACCAACGAGATGGACGATGGGCCCAGCGCGCTCTATAACACTGAATCAAATATACGGTGACACACTCCGGCAGCACGGCACACTGTATTTGACACCGCTGCCGGTGTGTGTCACCGTTTATTTGATTCAGTGTTATAGAGCACGCTGGGCACGCTCTATCGGCGCCCTGCGCTCCCGGTTGTTATGGCTTTAAGCTATGCAGTGTTAAACAGGGGGTTAGTATTTATTCGATTATACCAACATACTAATGCCTTTGCCCAGCAGTGGGGCATAAAAAAAAAATCTAATGGATATTTAGGGGCTGTTTCACTACCCATTAATTAATTTTAACTGACGGCACGCGGCGGACACGACGTACAAATACGCGTTCTTGAATCTACATAAGCACGACGACGTCTGTACACGCGTACGCCTACATACATCACGCGCGCACTCTTCTGGTTTCTGGCGGTTTCCGGCTATCTGCGCCTTGAGGGGTGGGGTAATTCGAATCGGTGCGGGGCGGACCGTTTCCATTCTGTACGTTAGTACTATTATATATTCTGTGCTGACGGATAAATGTGATGTGTGTGGATGAATGTGTGGTGGGGCTACATAAAAAAAAAACTAATGGATATTTAGGGGCTGTTTCACTACCCATAGATTAATTTTAACTGACGGAGAAATGTGATGCCGTCTCCGTCTATTCGAACAAAACAAACAGAGACGGCATCACATTTATCCGTCAAATAAATTTGATCAATGGATGGTGAAACAGGGGGTAAATGTTTTTTTCTTCCAGGCCAATATAAAGAATACCGAAAAGGAAGCCGAAAACAAATACTCTGGACTGACGAAAGACCAGACCGCTAGCTTGATACAGGAATTGGTAAGTAGAAAAAAAATTGGATATCCTCTTGATTTTTATAATATACAGTACAGACAAGCATCGTATTAAGATCATAAATAATATTAGTCTATTCCTACTAGTTCAGTCAACTGAACTGGACAACTGAACTAGTGGGAATAGAGGATAATATTATTATTATCCTCTACCAGTTGTTGTCTGAGACTCTGTCTCCAAAGAATTGGTTTATTTGAAACTAGCTGATGCCAGCGGCTTCGCCCCCGTTGTATTATTTAAAAAAAATCTTTCATTAAAACCTTCTCCTGACAGTAACAACCGCAACAAAAAAAGAATTATCCAATTTGGTGCAGTCAATCGGAAGTTATGCGCGTACAAACATTTCGATGATTAATTTTTATTGATATAGATATACCATGAACTTTATGTTGAAGGAAAACATTGTGAGGAAACCTGCAACACCTGAAAAGAAATTCAATGGGGTGTGTGAAGTTCCCAATCCGCACTGGGCCCACGTGGGAACTACGGCCTAAACCTTTTCATTCTAAAAGGAGGCTTGTGCCCTGCAGTGGGACATATAGTCGTATATAGGCTGGGATGATGATGATGATAAAGCCAAATCATACTTTGGAAGTCTTGACACGGTTCGCGTCCGCATAGACAGTAGCGCCATTATTAAGTCTCCGTAGAAAATGTTACCAAAAACCTCCAATAGATGTCGCTGTTACATCGAAAAACACGCTATCGTTTGTTCTCCTTAGATACTATGAACAGTAAATCGTCTCGTATTTTTATAGGTTTCCTCACGATAAAAATATTGTGAAAATTTTTCCATGGGTCTTCAATTCAACTCGTTGAAGTGATTCGGCTCATAATTACCTAATTAAAATAAAACTGAATTAGTTAGTTCATTAGGATGGAATGCAAGCAATGCGGGCGGAGCGGACTCTGATTAATTGATTATCTTATCCAATTCCGTCCGTTCCCGTCGTTCATTTTTGATTTTGACCCCTTACAAGAATTTTGTCAGGGTTTAGTTCGAAATTAATGATCTCAAATAATAAATATTTATTTATACCTACATTATAACAAGTCGGTTTCGGTATATTGAAGATGTTTGAGAAAAACTGTCACTGGAGCTACATATAAGTATATTAGTTATCGTAACAGAACCCAAAACAACGATTTTTAGAATTATTGTCTGGTCTGTTTATCTGTGCGTTTGTGCGCGCTAATCTCAGAAACCCCAGAAGGATGCGGTTTTCACTGATGTGTTGGTATTTATTTTCTCGGTATTATAGTTCTATTAATTATAGTAGGTAGGTATCTTAAATGATGATTTAAAACTTATACGAATATAAAATTTAAAAAAGACAGTAGGTACATAGAAAAAAATAATTCCAACATTAGATGAGTTGACAACTTGACAACAATATAGTAGACTATACTAATAGGGTTCATCTTAAGTTGGACATGTGCACAGGCGCGGCAGGGCGTAAGTATATTATTATAATGCTCTGCCACGACATCGATCGAACGGCGGCAGCGGCGAGCGTTTTCTCCGTTCATTGCGCGGCCGAGACTCTCGCCGAACAGTGCTTGTCTGGCGGTACACGCAATGAACTGATAAAACGCTCTCCGCTGCCGCCGCCGCCGGTCGCGCGAAGTCGTGGCCGGGCTGCGCGCCGCGAGCCGTGTTAGACCCCGCACAGACAGAGAGCGATCAGGAGTTCTGAGTACCGCGTTCAAGTTCTGCGTTCCATCGAATGTACTGAGTCCCTTACGATAACGCACACATCAGGCGGTCAAAGCCGCGTTCTAGAGTTCTTTTGCCGCCGAGACAAAACGCTGCGTTCACCGATAAAATGTAAATGGTCATAACAGCAAAAAACAGATTTCAGGATTTTCGGGAAATCCCGTGGGATAGGGAAATATCTATACTTTTTTGTAGGGGGTAATCTCTGAAACTACTGAGCTGATTTAAAAAATCTTTTACCAGTAAAAAAAATAGGACAAATTATGGCCTCTTTCAATATCAGTCTGGATCACTGCCATCATTATGTTCGTTAATCCTACCGCCAAGCGACAGTGCTTGCGCTGCTATATTCCGGCGTAGAGAGTAAGACAGTCGGTGAAATTACTGACACATGATGATATTATATCATGAGGTAGTTAAAAATCTCTATACAGTATATAAAAAGAAAAGTACTGAATGATTGACTGTCTGACTCATCAACGCTCAGCCCAAACCCTTAGCCATAGAAGGCTGAAATTTTGCTTAGAATAAGGACGAATTTGTTGAAATTCATACGGGATAGAGAATAAACGGGATGAAATGATGATAATGATGGGTGTTTGTTTGGATGTTGCCGTTGCCGGATTTTTATTTATTCGGTGAAAGAAGAAGCTTTACCACAAATTGGAATTCAGCACGGACGAAGTCACGGGCAAAAGGTAGTACATTACACAGTGTGGTTGTGGTAGGTTAGGAACATCTAGATCGGTCAGTATGGGCAAATTTGTTACTATAAGACATACAAAGATATGTTCCTAGGAACCATGTCATCGATTTTGGTGGCAAGAACAACTGCATTCATAAATAAAAAACTAAAAAAGTTTTTGAAAATTTTCATTAATTAATACAAGTTTTTTTTGTATCTCCTATCTACGTATTATCAAGTATTATGTCACCATCACCGCCATTTTAGCCGAAGCACGTCCACTGCTGAACATAGGCCTCCCCCAAGACTCGCCAAACAGATCGGTCTTGCGCCATCCGATCCGCACCCAACGCATTCCCGCAACCTTAACCAGATCGTCGCTCCATCTTGTTACCCACTACCTACACTGTGTTTTCCGGTCTGTGGACGCCACTCGAGAACCCTCCGTCAGTGCTACGAGCGATGTGCCCTGCACACTGCCACTTGAGTCTGGCGATTCTTCGAGCTATAGGCAACGGTCGCTAGAAGTAAATCCTGATAATAAGTTTTGTTAAAAATTTCATGCAAGCTTTTTAGCTGACTGTACTTTTTGTTGACTGTACTTGCATTGTCATACAAACTACATAAGTATACCAAATTTCAGGTGAATCCAACCACTGGAAGTGGGTCAAATTCGACTTCTAAGATTTGACCCAAGAATTAAACAAACGGGGTGTGCTATATAAAAGCTTGTAAAAACTATGAAGTTTCTGAATACTTGACAATGTGACCCATAGGAAAAAATGCTATGCTTACTGTTCTGTCACACGCAACAAGTATGTATGGCATTTATTTTTGTATGGTATATTCAGAAACTACATAGTTGTGCAATGTGTCAGGATTTACTTCTTCGCGGCCGTTGATTATAGTGATGACTTACGAGTATGGCACTGAGACGTTGGCCGCTAAGGGCCTACGCTAGCTGACGCGGATTACCCGGAACGGACGCCCGTCTTATAAGAAATTGTATGAACAGCGCTCCGCCCGCGCCAGCTAGCGTAGGCCCTAAGAAAGCTCAAGGTCACCCAGAGGGCTTGGTTACCGACAGCCTGGTACTGGATTGAGGTTGTATTTATGCAGCCGAGTTGAAAAACTTCGATAGTGAGACGAGATGTAGTAGTTTCTCTATTTGTTGACTAGATGGCGCTAGGAGCCGCTATAACTTCTTTCTTCACGCTTTGCCCAAAGGGCGGCAGGCTCAAAGTTTTGTTTTAAAACAATAATATATATTATATGAGTACTAGCTGACCCCGCAAACATTGTTTTGCCATATATCACGTAAGGGTATAAAAAATAGCCTACCAACCTATTCTCAGACCTACCTACCTATAGAGAAAAAAATTGATAAAAATCGGTCAAGCCGTTTCGGAGGAGTCCGGAAACAAACACCGTGACACGAGATTTTTATATATTAGAAGAAGATGTATACGTATACGGGATGCCAGTAGGCTATTAAAATTTTCCCGCCCGCGCCCCTTCTGATCTATGCAATTCGATACCATGAATTTAGGGGCTAGTTTCACCACTTTTTTTAAAATCCGGACTAGCTTAACCATAACCTTATTTGTCAGATGATCGCAGTTAAGATTTGTTCGACAAGTTTCACAAAAGCATTTTTTCATAGTAGCGATTTTTACTCCATGCACAATTTCGTTGTAATAATCAGTTCTTTATTGAGATCATAGATGACGCTAGCCAGCTTGAAACAAGCTATCGTTGTGTCCCTGTGATTTGATTTAATTATTACAACCGTTTGTTACAGTTACTAAACCACGCTCTGTAGCCATATGATGTTGGGCCATCATATAAAATTTTGAAACGTGTCTTCATGAATTCCAGTGAGGACACGTCCGTCATTGTCATCTCCTTACATAGTTCAGTGCCATCGGTGGTGCTGGTGGGTGCAGTCGAGGTCCATCATTTTTAACCCCCGACACTAAAAGAAGGGTGCTATAAGTTTGACCGCTATGTGTGTGTCGGTCTGTCTGTATGTGGTGTCATAGCTTAAGAGGGTTTATACCTGCTGAGCTGGCAACGTTGCATTTTTGTTAGTTTTCTCGATTATTCCATAAAAATTGAATGAAAATTAAAAATGTTTTGAATACAAATTGTTCTAATATATAAGTTAATGTGTCTACTGCAATAATAATTCGTGATAGACTTTTATTTTCTTTAAAAACGAACAAATTATTACCTAACGGTTTTTAAAGAAAATAAAAGTCTTATCACGAATTATTAATTATTAGAACAATTTGTATTCAAAACATTTTTAATTTTCATTCAATTTTTATGGAATAATCGAGAAAAACTAACAAAAATGCAACATTGCCAGCTCAGCAGGTATAAACCCTCTTAAATGAGTGAACCGATTTGGACGCGATTTTTTTATTTGAAAGCAGGTTTCTTGGCGATGGGTCTTTCTTAGACATGATTCATCAAAATCGGTTCACTCGTTTCAAAGTTATCAGCTCTTTTGTTAGCTGCGGAAGGGGAGACGCATAATAATTTTATTTAGACCGAGTATACTCATCATTTGAACCGAGTTATTCGGCCGAGTAAGAGTATCAAAAAAACTGCCGAATACACCGAATAGATAAGTACGCAGTAGTAAACGAGTACTCGGCCAATCTCTAGTTTTAATCATCAGAATCAATAACGCTATAGATTTTGAGTAAGAAAACGCAAAATTTTCTCTTTTTATTGACAACTGACTTTTTCCCGCGACTTCATCCGCGCACGTAACGTGTTTCCCGTGAGAATTATATATTTTCCCGTGGTAAAAAGTAGCATATCGTCGTTGAGAATGCCAAATCCGCTATGTGTTCGATTTTTGATTGACAAATATGTACTATCGCCCCAGACGTCAACTTGCCATTTTCAAAACAAATTTGCTTGCAGCCGCTGATGTTTATTGCTATGGGTTGTTATGGACAGATGTCTAGCCACTGCACGCAAACTGGGCCTTTAAGGTGCCAAGCTGGCGTCTGGGCCGATAGTACCTAGCAACATAACATATAGGTTTTAATTGATTTGATTAAAATCGAACGCATAACGGATTTGGCAACCTCAACGACGCTATGTCACTCTCCAGCCCTTCAACTAAGTCCATACAAAAAAAAATGACGGCAATCCGTCGCTCAGTTTCGACGTGAAAGAAGGACAAACAAACAAACAAACACACTTTCACATTTATAATATTAGTATGGATGCCCCTTTAGCGTTGCCTGGAAGAGAAGCTCGACAGCGCGGTGCAATCGAAGGCGTTCTTCAAAGAGCAGTGGGGACGCGCGGTGCGGGAACTTCACTTGCACAAGTTGCAAGCGCGTCGGCAGATGCTGGCGCAGCTCCGGACGGACCGCCGGCAGCTCGGCGAGATGGGGTAAGTCGGGAGCCCCTGCGGCTAACCATAGGTTCCCAACCTTATATAAACTCATCATCATCTTAGTCATATACGTCCCACTGCAGGGCACTGGCCTCCTCTCAGAATGAGAGGGCTTGGGCCGTAGTTCCCACGCGGGCCCAGTGCGGATTGGGAACTTCACACACACCATTCAATTTCTTCGCAGGTGTACGCATTTTTCCTCGCGATGTTTTCCTTCACCGTAAAGCTCATGGTAGATTTCAAATGTAATTTCGCACATAATTTCCGAAAAACTCAGAGGTGCGAGCCGGGATTTGAACCCACGACCCTCTGCTTGAGAGGCCTCCGCATGTATTCTATACAGTAGTACCCATAGTACAAGTTTTCCTTAGTTTGGGACTAGGGCAATTGGCATTGATCATTTTTTTACAATGTGGTCTAATTCCAAAACCATTTCGAGGAATAGGTTTATTAAATATTTTTATAACATTGTAGTAAAAAAATATTAAATGATCGTGTGTATTTTTGCAAAATAATGTTTGACCTTTGTTTGACCTTTCTGTGGGCATTAATTTTGAAATTCTTTGCAACAAGAAAAAAAAAGCCGTCCGTCTAGTTTCTCTATACCTACTATTCTCTGTCACTTCGACGTAGTTATCATCTGTCAGTTTAAGGATACTATTTTGAAAAACATTCTTCGCGTTTTTCATATTTTAATAATGGATTTATACAGGAAGTGTTTCATTCCTTCTTGTGGAAATGATTCTGTCAATAGCCCAAACAAATTAATTGGTCGCATTAGAGAAGATTTACAAGAGAAGTGGTGCCGCAAAGTTAATTCAAAGTTTACAAGATGTACTTATTGTTGCGAGGATCATTTTAATGTAAGTATGGATTAAATCTGCCAAATAACTTTCAAGGGAACATTTCTGACCATTTTATTTTATACGTACAATAAATACTATAGCCGTAAATCGTTTTTTTTACCTATTCTCTTGGAAGAATCGGCAACTTTAGTGTTATTGTTATTGTAATGTAAAGTGACATTGTCAGATGACAACTAACCATCGATTGTGACACATTTCTTTTGTCATTATGTCTGTGGTTTATACACAGATTCAGCCGCGGCATGTAATTTACGAGAAGTTGTATCTCAAATTTTTAATAAATTATAAAAAAATATTGGAGTGATGAATAGCTAAAATATTCAAATTAGTTTCTTAAAATGCTCTATATTTTCGATAAAAAAAAATAAAAAGGGGGGTTAGAAAAAATGAACAATCCCAATTGGTGTCATTCGTCCCATAATTTATTTATTTATTTGTTGTTTTTCGTTACAGTTTGGACACGATCCCGGACCAGGACGAAGGTGGAACAGCCCCGGTCGACGTGGACAAGCTCAAAGATGACTTCTATGTGGACATCCTCGCTAACATGCCCGTCATCGAGTCCAACTCTATCATTAGTGAGTTGTTTATCTAGCGTAAATAATGATAATGATAATAATAAACATAGGTAAATCAAAAGATCTTAAAATAATTCCAAAGAACTTTATGTCTTAGGCGTACAAATATTTTCAGTAAAAATCTTATATTCTAATAACTAGCCTGCCGTATCAGACACGGACAGACAAACACCGTTTATTCATATCTGGGTCATTATTCGAGCGTTTCAACCGCCTCACTTGCGTGGTTAAGTTTTCTACGAATCGGCTGTAGATTTTGATGACGTTTTCGGAAAGAATCCCTTCTCCTTAATATCAAATAGAACTGAAAAATTAAGCTTTTATAATCGTGAGAAATAAAATCTATAGAGTGCTTCCCGTTAACATAGAAATATTAAATTTAGATATCGTCTTTGTTTTGTTTTGTTCATACATAGGACGTAGGTTAAGGTATATCATAACCTGTCACTATTATACCACTTTTACCTTTAAACCTAAAATTGCTAAAAGTGGCCTCTAAACGTAAATGTAACGTTTCGTGTGCTTTGCCTACCCCCTTTGGGAATACAGGCGTGATTTTATTAAGTACTTGCGACCCGCCCCGGCTTCGCACGGGTGCAATGCTGATACTAAATAATACTACAGAAAGTCTTTATTACAACGTTCACAGTTTTTTTGTCATAAGACCTTAAGGCACGCGCTCCCGCCACTCCCACCCGGCCGGTACCGCCGCAATCGCTATGTCCCTGCATTTTAAATCTGTAATATCTTCGAAAATATTCATTTAAATTACATGCTGTATAGGGCCATGTTGATCTATATTACATGCAAAATATATTTAAGGTACTTAATTGGATAAAGGACTAATGCTGTATTGCTTAAAATCGGTTCGTAAATAAGCCATTATTTCTCATAAAAAGTAAAGGATAAAAAATGGTTATTGTGGGTTATCCCTATGAGATAGACATATTATACCATCGCGGACTTTTTTGTAGACCTTTTTAAGGTGTACAATACTACAGTACATTATTTTGATCTATTTCGTAGCGTTCAGCCAGCGTTTGCAAAGTAAGCGCAAAAAAATATGTTTATTTACGACATCACTTTAGAAACCACTAAAATTATTAGTGTTTCTCTACTATATTATGCATGTATTATACGTATAAACCTTCCTCTTAAATCACTCTATCTATTAAAAAAAACCGCATCAAAATCCGTTGCGTAGTTTTAAAGATCTAAGCATACATAGGGACACACAGGCAGCGGGAAGCGACTTTGTTTTATACTACGTATGTAGTGATGTATATATGTATTAATTAATGGGTTTATTATGTACAGGCACAACCGGACCCGAGGGACTCGACATGTTTGACGAAATGAAGTAAGTATAATCCCACCAAAAACATCTTTATGTGAAATGTTGCCAAGACGGACGAGACCATATAAGTTATCAGATCTCATTTAGAACCAAGCTTCTATCTCTGCACGCCCTAACTTCGCAAACTGTACACCTTAGTCAAAATATCTGACTTGACCGTTTCGTTACTACAAGAACTGTTTAATAACAGTAAAGTAATAAACAGTAGTAATAAATCCATGTAACGGTAGTAGAATAAACGTTTTTTAAGAAAAATTGCACACTGTTTCTTTTCTATAATTTTTATTTCATTTTTGCGATGTACAAATGTTTACGCGCATGTGTGTACTGTTACATTTTTGTGACATTTTTTTATCTGTGATATGTGTTGGCAGTCCTACTTTTTGTTGGCATTCTCTTCACCCATGACTCGCTAGCCAGACTAATTCCTCTATCAAATCATGATTACATTTATTAACCCCTTCGTATGACTTAGCACTGATCAGTGCCATCCCCGTCGCATGCCAAAGCACAGACCAGTGCCAAAATTACTAAATAAATCAAATTAAATGTGTGATTTAATAATTCAAAATTTAATAAAATGTAGTTTTTGTGATTTTGGCACTCCATGCTCTGGCACACAACAGGGGCAGCTTTCAACAGCGCCAGTACATACTAAGGGTTAAAACCCCATTTTTCTTTCAGGAGCGCTCCTAAGAACCCACTAAACGAGCGTCTGAACGAGCTGATAGCGCAACGGGACCAACTCGTCCAACAGGACAGCCCTGACGAGGGCCTGCTGACACAGTTGAACCATGACATACGCGGGATACTGCTCAACTGCGGCACTTGATGTAGTCACTACGCCACCTCAAATAGGGCTACAAAATGATCTACTACAGTATTCACAAAAACTCGCAGCAGACGCCAATGAAATGTGCAAATGACTACCCCAATGTGTATTTACGTTCAAAATCATGAGTACCTTCATGACTTGGTAGAACTATAAGTGGCGTAGCTATCTGAGGTGTTACAATATATTTTGTAAATAGTTACCTTATTTTTATAAATATTTGATCGAGTTAATAGTTATCAAATTCAATGTTCTCGTGTAGGTCAATTTATTTATTTTTTTAATGAAATAAACTATTATTTACAATAAAATCCTTGGAATTTCATTTTTTATGCCTATGGTGAAGCAAAAAATTTGATAAATCAGTTCCAGCGGTTTAAAGGCCAGACCGCAGCGCAGGGCGTGCGCGCGATGCCGACGGATCGGGCCCAACGCGTTGTATAACACAATCATATATACGGTGACACATATCGGCGGCGCGGCGCAGTGTATATGATTCAGTGTTATATTATAAAACGCGCAGGGCCTCACTTTGTTGGCGTCGCGCGCACGCCCCGCCTTGTGGTCTGTGGTGGCCTTTCGCGTGAAGAGGTAACTGACAAAAAAAGTTACAAAAATTAGATGAGATGCAATTTTATGATTTAGTTTATTATGTTGGTTACACACACTTTATTGTTGCAGTAATCAGTCCTGAATCAGTCCAGTGTAAGTTGTTTTTCTGCTATCCATGTTTCTACGGTTTAGGATAGCGGAGAGGCGAGATAAAAATTACTAATTCATTAGTTCTGTTCATGGTTCGAAAAGATACTTTGACAGTCAAATTGTATTACGATTTATGTTCTTTGGTGCATTTACTTCGTGCCGATACACAGATTGATTTGGTTTTTGGTCCATATTCTCTCACGAAGTTTTTCTTTCACGGAAAAAGACTTTTAAAATAGAAACAAAATAATGTAACAACATGAAAACGTAGTTTTATCGTTACCTCGAACAAACCCATAAAAAACTATTTACGTGTAGTGATGTAAACATTTTTGCTGCGAGCGTGAATTATATCGATGATATTTAAATTCACAATTATTACAGTCCTTGTTTAAATTTCACAAGTGTCGGAGTCCCTAGAGCACATGAAATTATTAACATATAGAGTACATACTTCGATTCAATAAATCTTAAATTACTTTATAAATTGTTGTGGAAAATTGTAAAGTTTTTTTTAGACGTCAACACTGAGAACATGATCGGGGATTCGTTGTTTCGTAGAATTTGACGTTTACGTTATGTTAACTTAATGTTACGTGCCAGTGGAGTGACGTTTGACTTGATGGATGCGTGATACAATAGATTGCGCAGAAAAGTAAATTAAAATTATATTCATGTTTTTCTCGTAATTAACGAATAAGTATGGCTAAAACTAAAGTAACCGGAGCCACTAGCAGGTTAAAGCAGGACTACCTGCGGCTGAAAAACGATCCAGTGCCGTATGTGACCGCTGAGCCCGTGCCGTCCAACATTCTCGAGTGGCACTATGTGGTGCGAGGGCCAGAGAAAAGTCCGTACGAGGGCGGCTACTACCACGGAAAGATAATCTTCCCGCGAGAGTTTCCCTTCAAACCGCCATCGATCTACATGATAACGCCAAACGGCCGCTTTAAGACCAACACGCGACTTTGTTTGAGCATCACAGATTTCCATCCGGACACTTGGAACCCCGCCTGGTCAATCTCAACGATCCTCACCGGCCTGCTCAGTTTCATGCTCGAGAAAACGCCCACTTGGGGCTCTATCGAAACTTCAGATTACCAGAAACGCTGCCTAGCAGCTGAATCTCTCGAAATTAATATTAAGAACAAGATGTTTTGTGAACTATTTCCTGATTTCGTGGAGGAGATCGAGCAGCAGCTGAAGGAGCGGCAGGAGGCCATGCTGCACGCGGAGGCGCCGGCCGGCGACGGCGAGCCGCTCACCGAGACACAGTCTAACATGTACTACATCATGACCAATTTGTTTGTGCTTGTTGGCTTTATTTTTCTCGCCTACATGGTCAAATATGTCCTAGTCTCTATATCCAATGACTAGGCAAGACTATAACTAAATTTTTAATGTAAATATTGTAATTTATTTTGTACATAGGTACTTATTCCATTGGAAGCATATGATGAATCTGTTTCGGTCTGCACTTGTGGTTTACGCAACATGCCAGTATAAAATTGCAAGTTAATGCACATTGTGTGCTATGTATTAATTATGTTCATATTTAATTGTTTGAACTTTTAATCATCTAGTAAAATGTTATACTTCTAAGCTAATGTGATACATTACATACTGTATGTTACCCATGATTACTTGCTTTCATAGTGGTTTAGATAGATGCAATCATTTACTGTCCGTAAGATAATCTGTCACTCACTAGTATCGAAATTGCATTTATTGTTTATCTGATTTATTTAAAATGATTGAGAAGCTTATTATTTATCGTTTGTAGGGGGCGGGGTTGCAGTGAGGTTTTTTTATTGGAACTGTTAATAACATTTAAGGATTTAATTTTTATTTGAACATTGCTGTCCTACTTTTAGCAAGTTGTGTGAGCTAATGCAGGTGTTCCAGGTTGTTGATTGAGACTTAAGGAGCAAAATTGTATAGTTTGTGGGAAGATTTCTCACTCATCTGTAATGTTTGAGGGGTTTGTGGTCAAACCTGATAAGTTGATCTATTTTTTGTAGTAATTTTGAATTTTGATGTTTTACAAACAAAGTGTTAATGTTTCAACAGTCAACTGTTTTGATTTATCAGGTTTGACTACACACCCCTTGAATAAGCAGCGTGGCAGTTGATAGGGTACTGAAGGTATCCTCACTCTACCCCAATCTATGATTTCGGCCTGTGCTGATCAGCACTATGTACTAGGCATATTTCACACCCCCAGCCGAATAAAGCGGTAATATGAAATGCCTTAGTTTACAAACTAAGCCATAAAGCGACCGGATAAAGCTTAGTTTACAAACTAAGGCATTTCATATTACGGCTTTATTCGGCTGAGGCTGCGATTTAATAACTAAAGTGCTCTATAAGATCTACACTAGCTCTTAGACTTGTGTTAGCAGTTTTTACGCAGAGGTGGGTTTACCTATGGTGCAGGGTGTGCATTGCACACTGGCGCAGTGGTGTTAGGGGCACTTTCAATGAACCTGCACCTGTGTTATTAAGCCAGGCGTTATACTTGAGTAATGATTGCACACGGGCACTATATGGGCTAGAGACGCCTTTCTTTGTATGTCATTTAGAAAGAGGGGTTCTGTGACAGGCTATTTGGTGCTAGTATTGTGAGGGCTATACTAACGCTATCTAGTGATTTTCCACCTATTAGACCCTCATTTTTCAGCCCAGATGATACCTACAGCTGATTGCATGCTGACTTTTATTAAAGGGTGCTGTTAAAATATGTTCAATATTTCTTTCTTCAACTTTAAATGAACAACCTAATAGTTCAAATCTTCATGTAATTGCTCTAAGGGGTTGAATTTTCAGGTCATGCATAATTGTCATTAATTCAAGCCCGCCAAAAGCAGGGCCGTACACTAACCGCACCCTTATTAAATAATACTTACTGTGATATCCAATTTGATTGCATGGATACAATTGGCCAAAGGATATCTGCTGCATATAGAGACATCCATTAACAGGAATGCATAATGACTAAGATCCATTTTCTAATTTTTTGTAAACCCTCTACAATAATATTAATTATCATCTCTGAGCGTGGCAGGTTCCACTGAAGAAGGCAATAAATATTGTAATATTTAAAAAGTGCTTACAGTTTGTATTTAGTGCAGTGTACACTTATTTATGACCACAAAAGTGCCGCAAATCGAAATTTAATTTAACTTTCTACATTGGCGCGCCAATTTAGGCAATTTATTTAAATTGTGCTACTTAAACAGAGAAGCAATATCTTGAACTAGAAGTTAGTTAATTGTAAATTAACTTTTAATTGTAAGAGAGGATGTCTTTATGATGAATGTAATTAGACAAATCAAACTGCCTGAAGTTGCCCAACGATGCTATTGAGGACAACAAACGAGACTTATTTGTTTATGATGGATGATGGAAATGATTATTGTGTTTGAGTTATTAGCTTGTTAACTACACATTTAATGAGTAACAATGAATCAATACAAGTGAAATGTAAAATTTTATCTTGAAAATTTGTAGATAAAATTATTTAATAAAGCATTGAGTAAAGTGTTGATATTTTTCTATTTTAATGTTGTTTTATTTGGAGAAGGATATCATCGTCATCATCATTTCAGCCGAAAGAAGTCCACTGCTGAACATAGGCCTCCCCCAAGGCTCGCCAAACAGACCGGCTCTGCGCCATCCGCATCCAATGCGTTCCCGCCACCTTCACCAGGTCGTCGCTCCATCTTGTTGGAGGGCTACCTACACCACGTCTTCTGGTCCACGGACGCCACTCGAGAACCTTTCGGCCCCATCGGCCGTCAGTTCTACGAGCGATGTGACCTGCCACTTAAGTCTAGCGATTCTTCGAGCTATGTCCGTGACCTTAGTTCTTGCGCGGATTTCATAATTTCTAATACGATCCCGCAGAGAAACTCCAAGCATAGCCCTCTGGGTGACTTTGAGCTTTCTTATGAGGCCCATCGTTAGCGGCCACGTCTCAGTATCATAAGTCATCACTGGCGACACACACTGGTCAAAGACTTTTGACTCGAGACACTGTGTTATATTGGATGACAAGATATTGCGGAGCTTCCCGAACGCTGCCCAGCCGAGTCTAATTCTCGAAGTCGAACCTACCTGATTGGATTGTATGTCCCAGGTAGATATAGTCGTCAACAACTTCGAGCAGTCTCTCCGATTACGACGGGAGTTGGTATAACATGGGCGTTCGACATGACCTTCGTCTTGTCTTGAGAAGGATAGTTTTTGAATAAATGAGAAGCCAGAAAACTTGCAGGTCTGTTTATTTTATATATTTACGATTTTATTAGTGTGATGGGCGGTATTAAAAATTATCGAATCGCTTATGTTGTTATTTAATCACATTAAGCGGGACTTACCAAAAAAAAACATAAATAATGATTTAACTCATTAATATAACACAAGATTTCCTTTACAGTATTGTAGTTTCACTCTAAACATTATTAAGACATAATGCAAAACATTATAAAAGTATATCTACTGCTGGATACATGAACTTGAACATTATTTTATGTAATTTGGTCGCATATATTTCATTTATTAATTTACATTATAAATTACACAATTATAAGAATAATGCATACTTTGATAGCATTCTGTACTATGTTGAATAAATACCACATTCGGTACATACAAGTAGTCTTAGTGTAATAAAATCAAATCTACTTGAATAGTTTAGTAGATCCGCCGCCTGATCCGTCAGCACAAAATATGAGACATTACTTAATAGCTAATAATTACGATATTAATATTTATATCATTCTTAACCACACCAATCTCTATACACATACCACATGTTGGTACTAAAATAATATATGAAAACAACAGAATTCTTATTCTCATTAAATATTTTCAATATAGTAAAGCAAGAAACACATCAATTATTTATTTAAGACTTTCTGGGCGAGCACTTGAGAATATGTCTCATAATATTAATGCCTTATTCTAAATTTATTATTTCTTATTGATTATGCCAAGCCAAAGTTGAGAACAGAAAAAGAAAATCTTGAAAGACATTTTCTTTCAATTTTGTAATAATCCTGGAATAAGTGTATGATTTTACTGTTTACATTAGAAAAATAAGAACAAAAAGATAGATTTTACAATCCTAAGTACAGAACAGACAGTTAATACCAGTGAGGCCTTTGCTTGGCTTAGCATCACTTTAAAATCAATTTTAAAAAGATGAACTGCATGGAAATAGCAAGATGTTATAGAATCATTCTTCTGTAACTTGTAGAAAATTTCATGGGGAATATTGTATGTAGTTATGGAAACTTAGTAATGTTCTAGAAAGGTGTAGTTTAGTCCATATATCGATACCTAAGCGCACAATCGTATTAATTACAATTAAGTACCTTGTTCACTAGGACATACAGTGCTGATTTATATGTGCAGTACATTGTAATTAACACGATTGTGCGCTAAGGTATCAATATAATTTTGCAGTACAGCAGTACCATTTGTTCTTATTTGAATCTTGAATGATGATCCACTTCCAGAACTGAAGTGGAGGTTTAGTGTCACGAAGTAATTCGCCATGGTCTTCCAGAAGGCTTATCTGTAATAAAATAATTGGTTTAATTTAAATAAAAATTGTTATAAAATATTTCCTTAAATTATTTTAGTAATGTAATTAGTCAATTGTAAAAAATAAAACTTTCTGAGCAACCATAATGTTATAATTCACTAGTGGAAACTACTTTGGCTTTTGTATTATCATAATGTCAAATAATCACAAATGTTATTTTTCGCTGTTTGTTTCCCATTATCAATAAATAAATAAATATTTTTGCTTGTCAGACTCAACAGGCCAAGGACAATAATTGTAGAGGTTGGGTTATGATTGATTAGAGAACCCCATTGGGCTATAACAACAACGAAAATATTAGTAATAAATATTTGGTCTTTCTAGTCAATATCAGTAATCAGTTATGAAAGGATTTACTAACCTCATTCTTTATTCGCCTCCTCAACTTCCTCGTCATCCCAGTCACTGACTAGACTCTTAATTTTATCATCTTTTTTAGGCACATCTGTCTCCTCTGCGGCTTCAGCAGCTTCTGCAGTGGCACCATTCTCACTTTCTGCAGTATTCTCCGCTGCCTCTAAAGAATCTTCTACATGTTCATTTTCATTCCCTTCCTGAGAATCATTTTCATCCCAGTCATTAAGTAATGACGATATTTTTTCTGGGCACGGCGGGACTGCATCACTTGGTGTATTTTCATGTAATTCTTGGGCAGTATTAATTTCTTCTTGTATGGGACTGCCACATTCTTCTATTGCTTCAATGGCAACTATTCGAGTCATTTGCTTTTCCATTTCCTGTTGTATGTTCTCTATTGATTCTTCCAACTCAACAGAGTTGTTTTCAGCGTTATCAACATCAGTGGGTTTTTCAATATTATCATTAACTATTTTTTCACTTTCATGTGCTATTTCATCATCATCTTCTGACCACTCTGATGCCAAATTTTGGATTTGTTCTTTGGAGGGTGCAAAGGTATGAGCATCTTCTTCAACTGATTCATGAACAGGCATTTCTTCTTCAGGCTGTGTAAATGTTTGGCTCTGTAAATCTTCGGCCTCAGGCTCAGTTACATCCTTAGCAGTCTCTTCTCTAACTTCTGGCTCCTCTAATATTTCATCAAATTTTTCTTCATCTTCACATTCAGCAGAAACCAGCTCTTGTGTTTGATTTTGAACAGTAGTTTCATTATTTTCCGTTTGTAGAGTTATAGCAGCTGGTTCTTCACTTTCCATGGTGATTGTGTCCATTTCTTCAATACTTTGCACAGGTACAGTACTTTGATCTTCTTCAATGGACATTGTTGGCGCATCTCTAACTTCTTCTATTGTGTCTTCTACAACTGGAATTTCGGTGTGATCATTATGCTGAGTTAATGTTCCTTCCATGTGATCTATTTGTTGCTCTTGAGGAATGTCAACCTTCTGTTCTTGAGGCAACATGTGTACTTCAGGAAGCTCTTCCAACTTATCTTGAATATCATTTTCTGTTGGTGCCAATACTACTTCTTCAACATTTGTCAGCACTTGGAGGTCTGGCTCCTGAGACACTTGTATCTGTTGACTCTCTATGTTATGATCAATATTGTCATGCCAATTACCATGGTCCATTATCTCGGTGTTCATAATGGCAGCAGTTGTTGTTACAGCGTTATAGTTTCGTGTAAGAACAGCAGAGGAAGAAACAAACTGTGCACCACCAAGAGCTTGGGATGTTATCAATTGGTATGGTTTAGTCTGATCACCGACTGGATGACTGTAAACAACAACTATGTTAGAGTTATCACCAGAAACAGCTTCGGAAACATTCAATGGGTAATCATCTTGTATAATCATCATTTCATTAGACTGTGCGTTATCTAGATCAATAGTTGTGCCATCTAGTGTTGATTCATGAGGACCAGCCAATACTGTTAGTCTTTTATTTGTATCAGAGTCATCAAATATTATTGAATGATTGGAAGACATTAATGCTTTGTATTCATCTTCATTTGAAACAACAATTTGAATAGGTTGGTTCATAACTTGTTTCTTATTTATTTTTATGTCAGATTCACTCATTTCTTGATGGTGTATATTGGAAAACTCTAATGTTGAATCTCCTGCCAAAGTATGTAGTGTTTGATCAACATCTGGATGCAACATATCAGACAAAATGTATTGGTCACTATCAATCATTTTGGAATTTTTAGGTATAAGTTGATTATCCCTCATGATATATTCAGTCTCACCAATCATTATAATTTCATCATGACCTGAGTTTGATAGCTCCATGCTTTCATCTTTCAGGTACTGATTTTGTATTGCTTGTGGCTTAGGCTTTTTCTGAGGAGGTTGTGCAGATGATGTTGTTGGTATTGGTGCAGAAAAACCAGAATTTAGAATTTTCTGCCTGGGGGTAGAAGTGACTGGTCTGTGTCTCCTTGGTTTCTCTGTGACAAGAGCTTTATGTGGGTTTATATATGGCGCTTCTTCTTCCGAATCTTGATCATAGGCAACCGGTACTTCAAACTTGTAGGGCTTATGGTCAACCCTTTGAATTGGTTCCTCTTCTTGTCTCTCTTCATCAGAGTCATCGATGATGCAATCAGTTTTTGCTTCAAGCTTGTGGTTAGTTTTGAGGTGAGCGTAAAGGTTGCTTTCACGTAAAAATACCTTCAAGCAGTAGACACATTGGAGATTTGTTTTCCTCTCAGCGCTGTATTTGTGGCCTGTGTTTTGTATATGCATTAGCAACATTGATGAAGAGTTGAAGGCTGCAGCACAAACATTGCAACGGAAGTTTTTAGTTTCAGCATGCGTCATCTTGTGTTTGACAAGGTATCCTTCATTCAGTGCCACATAGTTGCACAAATTGCATTTTGGGAAGTGATACTGGGGAGGAGGCTTCTTGCCATGTTTGGTGAGCAAGTGATGTAGTAAATAGTTTCTCTTTAGTGATTTAAGACCACAATATTCACACATATTTGAAACAGGCTTCTCGTTATGTACTTCAACCAAGTGACGGCGGAATTTGTAGTATGAAGTGAAGTGTAAGGCTCTTCCTGGCGTGCCACAGATAAGACAGATCCAAGGTCCTTTTATATTCTCTGCACCCATAGCAATAAGCTTTGCAGCTTTAACAGAATCCAATACCTCAGTTTCATATGTATAATCTGGTTCAGACTTGATCTTCAACTCTTCTTTAGGCATACTTTGTGGTGTTATAGGCCTCTTCTTGGTAGTTTTGGTGTTTGGAGTATCCAAAAGTTTGAGCTTAATATTTTTATTGCTTTTCACTAAGTGCGGATATTTCTTTAAAACTTCACTGATAATTTTAGCATGGTCTAGTTTACTTGCTTGTTTGCTATTCTTTGCTTCTATGGTGACTTTGGGACCTGTGTTATTGTCAAGTATTTGATCAAACAGTTGATTTGTATTTTTGTGAACCGGCTCTGGAGGCAAAAGGTCTCGCCCAAACATATCTGTATCATCTAACATAGAGTCTTCTTCCTCATACAAATTCTCCTCCTTAGATACTTTTCTACATTCCACTATCTCAACTGTGGATGGCCCTTGAGATACTCTTTTCGAGCTTGATGCGGCATTAAATTGTACCCTTTTCGATGAATAGCGCTTAGTTGTTTCTGGATGTACCATTAAAGGTGTTGATGTGTAAGATATATCAGTGAAAGAGTTTTCATAGATATTATCAGTGTCCAATTCTTCAGGCAATTCATATCTTGTGGGGCGGGGTTCACCTTTTGATAGCGACTTCTTAGCAGGGTTATGATTTTCTAAATGTTTAGGAGAGGATGCAAGGTATCCACCATTGTTAGAGTTGCTAGTAGAGGCATGCCTGATGTTTGATTTTTCTCTTATGACTTCAGACTCAAAAGCTTTTGAGAATGAGCGTTTTGAGCTACTCGTGGAAGGCATTGGGGCTTTCTGCTTGCTAAATGCACTTTTAGGATACTGTTTAACACCGCTGTAGCTGTGTGTCGGAGGCGGTTTCGACACCTGTTGCCGTTGAGCGTCGAGTAGCTTGGATAACACAGGCATATTCATTATTTCTGAAGTTTGGTACAATTTTTCGAGCAATTCTACTTTGAATTCTAGTTGGCCCGTATACATAAAGTTGACGATCGGGACAACTACGTCGGCTTGCAGGTCGTCTGGCATCACCAAGCAGTCCTCGTACATCTCGCATGTCCGCTCCAGTAACTCGAAGTACTCCGTGCAAGCACTGAGCACTAACCGATGCACTTTCAGCTGGGCATTGTCCTGGAATTGGAGCGTCAGGTCGCAGTAGTCGGTCCGGTTGAAAAAATGCTTCAACCGCTGTAGGAAATATATTCCCCAGTTGTCAACTTTCACTTGCTTTAGATCGGACATTTTACCGTACGCATATAACTGTGTTTTAGGTTATCGCGGTGGCATTTTGTATCCTGAAACAATTAAAGTTACACTTTTTAGTAAAATTGTTGTGACAAACACCATGAACACCGGTAATAATTTTGCGATCGATGACGATAGCCTTAAAAAGCATTTTACAGCCTAAACGAGTGACGCTTTCGCACTTTCGACTCGGAAATTTTATTATTGTCTTCATTTCTTTATGTCACTTTAATCACTTGAATTTTGCGCCACACTCTATTTGTTCCTTGAACTTACCAATAAGCCTAGGTTTATTAAATCTCATGCAGTCTTGAATCTAGCATCACAACTCACAAACCTCCAACTCCAATACTCCACTAAATTCGACTGAAGTTGACAGTATACACGCAAGATGGCGGTGTTTAGTTACGTGCTTGGTCTCATTGAACCGACGCTTCGATGTGGCGTGTGGGGTCAATGACAGCGATTAATTATTGACGGAGTCGAGAATCACCTTAAAAAAATGTATGCACTATAAAAAAGTATTAAAATTGATAAAAAATTAGTTGACATGTAAATAATTTGTAAGGTAAAGCCAGTTTTAATTAAAAAATATAAATAGTCAGTGCATCGACAACAATTGTGGTTAGTGTCGCCATCTGGACAGAGTTTAGTCTCAACTATTGATTGCTTGCGTTCTAATTTTACTCCGATGGGAGGAGCAAGGGCATACTAGGACAAGGTGACGCATCAAAACTGTACTCGAGTCGGCAAGCTGTTCTTTTGTAGCGATGTAGTTATAGTATAAAAGACAGTAGATGGCTCTGTAATTATATTATTATTATTGTTTTACTTATACGTATAGCTATACATACATAATTTTCTTGGTGAACACTGTCAATCAGACATCATATTAGTATGTTTGTCATGTTATTGACATTTGGAGCAAAAATGTTATTATTTTACTAGCTGTTACCCACGACTCCGTCTGCGAAGAATAGGGGTATAAAAATAGCCTACGACCTATTGTCAGACAGGTCAGACAGGTCTGAGAATAGGTCGTAGGCTATTTTTTATACCCCTATTCTTCGCAGACGGAGTCGCGGGTAACAGCTAGTAAAATAATCTACCAAATATAGAGAAAAAAAAATTGATAAAAATCGGTCAAGCCGTTTCGGAGGAGTTCTATAACAAACACCGTGACACGAGATTTTTATTTATTAGAAATTAATATGTAGTTGTGGCAGTTGTGGTTTAGTTAGTTTTAGTTTAATTTTATTTTTAATTATAGTGTCAATTTATTTAAAAATATTATGCCCTGTATTTAATAATAATGCTTTGTTTTATTGAGAAAAAAATATATATTAAGTATATAATTATGTTATCAATCCGCGATTACCTAAGGATTGATGCATCGCATTTTTTCCAGGTGCACAAAGTTTTAATTGTTTATATTAAGTGTTTATAAGCGATAGATACGGAGACTGTTTTTTGAAATATGTACAAAAATACTCGACAATAGCATTTGGAAGTAGCTAGTAAAAACCTGTATCATAAGAATAAATAATAACAGAGTAGAAGGGAATCTCTTTTGACCGCGTCCAAAACGCCGCCATTTATATACCTACTTCCCCCCTCACGTCGTTACACCCCTCTGTCGTCCAGGCGTGTTGCTAGGGTTGCTAACTGTTCAATATTACTTACGTCTAAAGATAATATCGCTAAAATATTAAGTTTTTATTTACTTTGAAATCATTATTTTATTCTAGTTTTACAAAATATGAGATTTATAAATCATTAGGTACAGTCAAGGATTTTAATTGTTAGGCCACTTGCCACTGTTCGTATTTTAACCGAGTAATGCAAATCGGGTGAAGCTGCTTATACGTACTCGTATATGCTGATTTGCATTACACGGCTAAAATACGAACAGTGGCAAGTGGCCTAACAATTAAAATCATTGACTGTACGTACATACATATTATAGGTAGGTACTTTTAAGTAAGAAGTTATTACAAGTGCCATACCAAATGAAGCCATTTAAGGTGATTGGCATCGTTTTTGAATTGTTTATACACCCAAATACACCACAATAACTTGACGTCATTCAAACTCAACAAAGTTGCTCTAGATAGGGTATACCAGTACAAATATCTGGGTCACATAGTTACGACCGACCTCAGGGACGATGCTGATATAGAACGGGAGCGTAGGGCCTTGTCGATCAGAGCGAATATGATCGCACGCAGGTTTGCTCGGTGCTCTAGAGAGAGTAAGGTGACCCTTTTCAGAGCTTTTTGCACAACATTTTACACCTGCAGCCTGTGGCGAAAGTTCGCTCTGAAATCGTACAGGGCCCTACAGGTACAATATAATAACGCGTTTAGGGCGCTGATGGGGTTGCCGCGATACTGCAGTGCATCGGGGATGTTTGCGGAGGCGCATGTGGCGTGTTTTAAAGCCACCATGCGCCTGCGCGCCGCGTCCCTGGTGCGTCGGGTGCGCGGCAGCTCCAACAGTGTCCTGGCAATGATTGCGGACAAGTATTGTCCGTATATTTCATTTTGCTGCGGTCATCACGCACCCGGGGGCACAGTGGTTGACACATTGAAAAACAAATGACGGCTATCAGTTATCAATGTGTTAACCATTGATGCCTTGATAATAATACTTAATAATGTTCTAGTAATGTAAGCTTATTGAGACTTGTGTGTGTAAGTGTTATTTTATTTTATTTTATAATTAAATGTGTACGAGTCTTTGTACTTGAAATAAATGAATTTTAATTTAATTTTAATTTAATTGTTATTTGTTTCCAATAAAACGAACGCGCAAACAGTTAACAGCCAAACGCGCGTGCGGCGACACCGACCGTGACACCCTGACTGAGTTCTCGCTTAGCGAGTACTCTAATATCGTGACCTTGAGTCCGGCCGGAGCGGGAGTTTCCCTTCTACTCTGTTATTATTTATTCTCATGCCTGTATAGGTGTCTATACTAATATTATAAAGAGGAAAGATTTGATTGTTTGTTTGTTTGTTTGCATTGAATAGGCTCCGAAACTTCAGGACCGATTTCAAAAATTCTTTTGCCGTTAGAAAGCTACATTATCACTGAGTGACATAGGCTACATTTTACCGCGGGAAAATACCTTTTCCTACGGGAAAATTAATTTATCGCGGGCGAAGCTGCGGACGGAAGGCTAGTAATCTATAAAATTAAAGTTCAAATAAAATTTTCTACATCAACATCATCCTAGCCTATAATAGGTACGTCCCACTGCAGGGCACAGGCCTCCTCTCAAAATGAGAGGGCTTGGGCCGAAGTTCCCACGCGGGCCCAGTGCGGATTGGGAACTTCACATACACCATTGAATTTCTTCTCAGGTGTATACAGGTTTCCTCACGATGTTTTCCTTCACCGTAAAGCTCATGGTAAATACAAACAAATGTAATTTCCCACATAAATTTGTTCCTGAGTTATGGATGTTTTCTATGTATTTAAGTATTTATTTATCTATATAAGTATGTTTATCGTCGTCTAGTACCCATAGTACAAGCTTTGCTTAGTTTGGGACTAGGTCGATTTGTGTAAGGTTGTCCCGTGATATTTATTATTTTTTTTTTAAATTCCGAAAAACTCAGAGGTGCGAGCTTGGATTCGAACCCACGACCTTCTGCTTGAGAGACCATAGGCCAAACCACTAGACCACCACGGCTTTTAAAAAAAAATGTACATGTACATAATTTTCTTTAAACATGAAACTACCATGAGACTCACTCATGGGGAAAATATACGGATCACTCATGTCTTAAAACGAGTCAGTCAGTCGCCGTGACGTGTGGCTCCGGGAAGAAGGGCTATGGATTAGCCCGAAACATGTCGAGTTAAACTCGATTTAAGACGTGAGTGATCCGCATATTTTCACTATACATAATTTTCTACTACTTACCTGCCTACTCTATTCGTAGTTCTATCTAATTCAGCACAATTATTCGCCACCTTCTAATTAAATTAACGTTTATTAACGTTATTAACGTTTATTTCAAGCTCGTGGCTCATAATATGTTAGTTACAATAAAACTTAAAACCTAATCTAATCTAATTTTTTTAATTTTTTTATTTATTTATTGTTAATGGCATTTTCTAGAGATGTCTATCCGGTATCCGACCTTATTTTGTTATCCAGCCAGATAGCGGATTCTTTAAAATATTCTGCAAGAGAAAACAATTTGGTAGACAATTAATTTACAAAAAATTGTACAATGTAGTTAAAATATGAAAGTTATCTTTTAATGTGAATAAATTCTATTAAAAAAAATCCTCACAACTTCTCCAAAACTTTTTATTTAGTGACACGAAAACTTATCACAATAAAATTTAAGTAAAGAAAAACCCACTAAAGATTATTGTAAAAACTGAATAATAATATCTTCTTCATCTATCATAGAAAAAAAAACAAAATCAATAAAGTAATTAATTACTGCATGCGAGTTATCCGGTAACCGGCCAAACAACTCTAAATCCCTTCCAAAAATCCCTTCCCTAAATCCCTTCCCTTTCTAAATACCCTGAATCCTCCTTGCTAAATGCTCCTTTCATTCACTCAAAGGTTGACTGGTAGATTCTTTAAAGGGATAAGTTCGCCTTTGTACATTTATTTCAACGGTTTTCAATAGTGTTTTGTTCTTTTTCTTATTTTTTTGTACAATAAAGAGTTTACTTACATAAGTACATACAACTATCCGTTACATTAAGTAAATTTCTTTCGAGAAGTGCTTGTTGTGTGATTTAAAAAATCTATCGCCAGGTACAATAAAATTACATAAAGTTTACCACTGACAGATGGTTTGCCTTCATTTCATATTCAACTTTAACGACCTACAAATATAGCCAATTTTAGAATACTGTACCCACGTTTGCAGATTTTGTAATAGCTACTTTATTTGTATGGTGTTAAAGTTGGAAATGAAATGAAGGCAAGCCATCTGTCAGTGGTAAATTAAAAGTAAACGTATTGTAATACTGTACATAAAAAAAACCGGCCAAGTGCGAGTCGGACTCGCGCACCGAGGGTTCCGTACAAATTTATATGTATCTATGATAATCCAGTCTTAGCAGACCCCTGCTCCTAAGCAAAATGTGCGCAGTATGGGATCATTGTAGATTGGTTACTGATATAGACAGACAGACAAAAAAAATTATGCTTTTCGCAATTTTTCCTTTATCTGTGCTATATGGCCTTGCTTTGTACCAAATTTCAAGATTCTGAGTTCACGGGAAGTACCCTGTAGGTTTTGATTCCCTTGCGAGTCTCGACAATTTGCGGAAATTTGCGGCATAAAAGGCTTTATCTTTTGATTGCGTTAAAAATTTATGCTTTTCGCAATTTTTCCTTTATCTGTGCTATAAGACCTTGCTTCGTACCAAATTTCAAGATTCTGAGTTCACGGGAAGTACCCTGTAGGTTTTGATTCCCTTGCGAGTTTCGAAAATATGCGGAAATTTGCGTCATAAACGGCTGTATCTTTTGATTGCGTTGGCTTAGAAGTTTGATTTTTTCACAGCTCCAAGGAACAGTAGACTTGAGTATTTGATATAAATTTCAGCTTGATACCTCCACGCGTTCCTGAGAAAAAGGGTCTTGACAGACGGACGGACGGACGGACAACAAAGTGATCCTATAAGGGTTCCGTTTTTTCCTTTCGTGGTACGGAACCCTAAAAATTAGCACGACCACGAATTAGCAGGTCGTCCATTATTGTCGTACATTCCGGGTCGGCGATTATAATGCCGTACATCCCGTATATAATATTACTCTATGCCGTACATCAACCGCAACCTCCGCAGCACTTCGTAACTGTCAGATTTTTGGCGTGTTATGCTTTAATCTCTGTAACGCCATCTGTTGCTAAGTAGCTGAGTTACCAAATACTCCACCCGGCTGCATTCCTGAACTTATAACCCCATCTATTACCAAGTGGCATAACTCACGTTAAAAGGAATTTCTATTGAGTACTAAAAATCGGAAACCCTTTGATACCAGCGGCAGCGTGCTTCCTCGGCCATAAAGATTGCACATCGGTCTTCGGAAAAAGACTCGGCAAAAATGTCGGCTTCGTAGACTTCGTAGAGACAACGGTCTACGAAGCCGACATTTTGCCGAGTCTTGTTCCAAAGACCGATGTGTAATCTTTATCGCCGGGTACTGCACTTACTTATGGTTGCCAAACTTGAGGCCATATTGTCTACAAAAAAAATTGTATGGAAAATATGTGTCATTTTTAGGTTTCCGTACCTCAAAAGGAAAAAACGGAACCCTATAGGATCACTTTGTTGTCCGTCCGTCCGTCCGTCCGTCTGTCAAGACCCTTTTTCACAGGAACGCGTGGAGGTATCAAGCTGAAATTTATATCAAATAATCAAGTCTACTGTCAATTGGAGCTGTGAAAAAATCAAACTTCTAAACCAACGCAATCAAAAAATACAGCCGCTTAAGTATGACGCAAATTTCCGCATATTTTCGAAACTCGCAAGGGAATCAAAACCTACAGGGTACTTCTCGTGAACTCAGAATCTTGAAATTTGGTACGAAGCAAGGTCTTATAGCACAAATAAAGGAAAAATTGCGAAAAGCATAAATTTTTTTGTCTGTCTGTCTATATCAGTAACCAACGCAAATTTTCGACACTCGCAAGGGAATCAAAACCTACAGGGCACTTCCCGTGAACTCAGAATCTTGAAATTTGGTACGAAGCAAGGTCTTATAGCGCAGATAAAGGAAAAATTGCGAAAAGCATAAATTTTTTTGTCTGTCCGTCTATATCAGTAACCAATCTACAATGATCCCACACTGCGCACATTTTGCTTAGGAGCAGGGGTCTGCTAAGACTGGATGTTCATAGATACATATAAATTTGTACGGAACCCTCGGTGCGCGAGTCCAACTAGCACTTGGCCGGTTTTTTTAATCATTAAAATCAATAGCGCTCTCGATTCTGAGTAAGAAAAAACCAAAATTTCATTATTTAAAAAACCCCGTCACGAGTGTGTCGGACACGCCCAGTATTGGGTTCCGCCGCCGTTACAAAAAATCCATGCATAGGTATCTTATTAATTTTACTATTAAAAAATTATACTGTCCGTATTAAACGCTCGATTTTAACAAAAAAATGCAATTTAAACTTGAATATTTCGCAAACGAATCATTATCTCGAAAAATCGTCTTCACAACCTTGAAATGATTTTAAAAGACCTATCCAATATCCAACGATACCCACACTATTAGGGAACGTGCAGAAACTATAGGCGGCAGCACTAATGCGACAGAAGAGACACTATGCGGACAGTAAAAGAAACTTATCAGGGTAAAAAGTCAAATTGATGGCACCAGGTGGCAGCACCGTCGATGTGCACGTTCCCTATAAGGTTAGACGAGAAGACCCACTTTAGGTACGTCTATGGGAGGTACCCTAAAAATTAGGGGAAAAATAATCGTAGATGAGATAACTACCACTTACCCGGTTATGCAGAAGGAAATCAAATTTCATCCATCACACTACACAAAACTCAAAAAGCTATCATTTGGAAATAAATACATATACAACCAGTAGTATATCACCTTCTGTATCAGTCTTAAAAACCGATCTTAGAGCATTTTTTAGTGCTTTCATATAGACTACCAGCATATTGAAGAACGAGACAACTGACTGATATCTTTTTCACATTTTGCCGATTGACGGTATTCCAACGAGTTAACGGACAACTGACTAACATGTCCGCTTGTACTTAGAGCTATTTTAAATATTACCCGTAGATGTCTTCAAGTACGTCTCAAAAAATCTTAAATATACTGTATGTCAAGCTGAAAAAAATATATATCATAAAACAAGTCATCTTAAAGGGTTTTATGAAAAAAAGTGAATTTTGTAAAAATCGCAGTTGTCCGTTTACTCTTTGCTGCCGTCGATACATTGCATATATTTTTACAGAATAAACTTATAAGGAATATTGAAACTATTACTTAAAGGTAAACTCAGCATGCAAAACTTACACTAATTATATTGTGCAGGGGATAAAGTAGAAATAGTCGTAGGAGTTAACTAATACAATATTAAATGATAAATAAATCTTGTCAGCGCCCGCGCCGCGGCAGCGGCCGCGCTACGTCATCAGGCGACCGCGGGGGTGAAGGCTGCCCCGCGGCCGCCGCCGCCAAGCATTACATTCGCCCTAGCAGCCGAAACGACCACACGCGCACCTTGTACCTCTTTTTGTAAACTTACTATTTATTATACGTCTTATAAAAAGTACCATCTTTGATTGCTTATGTACGCCCGTACATAAATTGGCGACCGAAACTCATCTTGTTCAGGTGGGCAAAATTGTCACCATTCTTTAGGTTTTAAATTACCGTTAATTCAAATCCACAAATTTGATGGAACCTTTTCTAAATGGCTCGAATTCCGTGATACTTATGAATCTCTTATACATAAAAATACGAGAATTTAAAATATACATAAATTTCATTATCTCTGTTCATACCTTGAAGGCGAGGCGGCACGCGTCATTGCCAACCTCGAAGTCTCAGATTATAATTACTCTGAAGCCTGGGATCTTCTGTGCGAGCGTTACAATAATAATCGTCAACTTATTACTAACCATCTTAATTCCTTGTTTAATATTGAACCTTTACAGCGAGAATCAGATAAGGCGTTGAGATACCTCAGCGACCATGTCACAAAAAACTTGCGAGCGTTAAAAACGCTCGGCCAACCTACCGATCAGTGGGACACGATCATCATACATCTGGTTACAACTAAATTAGATCAGGCTACCAGTGTGAAATGGGAGGAATACCGCAATAATTTACCAGAACTACCCTCATTAGAAGATTTTAAAAATTTCTTGAAAACTCGTGCAAATGTTTTGGAGACATTATATAGGTCAAGGGTGGACAAGCAATACAGACCTCAAGTGAGGTCCGAAAACCATCCTAATAAATCATTTTTTATTTCAGCGGATACAAAAACGCAGCGGCCGTGTGTCGTGTGCCAAGGAAAACATCGTATTTTCGACTGTAAGGTCTTCAGTAGCCTGACGACAGGCGAAAAATGGGCACAGGCAACGAAACTTAAACTTTGCTTCAACTGCTTGCGCTCGGATCACGACGCGTCTCGCTGCCGGCTGGGAGGATGTCGCGTATGTAAGAGGCGACACAACACTATCCTACACAAACCTGACACAAACACACAAACTTCTTTTAAGACTCCCGATCACAAAACTAATGACAAAAAACCTTCCTCTTCTCCACACGTCTTGTCAGCGGTATCTTCCTCAGAATTACTGCTCTCCACTGCTTTAATTGATATTTTTAATCCTCATAACGACAGAATAGAAACAGTCAGGGCACTGCTAGATAGCGGCAGTCAATCTTCATTTATTACTGCCGATTTAAAATCACGTCTTTACCTTACTTCTCAGCGCTCCAATGCCACAAGCATCCTGGGTATTGGAGGCACATCTTTGAACATCATTCCAGAACGCTGCTCTGCAATAATTAAATCTAAACAGAGTACATTCGTTCGCAAGCTAGATTTTCTTGTACTTCCACGTATAACCAAAACGCTTCCTAAGAAATACATTCCAATTGAACATCTTAATATACCATCATTCATGAACTTAGCCGATTCAACTTTCAACGAGCCCTCTCCAATTGACATTCTTCTAGGTGCTGACGTGTTCTGGGACCTTATTGGGCCAGAACAGCACCCTCTAGGAGACAGACTTCCTACTCTTCATAACTCCAAACTGGGTTGGCTAATAGCCGGCCCCATCTTTAAGGGAGGCACTAAGGCTCAAGTAACTTCTTGCAACTTTGTGGCAAACGAAGCCGAAGGCAATCTAGAATCACTACTTACAAAATTCTGGGAGTACGAAGACTTCCCCATGCCTCTTCCATCTAAATCCATTTTAACGGAAAGTGAAAAACACTTCCAGCAAAATACGACTCGCTTAGCAAACGGTAAATTTTGTGTCAGATTGCCTCTTATTGATTCTCCAGAATGCCTGGGAAATTCATACTTTCTAGCTAAAAGGCGTTTTTTAAACTTGGAAAAACGTCTTGATCGGAATCCCGAACTAAAGAAAATGTATTCTGACTTGATACAGGAATATCGTGACCTGGGGCATCTTTCTGATGCTACTGTAGAAAGGCCTTCTATCTCCTACTATTTGCCACATCACGCTGTAATTAAAGAAAATAGCGAATCCACTAAGTTGCGCGTCGTATTTGACGCTTCAGCCCGCACTTCATCTGGATTTTCAATAAATGATTTACAAATGGTAGGACCAAACATTCAAGATTCTCTATTCAACATATTGTTGCGTTTCCGTCACTATAAATATGTCTTATCGGGTGACATAGAAAAACAATACAGGCAGGTTGTAATGAACGATTTGGACCGCGATTTACAATTAATTTTGTGGCGCGAAAATGAATCCCTTCCAATTCGAACGCTTCGACTTCATACAGTCACGTATGGCTTCTCAAGCGCTAGTTTCTTGGCAGCCAGGTGCCTGTGGCAGCTGGGTGAGGAGTCAGCTGATCCAAACATACGAAACATCATACAAAATGATTTTTATTGTGATGACCTACTTAGCGGAGCCGATACGGAGACTGCTCTACTTAACATCAAACAGGCCGTATCCAGCTCACTCGCCTCAGGCGGTTTTAATTTGAGGAAGTATCGATCAAATTCCCAAGTTTTAATTTCTACAGAAACTGAAAGTACACAAAATAATAATTTAGCTTTGAGTCAGTCGCTTCACACATTAGGATTAGTTTGGAACCCTAATCAAGATTTGCTTCATTTTAATATTGATGACATCAGCACCTCCTCCAGCGCCGTCACAAAGCGCTCAATCCTATCTGTGACATTTAAGATTTTTGACCCGTTGGGCCTTCTTACTTTGTGTACTATAAAACCTAAAATATTACTGCAAAAACTTTGGACCCTTAATTTAAATTGGGATGACCCAATACCTCTTAATATTCAGCGCGCCTGGGAACATTTTATTAACAATATAAAATACCTAAAATTTCTCAATGTACCCCGGAACGTAATTAATGATTTAAACTCCTGTATTGAGCTTCATAGCTTCAGCGATGCATCACAGGCAGCGTACGCCGCCTGCATCTATATAAAATCTACTTCACCGACCGGCCACCAAACTGTGAACCTTCTGTGTGCGAAGTCCCGTGTCGCACCAACCAAAGCCACCAGAATCTAAACCCATCACTTCTTTATTGACAAAAATTGATCATAAACTAAATGCCATAATCGACTTTGAAAGATACTCTAAGTTCACTCAGCTTCAGCGCATAGTTGCATATGTACTGCGCTTCATCAACATTAAGTGCAAAGCGCAATGCATAAAGGGGCCATTAACCGCAAATGAGCTCGAAAATGCAACAAATGTTCTAGTGAAATTGTCACAACAACAATCCTTCTCTAAAGAGTTACATTTACTGAGTAATAATAAGAAATTAAATCCTAAATCACATATTAACTCGCTGGCACCATTTATTGACTCTCAGGGAATCCTGAGAGTAGGGGGCAGGCTTGATAAGTCTAACTATGACTTCTCAACTAAACATCCTATACTTCTTTGCTCAAAACACACAATGACAAAACTCATTTTCAGTCACACACACACACGCCTCTTGCATGCGGTACCGCAACTCATGCTCGCATCCGTGCGCGAGCAGTTCTGGCCTATTGGTGGTAGGAACCTGGCACGACGCACGGCCCGCCGATGCGTCATTTGTACCCGTTTTTATGGTAAAACCATGACAAATATAATGGGCAACCTACCGGCACAACGCGTCACGCCTGACTTTCCATTTCACACTGTAGCTGTGGATTTTGCCGGGCCATTTATGATCACTGATCGACGTGGGCGTGGCTGTAAAATCACAAAATGTTACCTATGTTTTTTTATATGCCTTAGGTTTAAGTGTGTCCATCTAGAGGCTGTGAGCGAATTGTCAAAGGACGCCTTTATGCTGTTTCTGCGTCGTTTCATTTCACGCAGGGGTAAGCCCAAAGAAATATTCTGTGACAACGGAAGAAATTTTG
Source organism: Archips xylosteana (assembly GCA_947563465.1). Lineage (NCBI taxonomy): Eukaryota > Metazoa > Arthropoda > Insecta > Lepidoptera > Tortricidae > Archips > Archips xylosteana. The sequence goes on from OX387360.1 coordinate 6,277,437, forward strand.
TCGCAACCGCAAGAGAAATAAATGATTTCTTTGCGCAATATAAGGACTCTGTGTCAGAGTTTGCCGCTGAGCACAATATTACGTTCAAATTTGCGCCGGCATACGCTCCGAACCACAATGGCTTGGCTGAGGCGGGCATAAAGTCATCCAAATTTCATATCAAACGCATCCTAGGAAACACGCACCTCACTTTTGAGGAGCTATCGACATTATTTGCTCAAATTGAGGCTATCCTAAATAGCCGTCCTCTCGCCCCCCTCTCTTCCTCTCCCAACGACTACGCAGCGCTCACACCCGGGCATTTTCTCCTTGGCAGGCCACTGACGTCGCTCCCGGGGCCAGACCTGACGGACACCACCATCACCAAGTTGGATCGCTACAAACGGCTGGAGCAAGCGAGACAACACTTCTGGAAACGCTGGCAGGCCGAATACGTCACAGAACTGCAGCAACGTCTCAAATGGAAGACGCGTAGCAGAGATCTACAACAAGGGGACCTTGTCATAATAAAGGAAGAGAATCAGCCGCCCCTGCTATGGCGGCTGGGACGAGTACATACTCTTCATCCTGGGACAGACGGCGTTCCCCGAGTCGCCGACATCGCTACCGCCAGAGGGGTCATCAGACGCGCACTGAACCGCCTCTGCCTTCTTCATGGTTCTTGAAAGCGGCGCTTTCAAGGGCCCCCAGTATGTCAGCGCCCGCGCCGCGGCAGCGGCCGCGCTACGTCATCAGGCGACCGCGGGGGTGAAGGCTGCCCCGCGGCCGCCGCCGCCAAGCATTACATTCGCCCTAGCAGCCGAAACGACCACACGCGCACCTTGTACCTCTTTTTGTAAACTTACTATTTATTATACGTCTTATAAAAAGTACCATCTTTGATTGCTTATGTACGCCCGTACAAATCTATAGACATTATTAATAAAGGAAACAGTGTCATTTTGGCAATAATTGAGCTAGATTGGGTTTGTTCAGCTCGCTCTCTAAGAATTCTCACTAATTTACCAGGCGGATCGAAGTGTATATCAAGGTCGATGCATTCATTGGCTTTTTATTAAACGGAGCCCCAGTTGCTAGAGTAAATCAGTTTAAATACTTGGGCCACTGTTTGACTGATAACTTGAAAGATGATGCGGATGTTGAACGGGAGCGCAGGGCGCTGGCGGTCCGGGCGAACATGCTGGCCCGCAGATTCGCTCGGTGTACAGAGGCAGTCAAAATTACGCTCTAAAGAGCTCTAAAGAGCATACTGCACTTCTCTGTACTCAGGAGCTTTGTGGACTGTCTGTTCGCAGCGTTCCCTCAGCTCTCTGCGCGTCCAGTACAACGACGCCTTCAGAGCACTGTTGGGGCTGCCACGTTTCTGCAGCGCCTCCGCCATGTTCGCGGAAGCACGAGTGGACAATTTCACTGCCGTCTTGCGGAAAAAAATGGCGTCCCTTTTAATTAGGATACGTGGCAGCCCAAATAGTCTCCTGAAGACTTTAGCTGTAAGAAATGAGTGCTCAATAATGCAACATTTAATTAAAAATACCCTTTCTCTTGCTAGCTATAAGTACTAACATAGTTCTAAGGAAAATACTAACAAAATATGGATCATGTTGTCTGAATAAATAATGATTATTATTATTATTATTATTGGCTATCCGACACATTCGGCTTATTGGGGAATTTCTTCCTGCTACAGAACAGAACAGAAGTATTAGATATATACCGTATTTATCATGGGGAGTGTTCTGACGAACTGTTTGAATTGCTTCCTGCGGCTAAATTCCACTACCGCACTTCGAGGAACCGTCTGTTTTTCCATCCTCACCATCTTGATGATTGGCAGTCTAGTACCTACCGTGCGTTTTAAGCGAAACTTCTTTCCTCGCACGACGAAGATCTGGAATCAGCTTACTGCGGCAACATTCCCGGTGCGTTACAACTCAGGGATCTTTAAAACACGAGCCTACCAATTCCTAAAAGGGTCGGCAACGCACCTGTGATTCCCCTCGTGTTGCGGGTGTCCATGGGCGACGGTGATCGCTCTCCATCAGGTGGTGTCTGCTCGTTTGCCCCCTCTTATATATAAAAATAATCTCAACCGCTAGGTTTGGGCGTGGGCACGGGTGTTTTTATACAATGTTAATCATCATCATAATCATCATTTCAGCCGAAAGACGTCCACTGCTGAACATAGGCCTCCCCCAAGGCTACAGGTAACAGATCGGTCCCGTGCCATCCGCATACAACGCGATCCCGCAACTTTAACCAGAGCCCAATTGCATAACAAACTACAACTTATATTACAAGCGGAACTCCCTTTCTAGTTAATATAACTGAAGCGAGAGTTCCGCTTGTAATATTAGTTGTACCTACTTTGTTATGCAATTGGGCCCAGATCGTTGCTCCATCTTGTTACAGACGCAGGTCTTTCGGTCCGCGGTCGCCACTCGATAACCTTTTTGCCCCATCGCCCATCAGTTCTACGAGCGATTTGCCCTGCCCACTGCTACTTGAGTCTGGCGATTCCACCACATACATAGCATAGCGTACGGTTGTGGTGCCAACTCTGAAGATGAGCTCTGGTTGAGTTCTAAACGCGTCAGTGTAGATTGGTGGTGGTGATAGTTGGGTTTGTGTTGATTTGTTTGTGTGCGTACAGCGTGGAGGTGGAGGAACTGCATGAATTACGCATTTCTTACATAAATGTAACTATCGTAAGGTCGCGGGTGACCGAAGGTTAACACCATCTTGTAAATAAATATTGGACAGTGAGTAAAGCAGTGTCTCCTCTCCAGTAAGTCTTTGACCAGTGTGTGTTGCCAGTGATGACTTACGATGGGCCTCATAAGGAAAATCAAGGTCACTCAGACAGAGGGCGATGGAGAGGGCTATGCTCGGAGTTTTTCTGCGGGATCGCATTAGAAATGATGAAATCCGCGAAAGAACTAAAGTCACTGACATAGCTCGAAGAATCGCCAGACTCAAGTCAAGTGGCAGTGAACATGGCACATCGCTCGTAGTAAAGCAAAAGGTTCTCGAGTGCCGTCCTCGGACCGGAAGAGGCAGTGTAGGTAGGCCTCCAACAAGATGGAGCGACAACCTGGTTAAGGTTGCGGATATGTGTTGGATGCGGATGGCGCAGGACCGATCTGTTTGGCTAGCCTTGCGGGAGGCTTATATTATGCAGTGGGCGTCTTTCGCCTGACATTATGAAGTAAATACATATTTTATTTATGTACAATAGGTAAGTATGTCTATAAAAAAACCGGACCACAATTTTCGAAGTTATGAGTGAAAATACATGAAAATAATACGTATACAGACAGACAAACATAGAAACTTCCTTTTTTGAAGCCGAATCGGATACAGCAATAGGGTACAGGGCTCCTCTCAGAATGAGAGGGCTTGGACCGCGGTTCCCACACGGGCTCAGTGCGAATTGGGAACTTCACATTACACCATCAAATTTCCTCCCATTTAAGTTAGTTTAAAATTATTTTTATTGTTATGCTCGAAGCTTTTCAAACTTTAATTATTTTTCTGAGAGTCGGGAGTAAGGAACAGAAGTAGTAATACGGAGAAAAAAGGATTTAAGTTGTCTTAAAATTGTACGTAGGTGGGACAGCGTCCTACCTACATACAATCTGCGCAAGCACTAAAATATCTTGTCCATTCCTTGACCGTTCCAAGAAAGAAGTGAGCAGCTGATTTGCCGCCCAAGCCCCGCCCAGCCGCGGCCCCGCCCACCGCGGCTGGGCGGGGCCGGCAGTCGGGTCTCGGCCGTGGTGTGGTGAGCACGCGTTCAACAACTGTTCTAAGGTAGGTGGTAACCCGTGCGATCGTTGAGTTTGGCAAATTGTTGTGCAAATGTGAAAAAGATTCGATGGTGAAGTGAATCTTTGTTTTCTGAAGGGGCGTCGTGTTTTTTTTCTGTGTAATTGTGTTTGGAAAAGTTTAGATTTAAATTAAATAGGTAAGCGTCTGTAATTACAGGGAATTACTAAAGAGACTAAAGCGGAAAAGGGATTAAATGATCCCATGTTAAGAGACCATTGACAAATGAAAATCGTCTAGTTATGACTTAGTGAAAAAAAATGAAAAATAAATAATCTGAAGCCCTATTTAATCAAAACGTAAGAGTAATAAACACAGGCAGGGTTTTATATCCTTACCAATTATATTATTCTCGGTGTAATGAGTGACATGCATGAATCAAAGAAACGATAGAGAGTATACAGCTCTAAGATTTATTAATTAATTACTAAATAATGAAATGTGTTCCGAAACCTATTCGCAGGTTGGTATTATAAAAAATAGACAGTCATGTAAAACAGCCTATGCGTACACAGGTTGTTGTCCCGTATTTCAGGCACGAATTTTTCAATGTCCCATAATTTGGCGAAACCAATACGGGACAGTACATTGTCTCGTAATTTCATGTTTTTTCGTAATCTAATACCTATTTTAACGAGGCTTAAGCACATCTAATGTGAGTATACACTTTATGATGCAATGGCATTTAACGATAAAAATACCTATTCGAACAATATTTAGGTATTTTCTCGCACATAGCGGCGAACACCGCGCGAATGCATATATTCGATTATGCCAAATTAAAGTAAAAAAAAGAATGTTGATTTTAAATTTAAAAAAAAAAACGCCCTGTCCCTTATTTTAATCTCGAATCCCGTATTTTCAATGCATTTGTCCTGTAAAATCGGAAATCAGATCTAGTCATAAAGCGGTTTGAAAGTTAGTCATCACGAATGATTAGATACCTACTACGGTACAACCATTTCTTTAAAAGTGAAAAAAAAAAAAAATTATATGGCCATTTTTAATCCAAAATTATAGCTAGCTACACATTTTCCTTCTAACGGTACCATTTTATCGCATTAGCATACTGAACATAAATTGTTACACAACTGAAAATATTTTCTATCATAATAATATTATATGTATAGTCGGGGTAAGAAAAGGTTCGTCACTTTTCGACTCTATTTCAACGAATTAAGGTCGAAAAGTGACGAACCTTTTTTTACCCCGACTATACATTAAATATGATAGTAAAGGCATTTGTGGACAAGCCAACGGAACAGTTCATTTTTGAAAAGCCTCAATTGGAGTACTTTTACAAACTCCGGTATGGATGGAGACTGTACTAGGTCTATGAGAGTTGAGTAGTATAGAGTTGTAGAGCGCTGTGGTTTCCCGCTCAAAGCGCCGTGAAAAAGGGAGGGAAATGCACAATTAAATTATTAAGCGGCAGCTGCGGCGCTCGAAGCGACGAGAATTTAACGTCGCTTTCTGAGACAGGTGGGAAGGAAATGTGGTGAATCGGATTAAAAGAAAGTATTCATTTAAACGAGGAATCTGAGTTTCACTCGCTGGCTAAAACTCGAAGACATGCTTTTTTCCAGAGATGAGTGAGACCAAGCTAGATCGATAGTTCGCCCCCGAAAACCTGCATATAGCAAATTTTATGGAAATCATTGCAGTCGTTTCCAAGATACCTGAGATTGTTAAAAATTGATGTAATGCATTATGTTAACTGAGTAAGAAATACAAATTTTGTATCACCATTTTTGATTCACTGTATACAAGAATTACTCGTTTATGTAGATTAAGTAGCTTAGTGAGATTAGATTAGGTGCGGGCACGAAATGATCACGAGTTTGAAAAACTCGCGCGGCTAACGAACGTGATACCCTATCTATATTTAAGTCTACATGTGAACACGGTTGCTGCAATTCGGCTGAAACGTCGAGGTTCAAAACAATTTAAATAGTTTTTTGATGCGTGACAAACGGACAGATTAGGACTACGGATCCCTAAAAAATTGAGCACCCAAAAAAAGCTATCAACCTTCTTATGAGAAGCAATAACCGCAGCTATATTCGTTTCTGATACCGAAAGTATGGCTGAAGTATTGCCAATTTCAAAACTTGTTCTAACAGCTCCAGTGTGCAAAAATTGCAAGTTAATTCGAGAACACCGCCGCTACGCAGCGTTTCACTTTGATATTTTAAAAGAGCATTCACTTCTATACTTTTTGTCCGTCACCGACGGCTCTGCATCTCATAAATTTACAATTTCCTCGCTGTAGGACTTTTCTTTTGTTTCAGTTTTTTCCGTTTATTTCTTTCCTGCGATCGTGATCGTGCTTCACTTTTAAAGACCAGACATGAAGTGGATGTTCATAATGTTAAAAGTCTTTTGTCTCTTTCTTTGCATATCCCTCTAACCTAACTGCGTGTGCTGCTGATCTGAAGTTCACGCATGCAGAAAAACAAAAAGAGGAATGGAAATGTTATCATGTGCATTGCCTTTCCTTATCGCTGTCTCCACTTTCTCGAGTTTCCAGCTATTACCTGAAATGCGCATATGATTTTTCATGTTTTCATAATGCAACCTTTTCAACGCCAACGACGAATATGTTTCTCACAAAGTATAACGTCAAGTGATCTTCACGCAATGTCGTAAGGTTCAAAGTAGCTTTACGTTACGCTAGATTTTTTCTTCCCTGTTGTTAAGAGGGTTTATACCTGCTGAGCTGGCAACGTTGCATTTTTGTTAGTTTATCTCGATTATTCCATAAAAATTGAATGAAAATTAAAAATGTTTTGAATACAAATTGTTCTAATATATAAGTTGAACAATTTGTATTCAAAACATTTTTAATATTCATTCAATTTTTATGGAATAATCGAGAAAAACTAACAAAAATGCAACGTTGCCAGCTCAGCAGGTATAAACCCTCTTAACTTTATACTGTGCTTTTTACTGAGCTGGGAAAATAGTATGGTCTTTTAGCCATATGGGCGTTTTATTATTAGTTCTGAATGCCATGAGAAACTATTAAGGTGCTAAATTTATTTGTGTACAAAAAAAATGGTTACTGATGTGAACATAACAGTTTTTAATGATTCATTTATATCCCATAACCCTTAACGAATATGTCTAATGCGAAGGTAAATTATCTTTACAAATAGAAATAAGTATATCCCGGCCCATTAAATTATAGGTAGGTACTGCTAATTCATCAACATAGAAAAAATTCATTCATCAAAGTGATACAAACGGGCAGAGTCACTTTCAAATTTCTACATTATTTCTACGACAATGACGAAAATCAGGCGGCGTTATGCAAATTAAACCAAAATGCTAATTTCCGTGCGAAACTTTTTAATCTCACGTGACAGACTTGTCAGTGGCGGCGGATGATTGAGGGGCTCATTTGTGTTTTTATTACTTTTTAATTTTTCCCATTTTCTAGAGTGGCTGGCCGGAAAGTCCCGTTGGGCTTGGGAAGTGTTTTTTTTTTTAAACGGGGTTCTTTATTTTAAGTTTTTGGAGCAATATGGCTCATGCTTAGTTTTCCTTGCGGTAATAAGTACGTCAACTTATTTAAACATTGGGATTGTCTAAAAAAATATCATTGTTTTTTTTTGTACAGAAAAGTCACTGAACTACGGCCCAATTTGGCTAGGATGATAATGATCACGCGCGAAGCTTGAATGTATACAAAAGATTCCCATGATCGTAATGTTTCGAAACTAAATTGAATTATTTTACAATACTATCAGCATGAAGCTGCCACAGATAAAGTTACGGATGATTGACAGGAGGGCTGCACCCATGCACCCTCGTGCACTCATTACTGCATATGCGATTGCATACGATTCCAGAATAGAATAGAATAGAATAGAATATATTTATTTGCAAAGAATAAGTAGTTACATAAAATATCATTAGGTGGTATTGAGACAATAGGAAGCTTATTCTGCTATTTCAAATTTAAAGCATGCAAATATTTTTTTTTTTATTTTAGGCTTAAGGATAATTGAGAAACTCCTTTACACTGTAGTAGGTTTTTTCAGACAGTATCTGTAGTAACTTATTTTTAAATTTATTTAGAGGTAGAACTTGTACACACTGCGGCAGATTGTTAAAAATTTTCATGCACATAACAAAGCAATGTTTTGTGTAGAGCGCAGTCCGAGGCACACAAACATGAACGAGTCGTCCTGGATTCCGCTGAACTCTAGAAGAATTTTCTTTTGCTGTTTTGAAGAGATACATGTGCCTCTTTACAAAATGGAGAACGGAGTAATTCTATTCTGGTTAACTTTTAACCGACTTAAAAAAGGAGGTTCTCAATTCATCATATGAATAGGGTCGGTTCGGGAACGGTGGCTCGGGTTTTTTCGGACGCCCAAATTATGAAGAAAAAGTAGTGGTAGCGGGCTGAAATTCGCACTCAACGTGCTTTGATTTTGGAAAGACAATATCAATAGTTTCTAGTCAGATAAGAGCAGTATGTGTGTGTGTGTGTGTGTGTGTGTGTATATGTAGGGTCGGGTCGGGAACGGTGGCTCGGTCGGGTACACTGACTCGCGCCTATATTTCCTGGATATAACAGCAATATCTATCTGTCTCCTTCATTTGCTGGGAGCGCTCGACATTGTTCACATGTGTAGCAAGTGGTTTTGTGTTTCCGTGGGTGAAAAACACTTTTTAAGGCAAGTACACATGTTTTTATTTATTGAAATTTAAGCATTTAGACAAGTATTGTTGTTTTGATGCAAAGTGGTGTTAATATGCTAGGCAATGACAGATTCGCATGTCCTTCGGTAAGCCAGGTAAAATTTATGCGCCGGTAAATTCAAAATGGCTACGGCGTGGCCAGTGGCTCAAATTTAAGAAGTACACAGTGACTCGTTATTCACTATGTACTTTCTTGAGCCACCGTGTACCTACTTTGTCTGGTAAGTACACTTAAAAAAGCTTAGAGTATATTTCTCCCCAAACAATTAAATGAAACTGAATGTAAATTATAGTTTTAGTTGAATATTATATACTTGAGCCACTGTGTACTATACAGGGTAGAGTCACGGTACCCTAAGTAGCCGTACACAGGGGCTCATTTCCCTTTTTTTAAAAAACATTGTCTGACTACTTTATTATTGTCTTGATTGAAAAACTGATAATGCAGGGAAAAAATTTAATAATCAAAGCACGTTGAGTGCGAATTTCAGCCCGCTACCACTACTTTTTCTTCATAATTTGGGCGTCCGAAAAAACCCGAGCCACCGTTCCCGAACCGACCCTATTCATATGATGAATTGAGAACCTCCTTTTTTAAGTCGGTTAAAAGTTAACCAGAATAGAATTACTCCGTTCTCCATTTGTCCACATTCAAAATCCTTTTTCTCTGGAACGAGTGTAGGTACTTAGGTGTTAAGTTGAAATTAATAATATTTCGGTCTGCAGTGCATAGAGCATAGAGCTGTGAAAAAAAATTAAGTTTCTAAGTACAACCTTTTGCAAGGGTTTCTTACAAGAACATTGGTAAACAAAATCTAAAGAGATCTGGCCGAAAAGGCTAGGCAAAACTTTTTTCTTTTGAAAATTTATAGTAGGTATACGTATATTAGGTATTCAAGTTTTTTTCTGGAAAATTACAGTCAATATGGACAAAAATATTTAATCCTGTTGTGGGTTCCGTTTACGAATAAACCTCAGGACTCTACGGAAACTAACCTTTTCTCAAGACTTTTAATTTTTATGGACTACAAAAATAATGTCTGGCTGAAATGCCCAGCTCCCATGCCCAAAATAAATTAAAAAACTAAGGGAATGTGATTTCCAGTTGACATATCGGGTGGAAATGGCCCGCGGCGCGGCATTTGTCACCGACGCCGGCGGAACGAATGCGCTCGTTACGCCCGTTACGCCTTTACGCCGCAAATTACGCCGCCGTGACATTTCTCCCCCTAAAATAATACACATAGGTGATCGTCTAAGACAGGGCTAACACCGGACACAAACTACAAAATAGATACACGCTTTTACACATTCATTGCGATAAGAGGTCCAAACCTCCTGCGCAGGCCACTGTTCGTATTTTAGCCGTGTTAATGCAAATATCAAAGAATTTATTGTATGGTTAAATCCGGTCCGCGGACAGGAAGTCGCAGTGTCAGGCCTCTAACAAGATGGAGCGACGACCTGGTGAAGGTGCCGGGAACGCATTGAATACGGATGGCGCAGGGCCGATCTGTTTGGCGAGCCTTGGGGAGGCCTATGTTCAGCGTCTTTCGGCTGAAATGATGACGATGATGATGGTTAAATCGGGTTTAACCGCTTATACTCGTATCTAGTTAGTGCTATTCACGAAGGCGCGTGAATTTGTCATAATTAGACATTAATGCCATTGCAATAAGAAACACGGCACGCGTCATCAGGTCATCACACATCATAAATGACTCGATATTTATCCTGATTTGCATTACACGGTTAAAATACGAACAGTGGCAAGTGGTTCATCAATTAAGGTCTGCGACCGTACATATGGTATTTTCAATTCGATAGTTTTTAAGAGGATCCTACTGAAAAACAGCGTTGTGTCTTGCCGCAGCGTATACAGAGTGGGGTCCAACTTTACGCTATTCGATTTTTATAATTTGTATCTCTTCCTTCCAAATACTCCATGCTGCTCCAACTTTGTCCGTCACTCCTTTGACACCCCCCCCTTCCTCCCCGGACCCTCTTTTTTATCTTTATTTAATTACGAAATATTGATAAAGAGACTCTGACAAATGCAAATGTAGTTGTTTGATAATGCGGTAACTTGATACGGTGTAACGTGGGTGCAACTGATGCACCCTTATGTGGAACTCTACGGTAGGTAGCGTGGAGAGAACATATTTGGTACGAAAAAAAGAGAGAAAAGCCGGTGTCGTGTTCGTGTCGTATCAAGAGGTCAAGGAGATGGCTCATAGGAGATGAGTGGAAGATACGCCACCGACAAGACTGGAACTCTTAGGTTTGGATGATTGACGGAGAGAGAAGCATGAGTTAGGTATGTTTCAAGACACATTATCTCGCAGTTAGTGTACACAAGCTTTGCTTTTAATCGTCATCACTGATGAAAAAATATAGGCGATGCGGTTAGAATCGAGTTGTTACGGCGCCACGCCACTGATATCTGTACTATTGGTAACCATCCTTACCAGTCCTTACTAATCCATACTCCATACTAATATTATAAATGCGAAAATGTGTCAGTCTGTCTGTTTGTTGTTATCTCTTCTAAAACCGCTGAACCGATTTAGATATTATTTGGTATAGAAATAGCTTGAGTCGCGGGAAAGGACATAAGATAATTTTTATCCTGGAAAATTGCTAAATATTAGCTGATGCCCGCGACTCCGACTGCGAAGCATTCTTTTATCACTTTCCCGCGAGAATAATGCAATTTTCCGGGATAAAAACTATACTACGGGTTTTCTCGCGACTCAAACTATCTTTACACGAAATTTCATCTAAATCGTTTCAGCGGCTCATATTAAACATTTGCCTATGTCAGAAGACTTTTGTTTGTCAAACACACGTAACAAGGTACCCTCTAGTCCACAGTCGGCTAAAAATCTGTCGTCCTTGAGTTTCAACAATGGAATTATGATCCATATGAATTCCACATCGAGAGAGGGTTGCCGTTTAGCGGGGGCTGGGGGTTCGTTCACTCCCCATTCGTAATAAGAGGTTACGAACTAACGTCGTTAAGGGTTGCGGTCACCCTACACGCTTTTTACTGTGCTTTAGGGTTCCTTGGTCAAATGCCGAAAAAAAATACACACATCAAAAAAGTCTAGGGATCATCATACTCATTAGCCCTAGACAAATTTGATGTTTTGACTCAGTAGTACGTTGTAGTGCGTTGGATGCGAATGGCGCAGGACAGATCTGTTCTAAGCCGAGCCCACATTGCACGGTGTCGACAGAGGAGCCCCATCCCGGGGCGGCCAGGGGTGTCGCGGTGTCTCTTCATGCTCACGTAAGCATGCGTTGTAAGCATACAATGGCAACGAGGGAATCCATGCGGTTTTTAGTGGGTAGGCCCCTTGTGAGAGAGCTCCACATACCCTCTGTTTCCCCGAACAGAGACGAATGCATAAGGCGCATTTTCCGCACCAAAAAAAAAGGACCGATCTGTTTTAAGCGGAGTGGTGTCAACAGAGGAGCCCCAGCCCAGGGCGGCCAGTGGGCGTCGCGGTGTCTCTTCATGCTCCCGTGGTGCTTACAATGGCAACGAGGGAATCCATGCGGTTTTTAGTGGGTAGGCCCCTTGTGGGAGAGCCCCACATACCCTCTGTTTCCCCGAACAGAGACGAATGCATAAGGCGCATTTTCCGCACCAAAAAAAAAGACCGATCTGTTTTAAGCCGAGCGGTGTCGACAGAGGAGCCCCATCCCGGGGCGGCCAGTGAGCGTCGCGGTGTCTCTTCATGCTCCCGTGGTGCTTACAATGGCAACGAGGGAATCCATGCGGTTTTTAGTGGGTAGGCCCCTTGTGGGAGAGCCCCACATACCCTCTGTTTCCCCGAACAGAGACGAATGCATAAGGCGCATTTTCCGCACCAAAAAAAAAGGACCGATCTGTTTTAAGCGGAGTGGTGTCAACAGAGGAGCCCCAGCCCAGGGCGGCCAGTGGGCGTCGCGGTGTCTCTTCATGCTCCCGTGGTGCTTACAATGGCAACGAGGGAATCCATGCGGTTTTTAGTGGGTAGGCCCCTTGTGGGAGAGCCCCACATACCCTCTGTTTCCCCGAACAGAGACGAATGCATAAGGCGCATTATCCGCACCATAAAAAAAAAAGACTGATCTGTTTGGTGAGCCTTGGGGAGGCCTATGTTCAGCAGTGGAGGTCTTACGGCTGAAATGATGATGAATGATGAATTTATTTCTGAAAACAGTACTTTCTTCAGAATCGTTGTCAATTTAACCTAACCAACCTACTGCATTCTTTAAGATGATATTTAAAAAACAGCCAAATGCGAGTCGGAATCGTGCACTGAGGGTTCCGTAAAAATTTTTAGGTATGTGAAAATATACTCTGTAAACAGCCGTAACTACAATAATCCAATATTAGCAGAGTCCTGCTTCTAAGTAAAATGTACGCAGTGTGGGATCATTTTATATCACTTAGTCGGGACCCCTTAATGTTTAATTTAATTATATTTTTATTACTTGTTGTTATAGCGGCTATAGTAAAACATAATCGGTGAAAATTTCAAGTAAGAATTTAATTTAAGCCATTATAAAGATCGAGTTAAAAACGCTGAAAAAAAACACGTTTCTTGTATGACGACCCCGCTTAATTTTCTTACTTTCTTTTATTTTTACCCAACTGCAAGGACAGGGTTATGTTTTTCGCGCGTATCCTTATCTTTCAAAACAAACGGTATCGTCATAGTATTAAGGTTCAAATTTAATGTAATGGCTCGAAGCGAAAAATTCACCTGGGAAGATTTATACTATATCTTGTTTAGTAAGTATTTGTTATTATTAGGTATGGCGGCCACTTTAATACATAATCAATGAAAATTTTAAGTTTTGCAAGTAAAAATGTTACGGTTCAAGAGATAGAGCCCTGTGACAGACGGACAGACAGACAGACAGGGGAGTCACAGTAATAGGGTCCTGTTGGCATCCTTTGGGTACGGAACCCTAAAAACCCTGAAAACCACACCTCCTTTGCATAAATAAGTACGCCCATTGTCTACCTAGCCTTTTGAATTTTTAGAAATTCACATATTTTAAAAATACGGAACCCTCGAAGGTATTCGAACACTCGATCGTTTGAGTCATGATTCCTCGCACCGAACAATGCACGTTCGCGCCGATCTAATTATCGCAGCCCTAGGTGTCGGCTGTTAAAAATTCAGGCGCCTTGTCGGGTATTTAGGTACGGCATATGTATATTGGTAAAACTGTGGGATGCGGTTAAAATAGTCGTATTTTAGCCGAAAGACGTCCACTGCTGAACATAGGCCTCCTCCAAGGCTCGCCAAACAGATCGGTCCCGTGCCATCAGCACCAACGCGTTCCCGCAATATTAACCAGGTCGTCGTTCCATCTTGTTGGAGACCTACCTTATACTGCGTCTACCGGTCCGTGGACGCCACTAGACACCTTCGAACCTTTTTGCCCCATCGACCTTCAGTCACACGGCGGACACGACGTACAAAATACGCGTTCTTGAATCTACATAAGCACGACGACGTCTGTACACGCGTACGCCTACATATATCGCGCGCGCACTCTTCTGGATTCGGGCGGTGTCCGGCAATCTGCGCCTTGAGGGGTGGGGTATCTCGAATCGGTGCGGGGCGGAGCGTGTCCATTCTGTACGTTAGTACTATTATATATTCTGTGCTTCAGTTCTACGAGCGATGTGCCCTGACCACTGCCACTTGAGTCTGGCGAATCTTCGAGCTATGTCCGTGACTGTAGTTCTTGCGCGGATTTCAACATTTCTAATGCGCTCCCGCAGATAAACTCCGAGAATAGTCGTGACCCGGAATTAATGACAGTAATGCACTGTAAAGGCCACTACAAACCGAAGCGCGGGACGCCGACGGAGCGGGCCCAGCGCGTTGTATATACATCATAAATACGGTGACACACATCGGTAGCGCGGCGCAGCGTATATGATTCAGTGTTATACAACCCGGTGGGCCCGTTCCGTCAGCGTCGCGCGCACGCCCTGCGGTGCGGTCTGTGGTGGCCTTTATGGCAATAAGATTAGGGTTTGAATTAACAAGTCATACATTATTACGGGGTCACGTTTTATTTAACCGCACCCAATCTTTTTATTGAATAGTAAATCAATCATGCTGAGTGTGGTCTTTGTGCGCGCTTTTCAGCACTTTAGGTAAGTAATATTATTATATTAGTGGGTATCTATGTGATATCTTTCAATGTATAAAAATCTCGTGTCACAGTGTTTGTTATCATCGAACTCCTCCGAAACGGCTTAACCGATTTTTATGATTTTTTGGTCTGTATTTAGTAGGTCTGAGAATAGGTAGTAGGCTATTTTTATAGTCCTATTCTTCGAAGACGGAGTCGCGGGTAACAACTAGTAATTTATAAGTTTATAAATTGGTTTTATTTTTTATTGTTTATTTTGTTTATACCTCGTCGAATTATGTACATATTTTTTTTAAAACGTCTATTCTTTAAAACTTATCAGCACAGCACACCTGAAGCTTTTACCTGAAAAAACATCGATATAAATAAATAAAAAAAAAAATAATATCACGGGACAATTCACACCAATTGACCTAGTCCCAAAGTAAGCTAGGCAAAGCTTGTGTTATGGGTACTAGGCAACGGATAAACATACTTATATAGATAGATAACATACGTAAATACAAATTAAACACCCAAGACCCGAGAGCAAACATTCGTATTTTTCATACAAATATATATCTGCCCCGACACGGGAATCGAACCCGGGACCTCAAGCATCATAGTCAGGGTCTCTAACCACTAGGCCATCTGGTCGTCTAAAGGCTGTGATATAGGCTTCATCATCTCATCATCATAACTTACTTAATCCGAATTTTTATTTCTCCTGACGGTTGCACTACAGCACAATAATACCTATACAATCAAAGCAAGAAGGAACCAGCTGAATATAAAACAGAAGCAAAAACTTGTGTTAAAAACAATTATGCAGCAATAAAGGCGACTTCCGAAGCAGCGCGTTAATTAGCATCGGCTGCCTGCCGCGGTTTTGGGGGTAATTCGGTAAACTTGAACGCTTTCGGTATTGCCTTTGCTTGACAAGTTGATAAGAATAAGAGGGGAATGGAAAAGCACGGAAATTCACAATACAGTCGTCTGTTCAATCTGTTTTGTTTTAGCATCCCTGCATCCACGTCAGACATAACTCATTTTACCGATTCGAATTACATAATTAACACATTCCCTGTCTAAGGCTTAAAGTACTAAAGTAGAACCTTATTACAATGGAATAAGAGCTATTGTGTCTCCAAATTGGAGCCACTGGACAGTTAAGTTGTAAACAAAATAGATTTCACATAAGCACATTGAACCGCTAATTCCATGCACTCCAATTGATACATCCAATACACTTTATAGCATGGTTAAAGCAGATTGAACATTAAAACGCCATAACAATAACGACACGTAAAAGACCCCTCCTGATCGCTAATTCCCCCTCGGATTAAATGTCTTTTCAAACAAATAAAACTGGGATTTGTGGTTAAAGCTTAAGACGGGGGTTTTATTGTACCTGTGTTAAATTGCAATAAAATGTAATAATAGGATGGGTATGATTTGGACCGGAATTTTGAGGGCTGTCGCATAGTGGATTATATAGATATATAGCTACAGTCATGGAGTGATTATGATACCACGCGTGCGCTTCAAGCCAGACGTTTTTGTGTCATGCATGAAGCAATGGATGAAACCCATGTTTAGCGGTCGTTCTGGATCCAGTTTGTACAGTATTAATGTAGAGTTACACCAGACTTCATTATACTTATCATCAGTCAAAAGACGTCCACTTCTGGAGAATGGCCTCCCCCTAAAGAGTCCACAAAGATCGAGGGTCCATTTTGTTGGGGAACTTCCTACGCCACGTTGTCTGATAGATACGCAGACACCACTCTAGAACCTTTCTGCCCCATCGGGCGATACCATACTTGGTCCGGATAAAGTTGGATAAAGGAGTTGATAAGAAATTCGAGTAATATTCATTCTTTGCGTTTAAAGATAAAACATTACATTACCTAGCGAGACTGCCTGTTACAAATCTATTCAAACAGACGTAGTTTATGTACAATTAATTTATCTAAAAAACATTATGTCTGCCTGATCGACGGACAATGCGCAGCCTAAACAATTGAAGTTATACATACATATGGAGACTTGAATGGTACATTTAAAACTTCAGGTGCATTAAAAAGGTATTTTTAGAAAATCTGACAGAATAAGTAACTAATCTATTTTTTATTCTTCCACGAGGATGAAGCTGGAGGAATAGGCTAGTTACCAACACTACAGAAACTCACACAAACCCACAATAGAAATGCTTAAACATCCTAATTTTGCCTTCAGAAAGAGTTTATGAAGCGTAAGCAACCTAATTAGTAAACCGAAACGATATCGAAAAACAGCCCTCAAGCAACCGGATATGTCTCAATACCCGGCGGCCATCTTGTGAATTAACGGCGTCGCTTCCGGTCGCGAAAGAATGGCGCCAATTAATCAGAGCTTGGTTAAGAAACATGGCGACGGGAATCTTCGTCATATTTTAAATAGGAGTTTGTTTTCGTCTTCATTTACCGTGACGGATGCGGATGAGATTTCGTAGAATTAGAGAATAATATTGTAGATAAATTATGTGACCGTGATTTAGAGCATCCATCCATGACAGATCATTCAAAAGTGATATTTAAATCTGTGTGTTGTTTGCAGTTACAATACAGTTCGAATATTTTCTTTCAACTACCTAATTGACAAAACATAGTAGAGCCCTAATTTTCTACTACCTATTCTATAAATTTAACATATATCATTCATCTATTTGCAAATTACATTTTTACAAAAATAATTTCTCGAAAAATTTGCGGCCGGTAACTATTCATAGGACTTGAAATTTGGTAATATTTTAGTAGTAGTGGTGAAAGTTTGGATGACAATGCAAGTACAGTCAGCAAAAGCTTGTATTAAAAAATATAAAATATAATTAATAGTCATGATTTTTTAATCAATTCGAACTGGGCCCGCGTGGGAACTACGGCACAAGCCCTCTCATTCTGAGAGGAGGCCTGTCTCCTGCAGTGGGACGTATAAAGGCTGGGATGATGATAATGAGTATGATTAAAAATCTAAATCATTACATCGTCTTACTTGTCTCGTTTAAGAACTGGTATATCTTTTCTAGTACTCTATATTCCGCGTTTCAAAGTATCCTGCCTCATTTCCATGGAGACTTTTCTTTTCCGACCGCCCGCTATGTAATGGATTCTATTGTAATACGACAATTATTACGGGATTGGATCTTTGTTTGCCAGCACTTTTATTAGGGATCTCTATTTTAATCCCTTGGAGATTTTTGGCTTTTGTGAATCTATAGGCTTTTTTACAAAGGGTTTTTATGGTAATACCGGTATCACCGAGATTTTGTGTCCTCTGGCATATATTGTTTCATGGTTTTCTATTCTAGAAAGGAATGTAACCAAAAGACCGTATGAACAAATAAAGTATAAGTAAGCATTTCATTAAATTCAAAGTCAAATCATATAATTATTTTCTTTATTTAAATGAATTTGGTGTTCGGTAATGAATGCTTTTTCTTTTTCTAAGTACTTAAGTAAATTCTAATTTTGCAAAACTCACAAAGCATCTCATGGATTCGGCTCAGTAAAATAAATAGCAATATGGCAATATGACGTCTTACCTCTTCGGTGCGGAATCTCCTTTATTATTAAAACCAGAGATTTATGCGCCCAACTTTTTAATATTTATGGTCTTGCTATAAATTGTTGGCGACGAGTTTTCGGAAGGGGTGTTCTGCGGAGGGAGAATCAACAAGTAAGATATTGCTTTCTTGATTCCGTTTATATTGTGTTCAAATGTTTTAGCAAATATCTTTTAAGCAAAGTGTTTTTCGGATTAAATTTTTGTAATATTTTGTAATTTGATTGCGGCTACTTACAAAGGAAGGACTCCTTTTCAATCTTAATCGGTTGTTGATAAAATGTTACGAACTTGTAAACTTACAATACCTCAATCTTTTATTACTTATAATATTTTAAACTTGCGTGATTTTTTCATGTCTTACTTTTCAAGGAAGCTGAATCTTTTTCGGCCGCCTAGGTGTCCACTGACAGGAATGAGCTGTCACTCTCTGGTACTCGTATTTTCTTGATATCATGCTTGATATCATGTCTATTCTGTCAGATTGAACAGAGACAGAACGGCATGACAGAGAGAGGGAGAGATAGAGAGAGAGAGAGATAGAGATAGAGATAGAGAACGAAAAACCGAGATTATTTTTTTCAAATCGTACTTGGCTTTTTTTTTAATAAATCCAATTTCATTCTTTTAACATAAAAACATCTGTACAAAAAACGTTCTCCAGATTCACGATAAGTACCCTACAATCAGAATTCCCTTTGGTTAAATATTTTTTTGTTTTATATTTTATATTTTTATCATTGAGGAATAATGTTATATAACCATTTTCTGTAGTCGGACTTAAAAATAAACAGCTAATAGCGGAGACATTCCAAAAACACTGATGTCTTTCATTTGATCTTCAAATGACGTCATCAAAGGTTCAAAGGCATTTTTCTTTTACCTTTGCTCTCACGCTTCACTTAAAAAATCATAATGTCATTTAAATTTAACTGATGTCAATAGGATAGGAAACAAAACAAAAAGGCTATTTTCATTTTTGAATCTAAAAAATGGACTATAGAAAGTGTTTTATTTGTTCAAATGACTCCATGATAAGCCTATTTTATATAGGTATGCACTCAATGTTGATGATTGAACAGGTAGATACTCAAATGAGCATCTTAGCCCCCTTTATTTCGGCAATATTGTGCTATATTGTGTATCGCTGGTAGCAATGTAACTCCAAAATAGACACATTTCGCAATTTGGGTAGATTGAGCGTATCAGCCTTGACAAATTTTTCACCGGAGTTTCCACTGGTTGGTAAGCATTTTTTCAAAAATTATCGTGGAAAATAGACTTTCAGAACCAGAAGGTTAGAAACTTATTGACGACATGACGACGTACGAATGACAGATGACAGTATTTTTTCTCTAAGCAGATGGGCAAAGGAAATCAAGAGTTTCGTGTCACTGATGACGTATATCCGGTCAACCATATCCGGTATTTAACAAATTAAATTTAAAAAAAAATACGCGACCAAATTTTAAAATATTCAAATTAGTTTCTCAAAATGGCCTAATCTGTAAGAAAAAAATATAAAAAAAATACATTTTTTTTTCTTACCAAAGGCAAACACCGATTTGTCACTGGAAATAGTGGAAATAAACCTATACCTATTTCCCTCTATGCAAAGACACGAGAGCAGACGTCTTTGTTCCAGTTCTAATTTGCAATTGATTGCAATTTGCAGTCTACACTCAACACTTCGCAACTGCTTGACGGGAATGGTTTCTACATCTCGAACAGAATAGACAAATTAACAATTAAAATTGAACTTAAGTACCTACAATTTACTGTCTTGAAAACATTGATTAGTTCTATTGCTTAAAAAAAAATTTTGAAATTATTATACCAAAAAACAAAAGGGGTAGGTACTTGTCAGGCGCTGTTTATTTTTGGATTTCTGTCTTTTTTTTGCGAAGGAATACACTATACATATTTGAAACCGTTCAAATTTCGATCTTCAGTAAGTACTTGTAGCAACACACTTCATACTTAAAGCATTTCAATTAAAACCTTAACACATTCATCATAATCCAAGACTCTCCCGCGGCAATTGTCCTAAGAGGTACCCATTACATTAATTTCTGAGACGTCTGCCACTGACTTACAATCTCGTTGAACAAAGGGGGAGTGTTACCCGACTCCCCAGATTCGCAGATATTCGTAGTAACTGAAGGTATGAGATTGTCCTTGTTTGAATAGCGGCTAATTTCATTAAGCCGGTTTTGAATTTGATTCCGGATGGGTTGGGAATGGGTAAGAAAGATATTCCCGATACCTGCCGCAGGGAGCAGTGTTTGGGCTTCTTCTGTTCCTAGCGTTCTCAATGTGCAAAAATCGTAGTACAAAGAAAATTAAAAGTTAAGAATGAAATAAATAGGTGTACACACTGTACACCCCTGACCCAATAAGAAAATCCTAAAGTTTCATATTTTACAACCGTTGGTACAGTTATGCTTAAAATCATCATCATTCATAACTTGTCACCGATAATCATTTACGATTTACAACATGCAACCGACACTGATCCTTACGAGACCTAGACCTTTGTAAAGTATTGCCTGTGTAATCCGTGACCTAAAATCAATTATTATTCTCATTGAGATCTAATTTATATTAGTGATCCAAGTAATTTTGTATGTGTCACTTGCTCTATCTGGTCCCGGCCAACTTTAATCTTTAAATCAGTCTTTTTATCATTATGTGCCAAGAAATCGCCTTGCTTGTGTATTGTCTTAGTATATCGTGACCACAGTAGTGGATGTGGTGGCGGAGTAGTAATGTAACTGGTATTAACTTGTACTCTTGCATGGGTACCGGAATTTCTTGTCCGACTATATCAAGAGCGGTGAGTACTCTATGTTTCATCACTATAAACTGACTGCGTAAACCGTCCGTCCATATTTTCAATTCACCGTCTGAGAGCAAACAGCCGTGGGCGGTAAACAATGAGAGCGTAGAGCCCCTGGAGACGGAGACTAGGGTTAGTCACTGAGGGATAAAGTGTATTTTACTATGATGTCAGACTTGTGGAGAAAAAAGAGATTATTTTTGGGAAGGATCTCGCATGGAATATGTGGAAAAATATCAGTTTTTTTAATACGTTACTTATAGTTTTGTTGAATTTGTACAAGTAATACGAGACAAAAAAGAAAGAATAATATTGTTAAATTTTACGTGTAGTATAAAACGTATAGTAGGTAGTGGTAGTTTTTGAGTTTCATAAAAAAAATCAGCATGCAGTTTGGTCATGTTTAACAAGTGTATAAACAAAAGTACATGAAATCATAGTTTTAAATTAAACTAGTATATTTTGGTCAGCCAAACAGATTTGAAAATGGAGAAAAGGCAAAAATGGTTTACAATGCTGTTACTGTTAAATAATTTTTCCTCAAAAGGTGTAAGTTACAAAAAAGCAGAGTCCTTATTAGATTTCTTGTCTTCATTGTCGAACAGCAGGTAGCTACATCATACATTTAAAAATCGTATGCACCTTTCAACGTCCCCTTTTATTTCTATATGGTTTTACGCTGGCAACCCTAAAAAGGCGCGTGCACAATAGCTGCAGAGACAATGGCGCGGAAGAGCATTGTGCCGGGATGGTGTGGACATGCCTTTACTGCGACGGTGTGACGCGGCCGTACGCGGTGGAAACGATACATTGTTTTATGATTTTTTTTAAAGGTATAATTTTCAATGTACATGCACGCACACACACACATGCACGTATACACACACTCACACACACACACACACACTCACACACACACACACACACACACACACACACACACACACACACACTCACACACACACACACACACACACACACACACACTCACTCACTCACACATACACTTACACATTTTTCTGCAGTTTTCTGCTGTAACTCAGTAGTTGCGGACATCTGAGGGCAGGAGACCTGGTGACCTGACACACAGGATCTCCCTAGTTCGGGCACCAGTCTCCCCCACTCAAGTCTCCCAATTACAACTTTATTGTAATATTAAGTTCCAACATTGTACTTGGTGGTGGAGAAATCAAATAAATTTCTTATTTCTTATTTCTTAATGTTACGTAATGTACGAAACTAGGAAAAACACCACATACAGTGAAACTGTGGAATTAACTTCCGGCAGCAGTGTTTCAAGATGACTATGACATCGGCGTGCTTATTGTAACGTTTCTGATGCTTGCCTTCGCAATCACTATTTCTTTCCGCCAAACGGTACTTATAAAGTGATGACAGAAAGAGATGATGAAACCGAAGGCAAGCGTCAAAAGCGTTAGACAATTCGGCCTCTGGACTGGTGGTGATCATTGTCTATCAGATGACCTGCGTGCTCGTTTATTTCCCTCTTATAATCTAATATATATAAATGTCGTGTTTGTTATCGAACTCCTCCGAGATAACTTCATCGATTTTTATGGAACTTTTTTTCTGTATTCGGTAGGTCTGAGAATAGGTCGTAGGCTATTTTATATACCCCTATTCTTCGCGGACAGAGTCGCGGGCAACAGCTAGTATAACATAAATTAAAAATTTAAAATAAAAACCCCCAACGCAATTAGGTTACACATAATATGTTTGGTAATAAAATAAATGCCCATTATGCGTCTAAGATCCCTTTCGCAGCTAACAAAAGAGCTGATGACTTTGAAATGGCTAAACCAATTTTGATGGAACATGTCCAAGAACCATCGCCAAGAACCCTGCTTTCAAATAAAAAAACCGCATCAAAATCAGTTCTCCCGTTTAAGAGCTATGATGCCACAGAGAGACATACGGACAGACACACACACACACACACACACACGCACGTACGCACACGCACGCACGTATAACACTCCTCTTTTTGTGTCGGGGTTTAAAAAAAACAATAAGCACACGGGCTATTCGTTATTTACAACGGGATTTTTTGCCCAAAATTGCTTTAATTTACCCCAACGTTTTGATAGAGTTTGCGAGTTACGTTTTACGGGAGGTGTGCTGGATGGATATAATGACTGAGATACAGGGTGGGATCCCTTCTCACGAACAGCATCTTAGTTAAGACCCGTACTTATAATATAAATATTGAAAAACGTATCGTATATTTTACACCAATTCGTTTTCCTCCCATTCCGTCGTCTCGCAACTCGTCAACTGTATTCAAAAGCATATTAAAATCTACATGGATTGCTCAATACATGCGAATATAGCTCTTCCCAGTTTGTATTAAGGGTGTACATGGCATATTTGAAACCGTTGACACAGATTCGTATCTTGATGTTTGCTCAGGGGGAGAAGATATGCATACCGCGATCGAGGGTGGAACGGTAATGAGTAATGGATACGGTACGACAAGTTCGGTTCATTTTGAACAGCTGGGAACCTTGCACCGTTGAGTACACTTCAGTTTTGTCACTGGAAGCCTTCGGACGATCTTTTAACAAACGTGACAAGGTAGTAAAAAGCACCTGTCCATATATTTCATACTAAATATAAACTGAAATATGGATGCACAGAAAAAACCAGCTGGCTGGCTTCGCGATGGTCCTTGACCAGTGGTGGTGTAGGGGAATGGCACACGGTACGGAATGCTGAGGACCTGGATTTGATTCCCAGCGCTGGTCTTTTTTCTGGTTTTTTTTTCTGGGTTTTTTCTGTGCATCCATATTTCAGTTTGTATTTAGTATGAAATATATGGTTTTCACGGGATGACCGTAAAAGTAATAAAAAAAAAGTTGAAAAATAAAAAAAAAATACAAAAAGATACTTCATATCAAACTTGTTTGAGTACTTGTCCCACTACGCTCTGATAAGTTCCTGATACTTACTATATGACACAGTTGAGCAATCAAGGAGCAATCACACAATCCACTATTTTACTTGTACAAAAAGGTCATAAAAAGCCTTTGATCAAAGTAAAAAGCGTAAGAAACAAAAGTTGTCTCTCCTAATAGACATAAAATCTGCGACCACGACGAGTCAGCAAACTTAAGACTTATTTTAATGGGTTGAAAGTTGGTCAGGCGTCTCACACGCCGATCTAACTTGACTAATAAATATTGGCTATAGATTCTTCACTTTTGCCATGCCCACAGGAGAGACGGTAACAAAAAAATGTGTATGACCCGAAACGTAACCATCGCGTGGCAAACTGACTGGCTGGCTAACTTAGACACATCCAACTTTAACACGTTCGCCGGCGGTAACGGGTATTACCGTAAAATGCGAACTACGTTATATGACAGTACGGCTAACGCAGTATTTATTCGAGATTGCCTATAAGACACTACGGTGCTTCCCGAGCAAAACCCGTAGCATTGTTACGTAGCAATTTTTTACTGTCATGTGAAGGTACAACAACTATTGCACTACTGCCGAAACAACGTGTAATAAGAAGCTCAAGTTTGACCTTGACTCACACAGATGCAAACGCATACACACATACGCAGTACGGCGCACGCCGCCGTCGTTGTATGAGAATTTGTACGGCGCCCGCGTCAGTGCTTCGTTCCGCGGGGTACACGACGGACGCACGTAATTCTGCGTGCTGATATACAAGGTAAGTTAGTATTCGGATTTTTACTTACGAGTACTGTATATTTTATTGAATGCAAACTACAGTTATATTGTTTTTAGACTCAATTTATTGTTGAATATTCGTTTTTTATTTTTTAGCTTATAAGCTACAACTGAAATTTCGTGTTATTTTTAGATGAACAGAGAAAAAGATGACGAGCGACTCCGACGGTTGTTAGAAGAAGTGTCTACCCCTGAATCTTCTCCAGCACACGAACCCTTTAGCGACGATGGTGAGTTCGGTTCAGACGGGGACTACATACCCGATTACGACGAAATATCCAGTTCCGACGATGATACAGGCCAGTCTGTTGGAACATCATTGGCTGCTAACACGACCTTGGACAATACGTATTCTGATGATAGTGAGGGCTCACAACAAGGAAAGCTCGAATCAGCGGTGCTTGCGAGTCTCAACGACGTTGGCGTGAATGGCGAGTGCGAACTGTCAAGTGGGAATGAGCTACAACAGGGAGAACCAGCGTCATTAGTAAATGTTTTCGAAGAAATTCGCATTGAACTCGAATTAGTGTCCAAGCCACAGTCTCTGTCTGTCGATAGTAGCACGGAGATTCCCGAACGATTTACTACAGATCACCATCAAACATCTCGTCTGCCGACTCCACAAACTAGTCCAGTACCAGGAACCAGTCATATAGAAGATCAGGAGCTGCATGTCCAGAGTGGCTCCGCACCTACAACTGAATCAAATTCAGGTAACAATGAGTGGACAGGTACAACAGCATCGATCCCTGATTTCGGATTTGACGAGTCAACAACGGGACTTAGAGTAAATTTGGGAGAAAATCCCACCGTATAAGATGTCTTCAAAGCGGTCTTCTCGAATGATTTGCTCGAACTTTTGATCTCAAAAACTAACGACTATGGCAAAAATATGTGTGAAATAAACAGACCCCATACCAGACACACCAGGAAGCAACATTTTAGACCTGTCACTAAAGACGAAATGCTAGCTTTCCTTGGGCTGTGCTTACTACAGGGTCAAATAAAATCCCCTCAGAGACAAAGCATGTTCTCATATTCAAACCCGCTGTATTACCATCCTTTTTTCACGTATGTAATGTCGTCCAGACGGTTTGAGCAAATAGTGCGTTGTTTTTGCTGCGCCGAGATAAATGCCAAAGGCAAAAATAAAGTAAAATACTTTATCGAAGCCCTTTGCGAAAATTTTCGAAAGATATATGGCCCAGAACGAGAACTTTCGATTGACGAGTCTCTAATACTATTTAGAGGCAGATTACATTTCCGTCAGTACATAGCATCAAAGAAAGCCCGCTACGGAATCAAGTTCTATGAACTTACTACAGCAAATGGTTACGTCCTGAATATAATCATGTATGCGGGTAAAGACGACAGCGAATCTGAAGACAAAGTTACTAAAAAAACTGAACAAGTCGTCATGAAACTTATAGGCCCCTATGTTATGAAGGGTCATCATCTCTTCATGGATAATTTTTACAACGACGTCGAGCTCAGTCAAAGACTGCTAGAGTTGAGAACACACACAAATGGTACCTTGCGCAAGACACGAAAAAGTAACCCAAAATTACTGATAACCAAGACTCTAAAAAAGGGCGAACATTTTTGGCTGCGCAAAAAACACGTGTATGTATCGGTGTGGAAGGATAAACGACCCGTTTACATTGTGACAACAAGAAATCATCCGAAAATGAAAGATGTTCGTAATAGATTTGGAAAGATTTCACAAAAACCAGAGGAAGTGGCCGAATACAACTCCTTCATGGGAGGTATCGATCGAATGGACCAAATGGTGTCCTACTACTCCTCGCCCATGAAAACCATTCGTTGGTATAAAAAGGTCCTCTTCCATATGCTGGATGTGTCTGTATGGAATGCTTTTTATATATACAGAAAGCACTTCCAACGTAGTTCCAAGTACGAGTTCATTCAATACCGAGACGAACTTATAAGACAAATGACAAATGTCAGCCCAGATTTGAAAGGCAGAGATACTGTTCTAACTGGAAGCATCTTTTCTAGCAGACGGTTTGACAATGCTAGACAGCAGCAGGTGCCGCAGCAGCAGCAGCCGCAGGGCAATCAAGTTCAACAGCCACAAGGGGTTCACCAGCAATGTCACTGGCCCGAGATGATACCTGTCACCGGAAATGCTAAGAGGAACGTGAAGTACCTAAACTGCAGTCTATGTACAAAAAACCATCGACGCAAAGAGACTCGATTTCGGTGCAAGGGTTGTGCAAAAAAATCTGCCCTTTGCCCAGGGTGCTTTGAAGAATGGCATGTTCGTCATGCTGATGACTGAGATGGAGACTGATACCTAAATAATCAAAAGACTGATTAGTTGATTATTGATAAGACTCAATGTTGCAACTTTGACAAACAGAAGAGAGTTTAATTTTTTGTTTTATAAGTATAAGTTAGTCGTTCAAGAAATAAACTCTAAGTTTACTTCATGGCATAAATGAAGACTGATTACTATTATTATTGTTAATGTTAAATAAAGGTATATAAATTACAGAAAGAAAAGAGCCTAATTTTGTTATAAAAGTTAATTAGTTTGATAACTATTTGATAAAACTGTAAACAGTTCCTATGAAACAGTTCCTAGTAGGTAGCTTTTTCCAATAATCATTAAATTTAATTCATAACAGTTGTTTGATTTACTCTATTCCTCACAAAACCAAAGAAAATCCACTATTTATAGACAATACTAATTATTATTGAGTATAGAGTACGAGTCGGCATTGACCGTACATGTTCCCTGTAAATGAAGTTGTATTATTGTTTTGAGACGGGACGGTCAATACCGTGCTACTGTTATACCCGTACTGAAATTGGCAGGCTGTAATAAATTATATAGTGTGACAGTACGGGTCAAACCGTACAAATCCTAGTTACTGTGATAACCGTAGTTATATAGATTATGGTAAAAAAAACATTCTATATGACAGTACGGGACTTCCCGTAGCACGGCTCTAACCGTTACTGCCCCTGGGCAGAGACAAAGCAGCAATGTAAAGAATCAGTACTGCTATAACCGTAGTCTCATTTTGTATGGAAAAAAATACTGAAATTCCAGTACATTCCATAGCTGGGGTACCGCCGGCGAACGTGTTAATGGTCGATGGCATCATCGGAACCGCGAATGAAGACCCACCGGAAACCGGAAGACGCGGTGTAGGTAGGCCTCCAACAAGATGGAGCGACGATCTGGTGAAGGTAGCGGGAACGCATTGGATGCGGATGGCGCAGGGCCGATCTGTTTGGCGAGCCTTGGGGGAGGCCTATGTTCAGCAGTGGACGTCTTTCGGCTGAAATGATGATGATGATGATCATCGACAGACTCAAAAACTTCAGTAAATGACAATAAACGCGTTTTATGATAATAAAACTTTGATAGCGAATTGATTTTTTATTAATTATTAATTATGCTAAACTAGTTGATGCTCGCGGCTTCGCCCCCACTGAAGTAGATTTAAACGTGTTTTCCCGCGGAATGAGATATTTTCCCGTGGTAAAAAGCAGCCTATGTCACTCTCCAGCCCTTGAACTATGTCCATACAAAAAATCACGGCAATTCATCGCTCAGTTTCGACGTGACGTGTTTCACATTTATAATATTAACTAGCTTTTGCCCGCGGCTTCGCTCGCGTGTACCATGAGTATTCCAAAGAGCCAAGATATCAAGCAAGCAAGCATGCAAGAATGCAAGCAAGCATGCATGCACGCAAGCAAGCAAGTGTGCAAGAAAGCGTGCAAGTAAGCGAGCAAGCAAGCCCGACTAAACTTCAGGTAGATACGGTCCTTTACAGTATTTCTTTATATACAATGTTTTTCACTATTCGAAAGCGGGCACTAAAATAACCAGGTTTGTTAATAATATAAAACCTATTATTAATTTCCCCTGTCCTGCATTAGGTATAATTCAATGTTTTCTTACCTTCTACGGAAACTTGAGTAACTGTAAGCGCTGTGTACCTACTTAGGATTGATATTATACATATTATAGTATTTTGTTAAGGTGTTGTGTGACCTAACCGTTAAGGAGTTATACCTTCCATCATCAGCTCAACTGAATAACCAGAAAGAATACAACTAAAGGTCTATACGTACCTATAATATTAGAAAAAATATCCTCAACTCCTAACCGTTAAGGAGTTTTACGTTCCATCATCAGCTCATCTACATGAGATGATGTCTACCAGACGCAAACACTTAAATAGCTTGAGAAAATATATGAAAAACGTAATGCGTGCCTACAAAATTTGAGGGTTGCCCTCGATTTCCCTAAGATCCCGTCATCAGATCCTGATTTGGTGACAATGGAACCATCTCAGGAGTGTATTGTATTCTTTCGAATAAAAAAATATTTTTTATAATCGGTCCACAATTGATCAAGAAATCGGCGAACATACCTACATAAAAAAATACATGAAGTGGAATGCATAATCTCCTCCTTTTTTTTGAACTCGGTTAAAGAGCCCTTTGCGGCCTATTTACAGTGTAAACTTATGAATTTTGAAATTTTAGCTTTCTACAACCAGTAAAACGCAAAATCTTGTTCTTTCCCGTTCCCGTAAGAATTTCGGGAAATGCTTTCTTAGTGCTACCCTACACTCCCTAAGGAACCCACTTGCCAAATTTCGTCTTTCTACGGCCAATAAAACGAAATATCCCGTTTTTTCCCGTTCCTGTGGGAAATTTGGATAGTCCTCTCACAATGCTCCTCTACACTCCCCAAGCAACCTACATGCCGAAATCAACTTTCTAAACCAGTAAAACGAAAAATCCCATTTTTTCCCGTTCCCGTGGGAATTGTGGAAAATTCTCTCTTAATGCTCCTCTACACTCCCTAAGCAACCTACATGCCGAATTTCAGCTTTCTATGACCAGTAAAACGAAAAATTCTGTTTTTCCCGTTCCCGTAGGAATTTTGAAAAGTCCTCTCTCAATGCTCCTCTATACACTCCCCAAACAACCTACATGCCGAATTTCAGCTTTCTACGACCAGTAAAACGAAAAATCCCGTTTTTTCCCGTTCCCGTGGGAATTTTGGAAAGTCCTCTCTCAAGGCTCCTCTACACTCTCTAAGCAACCTACATGCCGAATTTCAGCTTTCTACGATTACCAAAACGAAAAATCCCGTTTTTTCTCGTTCCCGTGGGAATTTTGGAAAGTCCTCTCTCAATCCTCCTCTACACTCCCCAAGCAACCTACATGCCGAATTTCACCTTTCTACAACCAGTAAAACGAAAAATCCCGTGTTTTCCTTATCCCGTGGGAATTTCCGAAAATCCTTAAAACAGTTTTTTACTATTATAATTACCTACTTCTATGTCAAACTTGAAGAGTCTAGTAATTATAGTTCATAGGATCCCGTTGAACTGAATATATAAATCCCGTTTTTTCCTTATCCCGTGGGAATTTTGAAAAATCCTTAAATTAATGTTTTAACTAATATAATACCTACTTGTGTATCAAATTTGAAGAGTCTAGTTATTATAGTCACTGAGATAGGGTCACTCGGAATCGAATTTATAAATCCCGTTTTTTCCCGTTTTCGTGGGAATTTCCAAAAATCCTTCCTTAGTGGATGCCTACATTGTATAAGGTATCTATATGCAAAATTTCAAGTCTCTAGATCCAGTGGTTTGGGCTGTGCGTTGATATATCAACAGTCATTTAGTTTATTTAGACATTTCAACCCCATCGCACCCCATCCAGGGAGATGGTGTTTTATACCGCCACGTCGGATTTTAAAACCGTTGTTGTTTTCATAACCAGCGACCCGATAAACCATAGAAACAACACCCATGTTGATTTTCAGACTTTGTTACCCCTTTCCCCCCTTTTAGGGGTTGAATTCTCAAAAAACCTGAAACACGTGTTGACTCATTTACCATTAGGAGTACTTCTGTGAAGTTTCGAATAAAATAGTCGAACTAATCTTGTTTCCCCATACAAACTTTGGACCCCCTTTTCACCCCCTTAGGGAGTGAATTTTGAAAAATCCTTTCTTAGTGCACCCCTAGACCATATAAGAAACCTACATGCCAAATTTGGAATCTCTAGGCCCAGTGGTTTGGGCTGTGCGTTGATATGTCAGTCAGTCAGTCAGTCAGTCAGTCAGTCAGTCAGTCAGTTTCTTCTTTTATATATATAGATATGGATTAAGGCTCTGTGCTCTTCCACACCCTTCGCAAATTTTAATTCATCCCCACACAGGTGGATCCCAATGTAAACACAAGACTCGTCTGTTTGTTCATTAGATTCCAGACAGCTTCAACTTTGGTTACATGCAGTGATGTTTAAGTTAACTGTACGAGACACTTATGTTTAACAGCTTTTTACCAGCGGCTTCGCTCGCGTGAAGCTTTATATCCGATAGTTGAAATAGGTAGTTTGGATGTAAGTTAGAAGTAAGCAATGAAATTGTATTTTTGTAACAACATACCTTGCTAAAATATACCGCTCGTAGGGCACCAGACAACCTCAAAAAACTTGATGAATTAAACACTCTGTTGCGGTGAACGAACTGAATTTATTTTTTTAAAAGCAAAGACATTGCCTACCCTACATATTCTTATGTTAGTAACTAGATGGCGCTACTATAGTTTTGTTACTTTTGCAACACCTCCACTTAACAAAACAATAAGGAAATGTCTAAACAAATAACCCTCCTTCGGCAGTTGGGTAAAAAAAACTTAACCTTCATCAGATCTACATATACAATCCAATGAACTAAGAAAAATATAACCTAACCTAATAATTTAGGAAAAAACAAAAAACATATTTCCAAGTGAAGCCAAGAGAAAAGTGTGTAGATAAAAAACAAAATAAACACCTGATATCTACTTTGACTTTCACAATTTAATTAATCCTAAATCTTTCACAAACTTATAATGCTTTGACGCACTTAGGCCTTTTGTAAACAAATCGGCTGGCATATCAGCTGTTGCCAAATATTTCAACTGAATTGTATGATTACTAATATACTCTTTAAAGAAATGGTAACGGGTATCTATATGTTTAGATCTTTTAATATGAATATTATTGTTAGCCATTTTCTGAGCAGATTGGTTATCATTATAGATAGTTATATCATACAACTCATTTGTTATGTCATATTGCAAATTACGTAAATATATGGCTTCCCTACAGCAATCTGATATGCCCATATACTCTGCCTCCGTACTGGACAAAGCAACTGTGACCTGTTTCCTTGTTTCCCAGGAAACAGCACCATCAGACAAGGAAAAGAAAAAACCTGTGTATGATCGTCTGTCTATAATGTTGCTTGCCCAGTCAGCGTCTACAAAAGCTCTCAGTTTGGAATTACCACTAGCTGTGTACCTTAAAACAAAATCTTTAGTTCCTTTTAGGTATTTTAAGACCCTTTTTGCATAATTCCAGTGTTCCTCATTATAGCAGTTATTAAACTGACTTAAATAATTAATTGAGAACACTATGTCAGGTCTAGTAAGTACTGCTAGATACATCATACAGCCAATCAGCTGTTGGTATGGCAATGAAGTGTCACAATTTTCAGTTTTATTTATATTTAATTTAGATTCAATTGGTGTTACTGAAACTTTACAATTCTGAACATTGAATCTTTGTAACAATTTATCAATATACTGTTCTTGGTCTAAAGTTATCACACCATTTTTCTTATCTATTCTGACTCGCATACCTAAACATTGCCTTACACATCCCAAGTCCTTTATTTTAAACATAGATGACAAACTCTCTTTCAATTTTTCAGTTTCCTTCACATTATTGGAGAATATAAAAAAATCATCGACGTATAATGCAATAATTATTTTAACATTATTTTTAATTTTTGTATATAAACAGGGCTCTACACAAGATGTTTTAAATCCAGTACTCTCCAAGAAATCATTAACTCTTTGGTACCAGGCTCTTGAGGCCTGTTTTAGCCCATAAATGGCTCTTTTTAACCTCAGAACTTTATTTACATTTTTACATTTAAAACCTACTGGCATTTTCATGTAAACAGTCTCATTAAGAAAGCCATTAAGAAATGCGGTTTTTACATCGAGGTGAGTAACATCAAAGTTCATTTGAACCGCCAAGGCAAACAAAAGTCTCAGAGATGAGTGTCTCAATACAGGTGAAAAAGTTTCTTCAAAATCAATGCCTGGTCTTTGAGCAAAACCCTTAGCTACTAACCTTGCACGATATCCAATGTTATTATCATTGTCCACTTTATGTTTAAACACCCACTTGCATGGAACTACAGGACAGTTGACAGGCAAGTCGACAACCTCCCATGCGTCGTTATCTTCAAATGATTTTAGTTCATCGTCCATGGCACACCTCCACTGAACACACTCAGGTCCATTAAGAGCTTCTTCTAATGTCACTTCACTACTCTCAATTTCACTATGCACACTAACACTAGCATAGCCGTACCTATCTGGTTTTCTTCGGATGCGTTTAGGAACTGCAGGACTTTCTGGAACACCTAATGGCGGTTCAGGATCGGGAATGTCAACAAACTCATCCTCTTCAGAACTACTGCTGCCAGCACCTGGGTCCTCCTGCTTTAAACTTGAATCCGTCCCTGTGTTCTCTGGAACCAAATTTGTATCCTCCACTGCTCCTGGGCTTACATCTGATGTCTCTTCTTTAATGTTGGAGTCCATGCTATTTTCAGTAATATTTACTGGCAAAACATCTTTCTGAGTCTCCTCCTCAATCACGACAATATCACGACTGATTTCAACAGTATCTTTGTCGGGATTGTATACTCTGTAACCCTTTACATTGTCTGGATATCCCACTAGGATACATTGCTTTGCTTTTTTATCCCATTTTAGCCTTTTTTCTTTAGGTATGTGCACCATTACTTTGCTGCCAAATATGCGTATATGACTGACATCGGGCTTCTCACCAGACCACACTTCAAACGGTGTTCTGTTATTTAATCCTGATGCAATTGAGCGATTTCTTAAGTAAACTGCAGTGTTAACTGCTTCTGCCCAAAATCTTTTGCTTAAGTTTGCATCAAATAACAAGCATTTTGCTTTTTCTACCACTGTGCGATTATTTCTTTCGCATAGTCCGTTTTGCTCTGGTGTGTACACATTTGTCTTCTGGTGCATTATTCCCGACTGTTCTAGGTAAAGCTCAAATTTCTTGTTACAAAACTCTAGTCCGTTGTCTGTCCGTAAAATCTTGATTTTTTTTCCTGTTTGGTTCTCCACCATTGTTTTAAATGTTTTAAAAAATTCAAAAGCTTGATCTTTTGTTTTTGGAAAGTAAACAAAAGCCATTCTGCTATGATCATCAACGAACAACAAGAAATACCTAGATCCACCTATTGATTTGGTTTCCATTGGTCCACACATATCAGCATGTACTGTGTGAAGCAAATCTGCACTTCTGTTACCACAGTTCAGGAATGGTAACCGTGCCTGCTTCCCTTCACAGCATACAACACAGTTCGTTTTGTTCACATGGGATCTGTCAGTGTATGACATGCCAATGTCAGCACCTTCCTTCATCTTGTCAAGGTCATTGCAGTTTAAGTGTGCAAATCTGCGATGCCACACACGCCCCGAAGCTGGTGTAAGCAAGCAGTGTACTTGCTTGATGTTTAGTTTATATACACCATCCACCATATCTGCTGTCGCAACTATTTCGTGTTTTTGGTTATATATTTTGCAGTGGTTTTCTTCAAAAATTACTTTATTTCCTTTCTTGATGAGCTGGCTAACTGATAACAAATTTGTGGCGAGACTTGGCACGTATAGAACTCCCGTGACCGGAATGTCAAATTCTGTATTATTTACCACTGTTGTAATCTGGATATCTCCACAACATTCCACAGAAACTTGTGATCTATCAGCAATCACAATATCTTTGACGATGTGATCCGTTGAAACATTTTTCAACCAGTGTTTTTGTGTTGTTAAATGCAAACTTGCCCCGGAATCTAGATACCAATCAGTACTGTTGAATTTTGCACTGAGAAAAATCGCACTAAATGCATTCGATTGTTTCTTTTTCTGTTTAAAATCACACTTGTTTTGATAGTGACCCGGTTGTTTGCATTTATAACATTTGACTTTCGCCTTCACTGACTTTGACAAGTTTGACGTTGACGTTTCATTCGAAGTGACATTAGCGCCATAGCTGCCATTTTTATTTTTATGCTGCCAACTTCTTGACACAAATGCACCCGACTGTTTACTCGATGTTCCTGCGCTATATTCACTATGCTCTTCCATGTCCATCAATTTTGTTTTAATAACATCCGTTGTGACGTCAATGCCAGAATGTTCGATGGCCATGATCATAGGCGCGAACTTTTCGGGTAGACCTGCTAGAAGTAGTGATCCAACCCACTCATCACTTAACGTAAAACCTGTATTGTTCAATCTTTGACTAGTTTCAATTATAGCAGTCACATATTGTTCCATTGTTTCACAATTTTCTTTTCTTATAGAAATAAGATGGCGAAGTAATCCGATCCGTCTCGTGAAGCCGGTGTTATCGAACATTTTTCTAAGCTTGTCCCACAATTCCTTGGCACTCTTTTCATTCTTGATGTGCACAAATAGTCCTGGATCTATAGTCAGAATGATTTTTGCCCGAGCCTTTGTGTCGTTTGCGTCGGGTTCTGTTTTACGAGTCTTGATGCACAACTCCATTCCTTCTAATATAAGGAAGTTTTCGACTGCGAACGCCCACTCTTCGTAATTCTCGCGGCCCTTGAGTTTAGGAATGCTTGACATAATGTTTGATGCCATTATCTGCTCTTTAAATCACTTTTTTTTTGAAATTATAACGTGTAGCCCATAACCTGATGAATTAAACACTCTGTTGCGGTGAACGAACTGAATTTATTTTTTTAAAAGCAAAGACATTGCCTACCCTACATATTCTTATGTTAGTAACTAGATGGCGCTACTATAGTTTTGTTACTTTTGCAACAAAACTGATTGTACTAGGCAAGATAGAGGGGAAAAGACCAAGAGGACGGTCACCAATCCGATGGTCGATCAAATTAAGGCAATAACGGGACTCATCCCTCAGCCTCAGCTTATCAAAACGGGCACAACCTTCAGAAATGAAGAACACGTCGAAGAAAAAGTTTTGTAATGTATGGGTCAGTGAGTAACTAATCTGATATAGACAGGGAGATTCTATACCTCTCTCGGCACATAAGACGCGAGGAGACTGGAAGTCAGTCTATGGCTTATCTGCCGTAGGGCATTTATTAGAGCATTTCAATCGCTTTATTTGTCTGGTCCCATTTTTTAAAAATGGCTGTAGATTCTGATGGGGCTTTCGGTTATATATTAGGGGTCCTGTAACTCAACCAAATAACTTGTAACTTTATTAGAATCTTCTGCCATTTCCTAAAAAATGTGACCAGATAAATGAGGAAACGCTGGAATAAATTCCCTTTAGTCAGGAGGGGTGTGGAGAGAGACGCGTACAGTAAAATTACATAAAGTTTACCACTGACAGATGGTTTGCCTTCATTTCATATTCAACTTTAACGACCTACAAATAAAGCCAATTTTAGAATACTGTTACCCACGTTTGCAGATTTTGTAATAGCTACTTTATTTGTATGGTGTTAAAGTTGGAAATGAAATGAAGGCAAGCCATCTGTCAGTGGTAAACTAAAAGTAAACGTATTGTACGTATGTGTAAGCGTGTGGGTGAAGGAATGATAAGTCATGTAAAACGCATAGTCACCGGAACAATTTGAAGCTAGAAGAGTTTCTTGCCGAATTCTTCTCAGCAAGGTTTTTCCAAACCGGTAGAAGATTCTTCTATATTCATAACTGCTTGTTATAGGTGGCCTAAAATGAATAAAGATAGTTAGACTAAAAAATTTGGATTGAAATTTCTCGATTGTACTAAATGCAAACGGGAATTACCTACCTTTAATTGCATCGTAATCTTCTTTTACGTTGTATGAAGAATATCTGAATTGAATGTAGGTATTATAATAATACATTTCTTTCACTTTTAACTTTTGTACATAATGTGCTTGCTATAAATTTTCTTATGCATACATTTTCACCCAAGACTGCACCAAACGTTATTTTTTACTTCCCTTGTAATCTGATACGTACAGCGAGTACATTAAGCCATCAGACTCGACAAGCAACAAGCTTGTAACATGGAGATTTTTGACTGGATTTTTTATTTACTATCAATTTGTTCGTCAAACACCACATTCAAATTTCGACTCTGTGACTAAGCGTTAAAATCTATGTTTCAGCAACACGAGTTACGAGTTACAACTTTTTGTGATTAGTGGATAATGCTTTAGCGTATGCAGAATTTTATGTTTTGTTCTCTAGGGATACGGTTGAAGTTAGAATGATAGGAGATGGGGTGTTAGGCGGTTTTTGTATTCTTAGAGTCCGATCTGTAGGGTTATCAACTCTACTTTTAAAGTAATACTTTGCCATAATTGATTGAGTTGCATTAAAAATATGTTTTAGTATTTTCTTATTATAATCTTCCTTTTTGGAAAAGAGCCTCTGCTCAACCGTGAGTTAACATGGGATAGTAATGTAATAAAAAATATTTTGTACTAGTTTTGATTTAGATTGTTCATTTAGGTTTAAATACAAGGGAATTTTAATTGTCAGAAAATAATTAAAAGCAATTTAGGCTATAATAAAAGAAAAAGATACAATTTTATTACATATCTACTACATATAAAAATAAGAACAAAATTAATTAATTAAACAGCAATGTATTTAAATTTATAATATAATCTAAACTTTAGATTATATTATAATCTAAAGCGATAATAGTAATATAAATTTTTATACAAATATACTTTAAATCTAAGTATACCTACACGATTTTTAAGTATTCGGTGCGGCCACGTTTAACTCCTAGTTACATGAAACAAAACGTATTTTTTTAAATAATGATTACTTGGAAAATCACTTTTTAATTAAAATCATTCTCACCCACCCTACCTTTACATGGTTTAGTATATGAGCCTAAATTCTCTTTGACATGTCAGCTTCTTAAACAAACTTTGACGTCAGATCTAGACGACCAGATGGCCTAGTGGTTAGAGGCCCTGACTATGAAGCTTGAGGTCCCGGGTTCGATTCCCGTGTCGGGGCAGATATGAAAAATACGAATGTTTGCTCTCGGGTCTTTGGTGTTTAATATGTATTTAAGTATGTATCTATCTATATAAGTATGTTTATCCGTTGCCTAGTACCCATAACACAAGCTTTGCCTAGCTTACTTTGGGACTAGGTCAATTGGTGTGAATTGTCCCGTGATATTTATTTTATTTTTTATTTTTATTTAGATCTGTCAAAATTCCTGCCAAAGCAATGAAACTTGACGTAACTGCTTAAATTCAATAAATGTAGGATGACTATAAATTCGTTGGATGGAGGAAGTTTTAACAATAACTTAAAAAAAATGAAACAGAGATTTGAGATTCAATTTATTAAATTCTTTTCTGGCTAGGGATCAGTATTGTCCAACTCCTGATCATAGATTAAAAATCACTCTAATATTTTAATTTTATCGCTCCATTTTATTTAGTACGATTGGCAACCCTACGTGGTGAGTGAATGTTACACACATATCCACTCCGGCGCGTTTGGTATTCAAATGCGACATGATTCGAGATGCGGCAGATTTTTCCGATTTAACGCGACGTTTCCTGTGTGGATGTTTGGAGGAATATTAAACGTGTAACGCATTAGCTAGTAAATATAAATGTCACGAGATTTCCTGAACGGGTTTAACTCAGATTAAACCAGATTATTAGATTTTTCCTTTATCCGGTAACTTAGCTCGTGTTAGAAATCCATGAAAAAAGTTACGACATCATTTTAAAGCACTAAGATCGCTAGGACAACGCCATCTAGGGATTGCAGGCGAAGTTAACACATTACCTTCAAAGCCGGTCGTTCACAATCCACACATAAGAGACGTGGGACGGGGGCGCGTCGCCCATTGAATCAGTTTTTATACTAAATGTATAGAAGCGTCGCGATCCAAAGCAGACAGAAGAGACGGGGCGGAGACGCGGCCTGCGGACAAGCGACGCGGACTGCGACGCACCCCCGTCCCACGTCTCTTCTATGTGGCTGGCGCCTAAGGTAGGATAGGATTAGGCGGATTTGCATGGACCAAAGTTAATCAGTTAGGTGCTAACCCAGGGTCACGCGGCGGACACGACGTACAAATACGCGTTCTTGAATCTACATAAGCACGACGACGTCTGTACACGCGTACGCCTGCATACATCGCGCGCGCACTCTTCTGGATTCCGGCGGGGTCCGGCAATCTGCGCCTTGAGGGGTGGGGTAACTCGAATCGGTGCGGGGTGGAGCGTGTCCATTCTGTACGTTAGTACTATTATATATTCTGTGCCAGGGTTAAGTAGTGTTAAAAATTATGGATCTGTCATTCATAACCCAGGGATTTAATTTCTTAATCCTGGATCGTGCAAGCGCTAATTAAACTTTATTTTAAATACTTTGTTATATTTTAATTACAAAATCTATGAGTACATTAGTAATTCTACTTATGTTATGTATGGCCATGGGTGGCGGTGACAACTTTCCACCAGATGGCTCACGTCGTGTCGTCATAGAGGTAATGTACGTTTTTCACTCAAATAGAAATTGCCTTGCCTCTAAAAAGCTTTGAATATTATGCTTTATTCATACAGCACGCCGTCTGCCACACAGAGTAAAACCCCACAGAGGGAAATCCAAACAGCCACACAACAACAGATCCTGGCAGGGTTGCCATATTCATATATACAAGAAGATAAGCAATAACGTGTCAATCCACAAAAACTCCAAATTTGATATTTGTCGTCTCCTCTACATTTTAATATTATAAACGAGTTATGTGTCCAAATCTTTTTTTTTTAAATATTTCTAATACTTTGTAGAAGATTGTAACGGAAAAAATTCTACGGGATATAGGATAAACAGAATAGGATGGAGTACGCAGTAGTCAGCCAGGCACCGGCAGACAGACGTATATGAGTGCGAGGAGTACGAAAGATATGTCTCGTGCTCTTCTCACTCGTGCGCAAGATTGGCAGAGGCCGACTACCGGTGGCTGGCTGACTACTGGGTATTTTATTTTACCCTATACATTCGATTCAAAGTAAACTTATCTCTGTAAATGTAGCTGTGGTTGTTAGACTAGAAACTTGGCATATAAAACATCATCTTTTAGAATCATAGAGGTGTAATGGTAATGAGAAAGTAAAAACCGGCCAAGTGCGAGTCGGACTCGCGCACGAAGGGTTCCGTACAATTATCTATAAAAAATCACGTTTGTTGTATGGGAGCCCCCCTTAAATATATATATTTTTAATTTAATGATTTATTTTTAAATTACATATATAATTAAATATTCTGTGAATATTTCAAGTGTCTACCTGTTGCCGTTATCAATATCGAGCAAAAACGAGCATAAAAATCATGTTTGTTGTATCGGAGCCCCCTTAAATATTTATTTTATTCCACTTTTTAGTATTTGTTGTTATAGCGACAACCGAAATACATCATCTGTAAAAATTTCAACTCTCTAGATATCACGGTTCCCGAGATACAGCCTGGTGACAGACGGACAGACGGACGGACGGACGGACGGACGGACAGCGGAGCCTCAGTAATAGGGTTTCCGTTTTTACCCTTAGGGTACGGAACCCTAAAAACGGGAGTAGTCCATTAATTTTTACTCTGCGCGGACGAAGTCGCGGGGAAAAGCTAGTATGCAATAAATATCTTAGGACGGGTTTTTCAATATTCAGTTAACAGTATCTGTCAGATAAATGTAAGCTTAGCCTTTTTTTCCTGACTTGAGAAAAGGAAAGCGATAGTTTTAACTGACTGATACTTTTATCTAGGGATTGAAAAATCGGCCTTTTCAGACAATGTACCATGGACAGGCAGTTGAATTGCAATTCCTATTAAAAAGAAAAACTTGTAAATTTTATTGGTAAATGTATGCAGCTGGGATTACATTGCAAGTAAAGTCAACAAAAATACAGTAAGCAAAACAGTTTATATAAAAAATTGTAACAAAAACTTTTTAACACGCTATTTCTCTGTAGAAATATTAACTCTGTATAGCGTAGACCGTGGCACCGTAGCTCCGTAGCTCCGTTGTCGTAGCACCGCCGTAGCACCTTTATTGGCTACGACACAAAGAAACCGCGCTACGCGATACGGCTACAGGCAACATGGAAGGATAAAGGGAAATAAGTTTTAGGATCTGGTAAAATTCGTATAGTCCAAGAGTTTTTTTTTTTTGATTTATTTATTTCAACGTTGCAAGTAAATTACGATCCAGTTTCAGTGGTCGGATTGACTTGAATATGAACGTGAATGTCCAGACTGACGAAGACACGATACAATTTTATCGTCATTTGAAACCATTTCATACAAGGAAATGTTGAATACGATCAAGGATGATATAGACTGGATTGGCAGTCGCCATAGTACGGATCGGCCGCGGTTTTTGTAGTTCGATTATTAAATCTAGATGGCGCTGAAATATAGCCAGAGGCTTTGAAGGCAAAACAATAAGTAAGACTACAGATATTTCATATCACTGCAAATGTACTATTTCTATTGTGCAATATTTTTGAAAAATAATAATTTGTAGTAATATGATACATCTGTAGTCTTATTGTTTTGCCTTCAAAGCCTCTGGCTTTTCAGCGCCATCTAGATTTAATAATCGAACTACAAAAACCGCGCCCGATCCGCACTATGGCGACTGCCAATCCAGTCTATATCAGCCTTGATACGATTAAAAATGCAGTTGAAGTCATGGTACCCTAGTGGTTTGACCTATCTCTCAAGCAGAGGGTTTCGCTGAGTTTTTTGGAAATTATGTGCGAAATTACTTTTGGAATTTATCGTGACCCTTCACATCATCATCATCATTTCAGCTGTAGGACGTCCACTGCTGAACATAGGCGTCCCTCATTGATAGCCAATCATTACGGTTGGAAGCGACTTGCAGCCACCTTGAACCTGTGGCCTTCACCAAATCGTCCGTCTCGTTGGTGGACGTCCCACGCTGACCCTTACGGGGAAACACTTAACCCTTTATAAGGCCCCATTTATTGGAGCATACTACCACAGAATCAAAAGCAGCTATCGAATGCGTACCTGACAAAGGATATTTTTAAAGCTAGTCGTATTTTCAATAATTACAATGGAAATTGTGACGTATATTGTAATCAATAAGGTTGAAATTCCAACTCAATACATGTGGTCGCTTAATCGCCTCTGCCTTATATATGGTTAACATCGCTTGGAAACTTGTGAAGAAATTCAATGGTGTATGCCTAGTTTCCAATCCGCAGTAGGTCCGCGTCGGAATCACGGCCCAAGCTCTCTGATTCTGAAAGGTTGTGC
The DNA here is from genome assembly GCA_947563465.1 of Archips xylosteana. NCBI lineage: Eukaryota > Metazoa > Arthropoda > Insecta > Lepidoptera > Tortricidae > Archips > Archips xylosteana. Next base: position 6,319,716 of record OX387360.1, read on the forward strand.
CTTGGACGTATAAAACCCGAAATAAAAAACCTATTATTTTACCACATCCACTGTCTCATAACACCCCCGACGCTGACGAGATGTAAAGACGTCTCGGCATTGTGTAGCGATACCGCTTTATTATCGCAGATAAAATGAAATGTACTGCATTGTGTTATAAAAAGGTATTTCATTCCTAAATATTACCGTTATGAAGTGAATAATTTTTTTCGTTGATAAAATTTTATGACGAATTCAAAATCTTTATTCTACAATACAGTAAATAAAATCACGGGGCAATCACACCAAGTGAGCTAGTCCCAAAGTAAGCAAAGCTTGTGTTATGGGTACTAGGCAACAGATAAACATAATTATAAATATATAAATGTATACAATATTAAACACCCAAGACTCGAGAACATACATTCGTATTTATCATACTAATAAGGTAGTGACATAGAGTTGTACAGATATTATTGACGCCTTGACTGTAAGAGTATGTCTGACGAACTCCAAGACTCTAGTTCAGGTGGTTGAGAATGTGCGACTGTTCATTGTCTTTCAGTCTGACAGTCAATCAGTATAGATATTACAAGAATTTAAATCACGTGTAACTTAGCATTAAGGGCTGTCTATAGCTACATCTCTAGCGCTAGGGCTGTCGCTCGTCTGTCGACATCGATTTTTCGGCTCACCGCGGTTTTATTGCCAATATTCGAATGACGCATTCGCTTTGCGATGTTTTTTTTAATATCCGAATTTGGAATCCACGTCCCTTTGACACAAAACAAAAAGTCAGTTGGATTTCGTTATTTTTTATTTGGTTTATCTGTGGACTTTGGCTCGAATTTGTAGTTACTGTGGAAATCGTAGGATTAATTTGTGAAATAGAATAATCGCTCGGGTACGAATAAATGGACTTTCGAGTATTTTTAAATATCCGAGAATACAGAGCTTGTTCAGGATAAATGCTTTATAAAATTATGTAGGTACTTTATTGTTAAAACATTCTCCATCCACCAAATTCATGGTCGTCCTACATTTGTTAAAGTTAAGTAGTTTCGTCAAGTGTCATCGCTTTGGCGGGGAAGTTGAAAGATCTCACGTCAAAGTTCGTTTAAGAAATTTACTTGTCAAATAGATTTTAGACTCACAGACTGAACCATGTCTAGGGTGAAAATGATTTGATTTAAAATAGTGATTTTTCGCACAATCATTGTTTAAAAAAACAGACGTTTCGTTTCATGTAACTACTATTTAAACGTGACACTTATCTAGAAAAATTGCTTCCTGATCAGAGATTAAAAATCATCGAGTATAATGGAATAAGATAAGTCCTTTCAATAAGAACTTATTCGTAAGTAAACATAGACGAATTTTAAGACCCATCCCCTTTTTTAATGTCGATTAAGAACATTGCAACCCGAAACGAAATATCAATATCCACGTGACACCCACACAGGCACATGGATAAATTGAAATATAACATGGCAACCCTCAATAAGAATTAAATGTCACATTACCATATCACGAGTTTGAAGTGAGACGAACGATACATCGGATTTGCGTGACAATAGCGCGGGGGTAACCGATTTGGGCTAAAAGGGCGTAAGTGTATGGCAAATTTGGAGGCTATACGTCTTCTTGTTTCGAGGTGGTAGTACAATAAATTCAGCGCTGCGTGTGTCTATTGAAATTATAGGGTTGCCTGATGTAACTTGTTAATTTAATTGTTATTAAAATACATAGTCATTATATTGTATTATGAAACTTTTTATTTTTAGTACTTACTGTTTTTTTTTGTAAACTAATAGGTAGGTACAACAAAAGCAGGTTTATAAAGTATAGAATATAGTTGGGCTTTAGTATAGTTAAAAAAATGTTCAAACCCGCCTCGCGACGTAAAGCTAACAAGTTTTTATATAAAAAAATACTTTAAAATTTAATTCATCATCATCATCATCACCCTAGCCTGTATACGTCCCACTGTAGGGCACAGGCCTCCTCTCAGAATGAGAGGGGTTGGGCCGTTCAAATATAATTAAATAAACAATTTATTTAGATAGGTACCTTCTTACTTTCCTAAAAATGTACTATAAAGCTCCTATAATAATAAACTCCTCTCCGCAACCACAACTATTGCGGTCGCGGTTTAGCAATGTAAAAGGTTGAAATTCACTGATGGACCTCCGCAAAGTAACGCCTGAATCCATCAATTTTAAAGCAAATTACCGGTTCTTTTTAAAACAGCCAATTCCTTTTCAAATGAATTACCTTTTTTGCCAACCCTATGCGTGTGTCTATTCAAACAGTTGATGTGAGCGCAGAACGGAATGAATCTATGCAATGACGAGCGTAGGAATAAACCCCCTCCTCGGGTTTTTTAATTTTGGAGCGCGAATGGCTTGATGCTATAAACAGCCAGTACCTAAATCAAGTTATTCATGTTAAAAAAAGTTAACATTTTATAGATACGCCTACAGTACTGTAACCAGCCAGTTTTTTAAAATGACTGAATAATCTGAATAGTCTGTGGTTCTCCGAAAGTGACTTTGGAGACAAGTAATTCCTATTAAATGGACATGATTAGGGTCTCCCCAAATCTATTGACGCGGAATCGACTTCAGCCGATCGGAAAAACCTTTATGTCAACGCAATAAGATACTGTTTGCCCTCGAAATATAAACAAAAAACATCCCTTCTCATCTAGATTTTACGCATTCCTAGCACCACTTCTTTACAATAGATTAAACGCCCAATTAGACATTTACTCCCTTAATTATAATAAAGTTAAGATAATTCTCCAAACAGCACTTCTACAAATGTCCTATGAGGATACAGAAAAATTATTGTCAGTCTTAAAATAAATATGCTTAGATAGGTATATAGTTTGTAAGAGTTGTAGTTACTGTATTTTTGTTCATAATTAATTTATTTTTGTATCTATGTTATAAATGTTAAGATTTTTTTTTTTTCCTTTTGTTTTTTAATGTGGTTAAATATTTAAGACTTGTTTTTTATGTATTCCTTATTTTACACCTGAAACACAGGAATTTTTTTTTTCCTAGTTCAGGTATACGTAACATGTTTCCCTTTTTAAATATGTTTAGTCTATAAGTTGTTATGTTTTGTTACTTTTAGTATGATAAATAAAGATTATTATTATTATAATAAGAGCGAAAAAGACGTCGATCAGCTCGGCTTGGCTCGGCCCGCGTAGCCGAGCCGATTGACGTCTTTTTCGCTCTTATTGCGTTGACATAAAGGTTTTTCCAATCGGCCGAAGCCGATTCCGCGTCGATAGATCTGGGGAGTCCTAAGACATCTTAAATAGAGTAGATTTGTACAATATTGAACGAAATCGTAATAAATATAGTCGGCCAAGTAAGTGCTTTACCATTTTATTAGACAGTTCACGCATCAAAATAAAAGCAACAAGTCTAATTGTCACAATTGCTTTGCTAGTGAAAATAGCCTTTTTAGGGTTCCGTAGTCAACTAGGAACCCTTATAGTTTCGCCATGTCTGTCCGTCTGTCTGTCTGTCCGTTCGCGGCTAAGCTCAGAGACTGTTAGTACTAGAAAGCTGTAATTTGACACGAATATATATATCTTTAAACATGAAACTACCGTGAGACTCACTCATAGTGAAAATAAACGGATCACTCACGTCTCAAAACGAGTTTAACTCGACATCTTTCGGGCTAATCCGTAGCCCTTCCTCTCTGAGTCGCACGTCACGGCGGCTGCCACACGTGCACGTGTTGTGTGCACGTGTGGCAGCCGCCGTGACGTGCGACTCAGAGAGGAAGGGCTACGGATTAGCCCGAAACATGTCGAGTTAAACTCGTTTTGAGACGTGAGTGATCCGTTTATTTTCAATATATATATCACTCACGCCGACAAAGTGATTAAATAAAAAAAAACTAAAAAAATATTTTTAGGGTACCTCCCATAGACCTAAAGTGGGGGTGATTTTTTTTTTCTTGACTAACCCTATAGTGTGGGGTATCATTGGATAGGTATTTGAAAATAAATTCGGGTTTTTTAAAACCATTTTTTGATAAAGTGAATATTTTCGGAGATATTCACTCCGAAAGTTCAAAATAATGTGTCCCCCCCTCTAACTTTTGAACCGCACGTCTAAAAAATATGAAAAAAATCACGTAAGTTAAACTTAATAAAAACTTTCTAGGAAAATTATTTTCAACTTAATCAGTTGAGCAGTTTTTAAGTTTTTGTAAAAAAATATTTCTAAACTAAGATTGTAATTTAACCGCCATTGCAAGCATTTTTTTTTTTAAGTACCTATAAGATCACGTTAACAGTATCTTCTTTCAAATAAAGAAAATATTACATCTGAAAAACAATCAACATACATACTAGTTCTAGTAGACTGCAATTAGATTAGTTACCCAATTCGCCGATAGATGGCTCTGTACCGCCGACGTTGGGACCAAAACAACCACATTAATAAAAGTATGCAAAGATTTTTCGTACCTGCTACCATATGTGCTACTATATGTATTCATAGAAAATCGACTAAAAGTAATTAAACACGAATGTTCAAAATTGATTGATAGTAACGTAATTATAGTATCATTTAGCAATATTATATACCAATATACATAAATTTATTAAGCCGTGGTGGCCTAGCGGTTTGACCTATGGCCTCTCAAGCAGAGGGCCGTGGGTTCAAATCCCGGCTCGCACCTCTGAGTTTTTCGGAATTTATGTGCGAAATTACATTTGAAATTTACCATGAGCTTTATGGTGAAGGAGAACATCGTGAGGACACTTGCGAAGAAATTCAATGGTGTGTGTGAAGTTCCCAATCCGCACTGGGCCCGTGTGGGAACTACGGTCCAACCCCTTTCATTCTGAGAGGAGGCCTGTGCCCTGCAGTGGGACGTATTTAGTCTGGGATAGTGATGAATGATGTGTCTGAATATAGGCGAGATAATATGCAAGTGCTGTGAGCTACAAAAGAATAGTAACGCGAGTGCTATTTCGTAGCGCTCGTAGCACTCGTAGCACTCGTAGCACGCGTAGCGGTTGAATAATGTCCTTTTCCGGCTCTTCGCCTTTAACTAGACCAAAAAATGGAAAACCAAATGGAACAACGGGGAAATGGAACGACGAAAAGGGAAATGAACGTAACGAGAGATGGATATCTTTTATTAGTGGTTTTTTCGTGATTGTACGTATAGACGGGAAAAAACAAAGTCGAGATAGATTTTTATTACGAATATCGGTGTGGCACTGTTTTTACTGGTGTAGTATTTCATATCATACATAACGTAATAAATGATAATGTTTCATCATCATCATCATCATCATCATCCCAGCCTATTTACGGCTCACCGGAGGGCACAGTCCTCCTCTCAGAATGAAAGGGGTTGGGCCGTAGTTCCCACGCTGGCCCAGTGCGGATTGGGAACTTCACACACACCATTGTGTTACTTCTCAAGTGTGTGCAATTTTCCTCACGATGTTTTCCTTTACCGTAAAACATTTTATGGCGAAAAACAAAAACTAAAAACGAACAAAATATATCTTATGCCGTATTTACTAGACACGTTTTCAATATGTAGCAGGGATTTAAGCAAACCCTGACTGTGTGTCTATTTGCTTTACTGGAATACATTTAACACGACAGCACTTCTAAAAAACAAAACACTAAATCGCAGCGTTTCGTTTAAACGCTTGTTTGTTCTAAAAAAACGTAAAAATACGTTGTCAAAAGTAAATAAAAAATTCAATTACCAGACGGGTTTTAGCGGTAAATTCTTTGTGCGTTACAAACTTTATTATGCAGCTAACAAATCTTGTTTATTCGAATCCCGATCTTATTACAAGGATTTAAGGATTTTTTTGCGATGCGTAACGATTTCGATGACAAAGGATAAATTTGTAAAACGTCACACGGTAGAACGTTAATTTCCATATTAAAACCGTGACAAAGGAAGCAGATTCAAAATTCGCGCGACGGCAGTAGAAGAGTGAAGCAATGGAGGCGGCATTTCATGATTATAATATGTATTTCTTTGTCCCTTGTACGCGAAGTCCCAAAGTATAAGACATACAGTCGAGGAAACTGAATCACGTAGCAGGGTGGAACCTCTTCACAGTCAATTTCTCGATGACTTTTTTGGCAGATGTAGGGAACATCAACATGACATTTGCAACAAAAAGGTTCCATCCCGGTACGACCTCGACTGTACAGTCAAGGGCCTAAATACACATATGTACGTTACCAAGAACGCACACATTCTGAGAGGAGGCCTGTGCCCTGCAGTGGGACGTATATAGGCCGGGATGATGATGATGACGTTACCAAGGCGTCAAAAATATCTATACAACTCTATGACACTAAACATAAGGTTTGACGCTGTGGCTGTATATTATATAGTACCTGGGCGACCGAGCTCTGCTCGGGCAGAAACTCGGTACCAAGCGTTTTCCCAGAGATAAGACCAAGCTAGATCAATTTTTCATCCCCGAAAACCCCCAAATACCAAATTTCATCGAAATCGTTGGAACCGTTTCCGAGATCCTGATTATATACACCGGAGGGGTGGGGGGGGGGGGGGGGGGGGGGTTTGAGAGGGGGGGAGGGGATGCGGGGGAGGGAGCGCGGGGATATTAAAGGGGGGATGAAAATTTCATTGATTTTGCCGTAGGATGCACCGTTTTCAAGATATTTGACAAAAACACCGGAGGGGGTGGAGGGGTGAGTCACGTTAAACTATCGTCCGTAAACCGACTTTACAGACAACCGGCTTTTCCTGTTCTGTGCTCCCAATAGGGAACGTGCACATAGACGGTGCTGCCAACTGGTGCCATAAGGGTGCCATCAATTTGAATGTTTTACCTTGATAAGTTTGTTTTACTGTCCGCATAGTGTCTCTTCTGTCGCATTAGTGCTGCCGCCTATAGTTACTGCACGTTCCCTATAATACTTTTTCTAACAAAAAAGTAACTTTTTCTCGCAAAAAATAACTTTTTCTCACAAAAAAGTAACTTTTTCTCACAAAAGAAGAAACTTGACGTTTTCTCATAAAAAATAAACTTAAAAAAAAAAACTAAAAATCATGAAAAAAAACGTGGTATCGAACCGAGGTCGGCTGGATCCGCGACCACCCGATTTCTAATGTGCCATTATGATCTGCTCGAAGTCGGCGAAATTTAGCTTTATATTCTAATGCAAACAAAAATAGCCGGAAAACACGAGTAAAAGCGATTTTCTGAAAATGAAACATAGCTAGATCAGTTTTTCATCCCCGAAAACCCCCACATACCAAATTTCATCGAAATCGTTGGAGCCGTTTCCGAGATCCTGATTATATATATATATATATATATATACATATATACAAGAATTGCTCGTTTAAAGGTATTAGATAGATATGGCTTCGACTCTACCTATGTATGTATGTATATTGTACCGTGCCACATCATGACAAGGTTGACGAATACTGAGTACTTGTAGGTACTAATGGAATGACTGTACCTATTAAGTAGTAATACAATCTCTACAATATGAACTGACTCTAACTTTAACTTACTTACTTAAACTTTTGTATCACGTTTTAAATTTCGCCTTGTATAAAAATTAACTTGTTTTGCCAGATTTTTGATATACTTATTTGTGTTTGAATTTGTCTACATAATTTTCAGAATGTATTTGGGCCCCAGAAAAGTGCTTAAAAGGCGCGGGCCGCATGATTGGCATGGCTGACTTAAATACACTGGAACAATGGACAATGCCGCATCAACCCTTTCCATGTTTACGGTTTTCAACAATATTGCGCGAGATACCGTCGGGTATGATAATCGCGTCAAAACGCACGTGAAGTGGCGGGGGGCGGTAGAGGGGGGTAAGCCCAGCTTTAAAACGAACCACGAGAATACCTTTAAACCGCGCCAAAGACAACTTTAATACACAGGAATAGGGTTATCTCGTGCGTTAGATTATTGTGGTTCTTCTACCCATTATTTGAAAGAGTATTTTTAAATCGTAAGGAGCTTAGTGGGGCGGTTTTGACCACTTATGTCGTGGATGTGTTTTATGTCTCTTTTTTACTGGTGTAGTATGAAAGTGATGGCATTACTTTGTTTCGAGTTACCTACGAGGTGCTAAAGTGTCTGGTGTCTATGTAGCGCGCTTTGAGTTTGTGTCAAAGTATGAAAGGTTCTAAAAGTACCTACTGCAGGGCGGAGGCGAGAAGTTCCTTTACCTACAACTCTACTCTTTCAATTGACAATTGGCTAAGTAAAGTTTTTTTAAGAGGTGCTAATTATATTTTTTTTCGACAGTCGGCGTTCTGAAGATCGAGAAACTCCAGCTGTTTTATTTTTATCTCCTATTGTTTACTGGAAATATTTTTTTAAGTGTTCGAGTTGACATTTGTGAGATTTAATGGCTGACAAGCGGTTCGTGCTCAATACTTAGTAGAAACAGAAAAAAAACTAAGTCATCTGTCACTTTTGTCCATGTCAAACCGTTTGCGTTTCCGGAAAATCCGGATTTAAAATTTTACCGCATTTCTCCACGACTTATGCACGATAATTGAATCACGATTGAATATTTTTGATCATTATTTTGGAACTGCTTTTTGGACAATGCAAAGTAAACGAAACGCAAACAGTTAGATTTCATTTGACATTGACAATTGACTTCGTTTTTTTTTCTATTTCTGCTAAGTACTGAGCACGAACCGCTTGTCAGCCATTAAATCTCACAAATGTCATCTCGAACACTTAAAAAAATATTTCCAGTAAACAAAAGGAGATAAAAATAAAACAGCTGCAGTTTCTCGGTCTAGAAGAAGACTACTGTCGAAAAAAAATATATTTAGCACCTCTTCAAAAAACTTTACTTAGCCAATTGTCGCTCCTATAAAGGGCTCTCACACAAAATCGCGATGCGAAGCGATGCGACGCCATCACCATACCACCAGAACGCATTGTTGCTGCACTGGATAATTGTTTTTTTTTTTTTTGCTAAGTGTGTTATTTTTACATAGTGCATGTCACCTTGTTGAAAAGGTATTTTGTCATTATCTGTGGGATCCTGTAATTGGCTCTGTGTTGCTATGTTCATTACTGAAATTGTGTTGTAAGCTGTAGGTTCTTCTTTAGTAAAAAAATAAAAAAGTTTAAAAATTACAAATGCACTTACTACATACACTGCGCTGTCTAAAGCGCGAACTTATCCCTCCATATCTCTTCCAGTCAACGATTGAGTGACTGAGAGGAATATTCAGTTTAGAACCGATGAAGATAGGTATAAGTAGATAGCAAACTCTTTGATGGTAATGATAGCGTTAGCATTTTAGTACCTACTAATATAATAATAAGATTAATAAGACAGTTTGAAACGATATCACATTTCATAACTACATACTTACATAGGTACAGTCAAAGAATTTAATTGCCAACCCATCTAAGTTTGCATATCGTACAGCAAACTGTCATCCCCCTCTCATTTTGCCTGTGCTACATATACATATGATGATGAGTCAAAAAATAGACGTTTCTGAGTCTGCCAGTTAATATCTACAGTAAAACGATTGGGTTAACGGAGCGGAATAACGCGAGCCAATTCAGATCTGCAGATAACTGAATGGAAATCGTGAGTGAATGGGAATGGAATGAACGAATGAATCCGATTTAATGTTGAGACTGTACATTGTTCAAGAGTTTGCTGTCCAACTTCTATTAACTGATAGCCTTCTACATTCTATCCTACTTCACTACACAGTATTAAACAAAGTCGGTTCCCGTCTGTCTGTCCCTATGTATGCTTAGATCTTTAAAACTACGCAACGGATTATGATGCGGTTTTTTTTAATAGATAGAGTGATTCAAGAGGAAGGTTTATAATGTATAATACATACATAATTGCACCCGTGCGAAGCCGGGGCGGGTCGCTAGTGTAGTGTAGTGTATTTGGATCACCTTTTTATGACAACTTAATTTTTTTCATGATTGGATAGACTAGTGGTTAGAGAACCTGACTACGAAGCTTGAGGTCCCGGGTTCGATTCCCGGTCGGGGCAGATATTTATGTGAAAAAAGTTTTTGTTAAAAATTACATTTTCAAAGCAAGCTTTTTCGCTGACTGTACTTTTTGTTGCCTTTACTTGCATTGTCATCTAACTTACATAACTATACCAAATTTCAAGCAAATCCGATCACTGGAAGTGGGTCAAATTCAACTTCCAAGATTTGACCGGTACACACATATAAACATACATTGCAAGTTGATAAAAGCTTTTAAAATACGATTGTTTGGACTCGAGTCCTGGATGTTTAATATGTATGTATTTAAGTACCTATGTATTTATCTACATGTGTAGATTATGTTTATCCATTGTCTGGTACTCAGTGCCCATGGTACAAACTTTGCTTAGTTTGGTACTAGGTCAATTGGTGTCAATTGTCCCATGATTTATTTATTTTATTTATTTGACAATAATTGTATCCGAATTTTATGCCCTTCACTATACCATACAGTCACTGACAGATATGTCTATCGGAGCGAACAAAGGTGGCCAAATACATCGGAACACACTCTAAAGCCGTAAGTCTTTGTTCAGATATATTTGGACACTTTCGCAGCTACCATGTATCTGTCACTCACTATACAGCAACAAAAGTGGCGTAATGAGTACCTTTTCACGCTGACTGTACCTACAACGTGCAAGTTAATAAATACGCGATAATTAATTGTGTGCGAAGGCTTAATTACCGTGTTCGTCGATACACGCTCGTTAGTATTCACGGGACGCCCCATGCTAAACGGAACCAATTTATAATTAACTAGCGACCCGCCCCGGCTTCGCACGGGTGCAATGCTGATACTAAATATACTACAGAATGTCTTTATATAGGTACAACGTGCACTGCTTTTTTGTCTAAGAAAATTATAAGTGTTTCTGTAGGTACTATATTATGCGTTTATTATACACTAGCTTTTGCCCGCGACTCCGTCCGCGTGGAATTAGTAATTTGGGCAGCTTATTTTTTATCAATTTGCTTTTTCATCAATTATGGCTATTATATTATAAAAAAAATTACTCCCCCAACCCCCCCCCCCCCTCACCGACCCCAACCGAACCCCCCCCCCCCCCCGCACACCCGCGTTCACATTCACCACCGTACCTACTCCCAAGTCACTACTTCTAAAAACTGTTCTATAAATTCTTAAAATAGACGTATCTTTCTTATTTGTGAACCGATTCAAATGAAACAAACACTAAATATTAATCCAAGAAAATACCAACATATCAGTGAAAACCGCATCCTTCTAGGTTAAGCTGTTTCTGAGATTAGCGCGCACAAACGCACAGACAAACAGATAAACAGACAAACAGACAATAATTCTAAAAACATTGTGTTGTAGTAAATAGCTCTAGTGACAGTTTTTCTCAAATATCTTCAATGTACAGACACCGACTTGTTACAGATTTATTATATGTATAGATAGATATAAACCTTCCTCTTGAATCACTCTACTTATCTATTAAAAAAAAAACCGCATCAAAATCCGTTGCGTAGTTTTAAAGATTTAAGCATACATAGGGGCAGATAGACAGCGGGAAGCGATTTTGTTTTATACTATGTTGATGTTCCCCGCGACCCCGTCTGTGGAGAATTTGTTTATCGCTATCTCTCGGGAACTTATCCTAATCCTGTTCTTAATTTTTCATACGATTTCATTGTGTCAATTTTTTGATGAGCAATATACCTACCTAAACTGTAAAATTCCGAAAAAAAAATAGTAGGTAATAGGAAAAACATAATATTTTATACGATATTCTAGATCTTTACTTGACTTGGTTCCTTCACGCATAACTACTGCACACAAATATGTGGTGAGACTTGTTTGTCACCAAGTTGTAACTCTAAGATGATGTTACCTTACGTATATTGATATATTCAATAGCAAAGATTTATTTTGAACACAGTATAAATAGCCGTGGTAGCTAAAGGGTTCCTCTCCCAAACAATTAAATTACCGCTCGCAAAACGTGTTGGGCCGTTCCTGAATTTAGCCCCTGTACGCTTAGTATAAGTTTTCCTTCACTTCAATACTTCTCGATCGCGTTTACGTAAAAAATTCAATAACTAGGGAAACATGGACAGCGCCTCCGCGCGCGCGCGTCTATGTTTCCATAGAATTGAAATTTTTACGTAAACGCGATCGAGAAGTATTGAAGTGAAGGAAAACTTATACTAAGCATACTGGATGTTGTACGTCCCCCACTCGTATGCTAGTGTGCGGCGATGTAGGCGAAGGTATTGTAGACATACAGACATAGACTGCTGCGTACCTATTGTTTGCGATAATCACTGAGATCTGACGACTGCCTCCCTCGGGTACTTTAGAAGAGTAAGTATTTGATTCGAGACTGTCATACTGAAGTGACTTTTGTATAGCTGCACTTAGTAACACTGTTCGCTCTGCTGTGTATAAGTATTTACCACTTAACTCATACATTTTATAAGGTATTTATAAAAGTTATTAGGTAGGTACTTATTTCATTAGTTATTGTGCACAATGTTCTTGGCATCCGGACAAAACGGAGAGAATTTTATATGCCATCCAAAATATATTATAAATACCATCCGTTGTCTACACCTTCTGAATTAGAATTAATAATCCTCGATATGTAAGTACCTGTTAGATATGAAATTACCGTGAGACTCACTCGCGCACACTTTGGCAGCCGCCGTGACGGGTGACTCCAAGAAGAAGGGCTACGGATTAGCCCGAAACATGTTGAGTTAAACTTGTTTTAAGACGTGAGTGATCCATTTATTTTCACTATACCTGTTACATATTTGCATAAAAGATTTGAAATTAAGGCGCTAATTTCTTCGTAATTGGCACATTTTTGACGTCAAGTACTCAAATGTGGCAACAATTTCGTATGGAAATATTATTTATCTTTTATCCGTTACGTAGCGTTTTCGCGTTTTTGGGTTACATGGTGTGTATCGCTCACCGGCGGACAGGGCAGACCGTGGCGGAACAGGCGAGATGACACGGTCACGGAACTGAAGTGGCCGAATATGGCTCTATCTGGATAAGGAGAAGTGAAGACAGGAGGACAAGCATTTGCCCTGCAGTTGAACACATCATCAGAAACACCATCGTTAGCCGAAAGACGTCCACTGCTGAATTGCCTATCCTAAAGCACGCTTGCGATCTTTACCAGATCATCAGCTCACCTTGTGTGTGGCCACACACGCTGCATCTTCCGATGCGTGGCTGCCATTCGAGACCAGCTCCAATGGCCACCAGTTCCTTTAGCAACGTGCCCTGCCCACTGTCACTTAAGTTTAGTAATTCTTCGGGCTTGTCACTTACTTTGGTTATTCTGCGAATGCCATCAATTCTGATTCGATCTCGCTAAGAAACTCCTGGCAGAGCCCTCCCCATTGCTTTTTGAATGACTACAAATCGTATTTGTGGGACATATATATAGGCTAATACATATTTTTGTTTGTGGGTGTCTATTCCTTTAACTCCGTATCCTTTTTTACAGATGAGCTCAGTCCAGGAAGAGAAGCCTCCGGAGCCAGCGAAGAATGTGCGTGAGCTCCGGAATACCGAGCTGGTCTCCCGGCTCCTAGCCGCCACGCCGCCCTACCTCTACAGCTCGTTCCCTCTCCAGCCTCATGCGTTCTTCTTCAGCGAGATGCTGAGGTCGTTCGTCAATGCGAGACATGGATGCCGACCTACTCACTACCACAGGTATGTTGCAGGCTTTAGTTGTAGGTAGATGGCAGTTCAGAAGCTTTTGGAACTTTCCTTAGACAGGTGCCGCATCAAAAGTTTATGGCTGGTAAGGTCAATCCAAAGTGCCACCTTTAAAGCCACAGGAATTTCATTAGCGCTACATGCTACGTGAGTTGAGGACTGAGAAATGATATTTTGGACTTTTTTACACGGCTACTAAGAATACGGTTTTTTTCCTGTAAATTCAATGGTATACTTAGTAAGCCTAATTCAAATTAAGTACACGAAACAATCATTCGAACAAACAATTAATTCGGCAGACATGTCAAGTTTAGTCACACTTTAATTAAGACTGAAATAAGATTCTTAGAGCCAAACTCAGCTACAGTGATATTTTAATTTTTTTTGTGTAATTTCAGGAGATTTAAGCGACGATCACACAAGTATTTCGCGGAAAACGACGAGTGGCGACGAGACTGGCCGAAGCAAGAGGAAGAAAAAAAAGAACCTGAGAGTCGCCCAGAGGTACCCTTAGAGCTGACTGTGGAAAAGCATCCTAGAGCACGCGAGCCATCGCCGAGGACGTCGCCTAGGCTATCGCCGAAAGCCGAGCAAAAGCCAAGCAGCCCGGGACCTGGAGGCCGACAATCGTCGTTCGTCGACGTAGGCACTGAAGAACTGCCAAAGCCGTCTCCATGCGTCGGCAGAGCTGACGTACCACCATCCAACCTCATTCTACCCCCACCTCCACCTATGTGGTACCCTCCTCTTTACAACCCACAGTTCGGCGTTGACCCTCTCAATTTCTTTATAGATTTACGCGTCTCCGGCCATATTTATGACAGAAAACGTGCGTTGGCCGAAGGAGTAGACACTAGCATCGGCCAGGATAGACCAGAAGACTCAGGTCTAGACAAACGGCTAGGCAGGGACTTTGGTATGAAACCACGTCACGTCTCAGCGTTCTCTGTTCCAGTAAGGCCAGCGAATGCAGAAACGCCGGCCAAATACTTTGACCATAGCTCTAACAGGGTTTCGTGTGGGAAAGCTAACGGGACCTCATACATAATGAAGAACCTGAAAAATGTGTACGAGAATTTAAAGACCAACCAGGATGTGAAAGTGTCTAAGGTTGATAAAGAGGACGATGCGAAGGCGGAGTCGTCAGATCTGGATGACGATATTATGGACTAGGTTGAGAGAAATCCTTCACCTAACGGATTTATGACATTGATTCAAGAAACAGGAGGCTGATTTTTTAATGTAACTCGAAATTATCATTCGGAAATGGTATAAATCTGTCCAATGTAAGTTGACAAGGTTAATTATAATTATTGCTGTAATTTTCTATTACTCTACTTGTGTTTTAAATTCGTTTCACGGATATGTTTTTAAAATTCAGCCTCCAGAAAACGAAGTGTATGGACCGACTGGAAGACAAAATACTATATTATTGTCAAAGGCCTAAAAAATTGTGAATATTTCTACAGACAATAAAAATATTTTATTGTGTGGTTGTGGATAATTCTACCTACTTACTCATTATAAGTAGATTATTCCCGTAATTTCTTGGAAATATTTTTAGTAAAAATAATTCCAAAAATTACCATGGCCTACATAATAAATTATAGTAGGTGTAACTGTTTAAGGATTTTTTTGGATCTCAATTTTATATGCTTAACCATGGTGATTAATCTAGTCAGCTGTAAATAATGTACTTAAGTAGTATTAAATAGTAAATTATACCTATTAAAAAAATTAAACTTTTAAATTCTGATAACTAATACTTAGAATTATTGTCTATCTATTGGGTCTATGTAAATAAGTTTCAACAGCCAGATAATGTTAAGGACAAAGTATTTTCTCTGTACAAATAAAAATTACATACCAATACATATAGTATAAATCTTCCCAGGTGAACTTTTCGCTTCGAGCCCTTATCTTTTAAAACAAACGGTATCGTCATAGTATTAAGGTTCAAATTTAATGTAATGGCTCGAAGCGAAAAATTCATCTGGGAAGATTTATACTATACATACATAGGTATTAGTAGGTAAGTATACATTGTCTACGGCCGTATCTGTGGTGCATATTATTATGAATTATCAAGTATAGAGAATAAAATAATACAAAAAGATAATGTTTCCATTTATTTCATTTGATAACTTAAAATAAATAAGGTATGTAACTTAAACAATGAAGGAAAGTAGTAGCCAATAGTGGAATTTATGCGTGACGTCGCTGCCATGTGTCTTCTTGTGAATCAGAAAAATACCTTGGGGGCTACTCCGAAATTCAAAGTTTGTGTCCCGTCCCTCTCATCCTCTTCTCTCATCAAGTTATCAACTTTTGCTGAGTAGGTGAATTACTGGAAGTACTGGAACCCTCTCGATACTATAGGTAAACTTGTAGAGTAATGATTTTTAGCGCCATCTTTTGACGAATAGGTAAACTACATTAGAAATAACTACTTCCATATACAAAATATAATATTTTCGTTTAAGCTACTTGGCAACCGATGGCACTGCTCTATACCGTAAAGATGCCAAACGAAGATCAGTTGCCCAGTCCTTAAATATGAAGTCTTATTTTCCAACTTCATAATATATCATACCATACCGCTCACGCTCATAGTCAAAGGTCGGAAGAACGCCCATCATTTTAAAAACTTAACCCTGTTTTGTTTCATACAGTATAGACTTGTTATATATTACAATACGCTCCAATGACATCCGTTGACTATAAACGAACTGTTACGACACACTTAATTTGGTCAAACCATAAATTGTAGTCGTTACGCACTCAAAAGTAAAAAAAACGGGAGTTTTTCTAATGTAGTTTACCTACTCGACAAGAGATGGCGCTAAAATCATTAATAATTTAGTACTATTGACTTTTCAGCAAAAGATGATACTACCAAACTTTTTCTGAAAAGGACTGATGTATTTGGACTCCGGTCAACTCATACATTTTTATTTCATTTTATATGAGCTGACCGAGACGCTGTACACGGAACCATACAATACAGAATGCATTTAGGTGACAGGGCCTAAATCCCTGCCAGATCGTTTTACACCCAAAATTTAGTAAGTAACCCAAGATTTGTCAAAATTATCAGAGCGATTTTCTAGATCATTATGTTATACACAAGAATTGGTCATTTGATAGTATTGGATAATCTAATTTATAAAATTCTCGTGTCGCGGTGTTTGTAACCAAACTCCTCCGAAATGGCTCGACCGATTCTCATGAAATTTTGTGTGCATATCGGGTAGGTCTGAGAATCGATCAACATCTATTTTTCATACCCCTATTATTCTACGCAGACGGAGTCGCGGGTAACAGCTATAATAATATATAGTTCTTGAATAGACTATCATTTTTTTGAGAGATAATAATTTATTCGCGATTAAATTGATGAGAACCTGAAGCCTCAATGCTGAAGCCTGAGTCATCTTTTAAAAAAAAATCTGACATTAACCACAATGTTGCCATTTGAAAAATATTTCAAAAATAAATTTAAAGCCATCTATAGTACGTCCATGAAAGCCATCACAAACCGAAGAGCGGGGCGCCAACGAGCGTGCCCTGGCCCTATACTACGAAGCGCGAAATTCGAACTTCGTTTCATGCCATTCCGCTCACGCTAATGGTATTTATTACGAGAGTGAGAGGGACCGCACGATTCAAACTTCGAACATCAAATTTCGTAGTAACCCCCCAGCGCGCTCTATCATACCGAATCAAATATAATCAGGGCGAGTTTAGAAAGAGATTGGAGTTGACAGTAATTCTACAATTGTATAGGTAACGCCACCAGAGTTGAGGCCACGCACACAACCACATCTCATGTAATGACAGCGGGCTTTTGACGTTGTGTTGACGTTTAACGACAACACAACGACAAAATCCCGCTGTCATTACATGAGATGTGGTTGTGTGCGTGGCTTCAACTCTGGTGGCGTTACCTTATACATGCTTACGTCAAAATATGTATGAAATGACAGTTCTGACAGTTATTGCGGTTTGATAATACATGATGACACACCCCGGCAGCGCGGCACATCGTATTTGATACAGTGTTATAGAGCGCGCTGGGCACGTTCCGTCGCTGTCGCGCGCACGCCCCCGCTAAAGCCGCGCTATGGTGGCCTTTATTGTTATATTTTATGCCTTATTTTATGCATATTTTAAGTCAATAGTAGGAATCAAGAAATCAGTTATTCCGAGTGTTTTTTGTTGAAATCTATTTAAGCTATTCACTAGCGGAAGTCTCCATATTCCTATTTGATAATATTAAAACCAATATTTCTTGTCCATACAGCACATATATTATTTTACAAGCAAAACAAATCTGACAACACAAGACAATCAACAAACCGTAACCATCGTTACAAACCATCGACAATACCTTAAAACTACAAACTGTAGGAGCAGCTCGGTCTCCGCTCAGAGGTTCTAGCGTGGATCAGAAGCAAGTGAAGAAAACATGTAAAGCTCTTTATAAATCGTTATATTCTGATATTGCAGTGCACTTTACAATGTTAGGAACAGCAGATCTTATCACTATATTCAGATGAATTAGGATTAATAAATTATAGCTAAACAAGCAGCAGTGAGTCGACATACGGCGAGAGACGGAAAGGGAAGAGAACAAAACCATGGTGTTGTCACATTAAAAATATACTAGAGGCATGCCATTCAATAGAGTTAATGCATACACACATGCCCATTCAATATCAAACTTAATACTTCCCCTTATGCATTATAATCTTATTCAATACAAGACAAATTGCATGCCTTATGACTCTACATTAGCTCTACAATGACTCTACATGAGCTCTACATCGACTCTATATGAGCTCTACATTTACCTCACATTGACTCTACATTCACTATACATTGACTCTACATTTACTATATACAATACAATGACTCTATACATTACAAAACTCAAGTATATAGTCCATAATGAAATAACTTATCATGCCAGCATAGCATAAATAATACAAACAATAATTCAAGATGCATGTTTACATATAACTAGCATGGCTTTACACACATTTTACTCATCAATAAGCTATTTCGCCTAGCACTCAAGGCTTTAGTTAGAGCATCGGCTATCATATATTCAGTATTTAGGTACTTTACAACCATAAACCCTTTTTGCACTAAATCTTTAATAAAATGAAATCTAACATCAATATGTTTGGTGCGCTTATGACACAATTCTTTATTCTCAATTAATTTATGCGCACTCTGATTATCATTATAAACAATAATGCTCATATGGGTATCTGGAAGTATTTCTGACATAAAGTGGCTTACAAAACATAAGTCCCTAGATACATCCGCTATAGCCATGTATTCAGCTTCAGTACTACTCAACGCTACCGACCTTTGCTTTCTGGACTCCCAATTGACTGCATTATTTCCTAACTTAATAATGAAACCAGTATAGGACTTTCTATCAAGAGAGTCGTTCCCCCAGTCAGCATCACTATATGCACGTAATAACAATTTCTTACTTCTTATATACAATAAACCGTAATTAATTGTACCTGCTAAATATCGTAGCAAACGCTTAGCAGCTGACCAGTGAGACTTTCCAAAGCAGTTATTGTATTGACTAAGTTGGCTACAAGCGAAAGCAATATCAGGCCGTGTACAGACAGACAAATACATTAATGAACCAACAAGCTGTCTGTACTTGAATGTATCATCATTCAAACATTCACTTTTATTAACCAACTCTAGCTTAGTACACTGAAGCATAGGTGTATATACAGGCTTACAATTAGACATATTGAACCTATCCAAAATATTCCTTATATACACAGTCTGGTCCAAGGATAAAGTCCCGTTTTTCCTATCTCTAGTAACACGGATACCCAAATAGCTTTTTATGGGGCCTAGATTTTTAATACTAAATTCTTTCTCTAATGTTTGCAAGAGTTTTACTTTACACAGGCTGTCTTTTTTATAAAATAAATAAAAATCATCAACATACAATGCTAGGATAACAAAATCATTTTTCGACCTTATATAGTACACACAAGGTTCACTTTTACTTTGAACCAAACCATTGTTACACAAAACATTATGAATTTTTAAATTCCACATGCGACTTGACTGTTTCAGCCCATATAAACTCTTTTGAAGCAAACATACCTTACTACTACTACTATCAGAGCTATAACCTTTGGGTTGTTCCATATAAATAGTCTCTTCTAAATTTCCATTTAGAAAAGCAGTAGTTACATCAATGTGATCAATATTTAAATCAAATTCATTTGCTAAACTAAACAATATCCTCATTGTAGAGTGACGCACGACAGGCGAGAATGTATCATTGTAATCAATCCCCTCCTGCTGAGTGAATCCCCTCGCGACAAGTCGTGCTTTGTGACAAATAAAATTACCAGAGGCATCGTTTTTAATTTTATATATCCACTTACTTTTTACTATATTAACATTCTTGGGTCTATCTACCAGTTTCCAAACCTTATTTTCAATTAGAGAATCGTATTCCTGACTCATGGCAGCTCGCCAGTCATCAGCATCAGGGCTGGATATGGCCTCTTCATATGTAACTGGCTCAAACGCATGACCATGACCATCCGCTATCAAACTTAAATCGTAATCATCATACCTTTTAGGCAAAACAGAACGCGTACTACGCACTGGACGTTCCGTAGAGGTCGATGGCCGGGCATTGACCTCTGCTGAGACTTCCCCTCCAGCAGGACTGCCCGTGCCGGGTGACCGCTCCATCTGTCCCACCGAACCATCGGAGAAAGAGTCACTCTCACTCACAGAGCAATACTCTTCATCATCTCCGTCTGGAAAATTTAATGAGTAATTATGATCACGTTTAATACTCTCTACAATGCTACTATCATTCACAATTTTCCTATCAGTACTATCATTCTTGATATTATTTAAACCTGCAGTACTATCATTCCCGCTATTGATTGCTACAGTACTTTCATTCCTGTTACAATTCCCAGATGCAGTACTGTCATTCCTGCTAATAAACTCTATTGGAATAGTACTCTCATTCCTATTCCCAATCCCTATGCTACTCTCATTCGCATGTGATACAATAGTACTCTCATTCCTATTGCTAGGGTAAATGCTACTCTCATTCACATTTGTGACAATAGTACTCTCTTTCCTATTGCTAAAACTAATGCTACTCTCCTTCACATTACCTGACAACAATTCATTAACATTATTAATGTCATTTATAAAACAATTAATAAAATCCAAATTATAATTATTGCCATAATCATTATTCTGTCGAAAATTATAAAACTCATTTTCTAAAAATTCTACATCCCTTGACAATACAACTCTCCTCGGGTCTAAACAGTCAGCCAACCTATACCCTTTACTTGTGTCTGAATAGCCCACAAACACATATGGCTTTGACTTTGCATCTAATTTAACACGTTTAACATCTGGTACCTTCACATATGCCACACAACCAAAAACCCGGAGTTGACCAAGGTCTACCCTTGACCCAGTCCACACCTCCTCCGGAATGCGTCCACCTAATGCCGCTGTTGGAGACCTGTTCTTCAAGTATATGGCGGCCATCACCGCTTCACCCCAAAAGCGACGGTCCAGACCTGAATGTTGCAGCATACACGTGACTTTATTGAATAAAGTACGGTTAAGCCTCTCTGCAACAGAATTCTGTTGAGGACAATATGGTACTGTTGTTTGATGCACTATACCCTTACTTTTCATAAAACTAGAGAGTTGTTTGTTACAATACTCTCCGCCGTTGTCCGAACGTAGACACTTAACGGGCAAACCTGTCTGTCTTTCTAACATACTAACTAACTCAATAAAACGGTCACATACCTCAGATTTCCTTTTCAATAGGAACCCAAACGATTTCCTTGTGCAATCGTCTGTAAAGGTGAGCAGATATTTCGCGCCACCCCAGCTACTAGGCAGCGGGCCACAGACATCAGAGTGGATCAGAACTAGCGGCTTATTGGCCAGCACGCTTTCTCCACTGGGAAAAGGCTTTGAGGGTAACTTCCCCTCAAGGCAAGGAACACATGTACTGTCTTGCTGTCCTTGGTTCTGAAACATGAAATTATTAGACAACCTATCCCCAAGTATTCTTAAATCCCTCTGATTGAGATGCCCTAACCTCTGGTGCCACAATTGTCGGGCGTCCTGAGTAGCAACTGCGGAACTAACCAACTCTCGCCCCTGCGAAGATTCATAGTTCACCACATTGCACGAATTCTCACCTATGCTCAATCTATACATACCGTTTTGTATAAAAGCAGACGCAACCCTGTTAAATTTCCTGTCTACAATGACACATCCTTTACTGTCGAACCTCACGCTATAACCACGACTAATAAGTCGACTAACTGACATTAAATTTGTTGAAAGACCCGGTACATACAACACGCTACTTAATTTCCTTACTTTGCCATTTAAATTTAAAAATACATCACCTATACCTTCACAACAAATATATTCATTATTTGCAACTGTCACTTTGTTATTATAAGTCCTTAAATTAACAAAAGAGTCTAAAGAATTACACATGTGCGACGTACAACCAGAGTCCACAAACCACACGTCCCGGTGCACTTCAAAACCTGCAGCCATGGCCTGGTCTTCGCTACTCTTGTTCTTGCTTTGTTTGAATTTATAACAATTCGCCTTAATGTGACCAACCTTCTTACAGAAATGACACCTTCTCTTAAATGTTGTGTTTTTCAAAAGAAATGCAGTATTGTTCTCAGAGTCAGATTTTCGATATTCTTCCTGTAGCAAACGGGCTCGAACAACCTCACTAGATAGTTTCTTCGTCATATTTGCAGTCTCCAGATTTGATACAAGAGAATCATACTCCACAGGTAATCCACTCAACAATACTTCTGCAACCTCCGTGTCTTCAATCACTTTACCTATATCAGCCAATTGTTGCACATTTGTCATGATTGCTTCAATGTAATCCGACATACATTTGAAATTGCAGAACTCTATTCGGTGCAATTGTCGCAATAAGAGTACTCTGCGCACCAATCCCGAATCTTCAAACACGTCAGCAAGACATTGCCATGCTTCCTTAGCGGTTTTTGCATTCCTTACAAATTGGTATAGGTTAGATTTCGTAGCTAAACAAATTCTTGCTAGGGCACGCTGATCACGCGCATCTCCCTCAACATTCGTACCGTCTTCCACAATGTCCCATAATCCATCATGCATCAACGACATTTTTAGAGCAAACTTCCACGAGTAATAATTACGAGCGCCCTCCAATTTTTCAATATTGACGTATGAGCTCGCGGCATGCATCACAGAACCTTGTGAGCTCCCGGCAGACATATTAGTGCCACGAGGTGCCGATGTCACGTCATCACCATCATTCGGCATATCGCTCCAATAAAAAATTAAATGCTCGGCTTACTTGTATTGTCAGATGATGCTCATCCATCCACTGTCCACTTATTTCTTCAACTGGGCGAACATAACCTGTAGGAGCAGCTCGGTCTCCGCTCAGAGGTTCTAGCGTGGATCAGAAGCAAGTGAAGAAAACATGTAAAGCTCTTTATAAATCGTTATATTCTGATATTGCAGTGCACTTTACAATGTTAGGAACAGCAGATCTTATCACTATATTCAGATGAATTAGGATTAATAAATTATAGCTAAACAAGCAGCAGTGAGTCGACATACGGCGAGAGACGGAAAGGGAAGAGAACAAAACCATGGTGTTGTCACATTAAAAATATACTAGAGGCATGCCATTCAATAGAGTTAATGCATACACACATGCCCATTCAATATCAAACTTAATACAAACCTCATCATCCCCCCTCAATTCTCATTCACCACAGAATAAGAATTGTCCTAAAGTATGAAACAATAAAATGTATATCTATATACCTAAACTAAAGTAAACATTGAAAGAAAGATAAGATAAATAAAGAAGAGATAGGTAGGTACACAAAATATTAAATTAGTAATTATTAAATCTTTTAACAAACCCTATCCCCCCTCAAGTTCAAGAACTCTACTCATTTAAGTTTAGACAATAAGAGTAACCTATAACTCATTGTCACAACCTTATCTATACAGGCACATAACAAAGAAGCCATTCAATTAAAGCCTAGTTTTTGTACAAAATAGTTGTGCTTCAGTTTTCCTAAGGCCTTTGTCAAAATATCTGCTGAGTTTTCATTCGTACTTACATATTTTACAATTATATCACGTTTATTAATTAAATCTTTGATGAAATGATATTTTATATCAATGTGCTTTGATCTCTTACTATTTTCATTTGACTCCATTAACTTAATTGCACTTTGATTATCTACAAGTAACATTGAACTTGAAGAAGGACTGTTAAAATCTTGTAACAAACCCTTTAAAGAAATTAATTCTGTACATGCTATAGCCGCAGCTACATATTCAGCTTCGGCTGTTGATAAGGCGACTACGTTCTGTTTCTTACAAAACCAGGCCAACAAGTTATTTCCAAAGAATACAGCAGAACCACTCACGCTTTTCCTGTCTTTTTTGTCACCTGCCCAATCAGCATCAGTATATGCAACTAAGTTACACCTGCTATCCCGTTTATATACGAGAGATTTTGACTTCGTTTCTTTTAGATACCGCAAAACACGCTTAGCTGCTTTCCACAGTGATAGAGTGGGCTCATCCAAAAATCTACTTAAGAAAGATACTGCGAAGCAAATATCGGGTCTACTGGAAGTAGCTAAGTATAGAAGACTACCTATAAGCTCACGATATGGTATATCGAAGGTAATGGGTTCATTGTCATCTGTTGTGAAATTTACTTCCATCGGCGTCTCCGCTCCTTTGCAATCTGTCATATTAAATTTCTCAAGCAATCTATTTATTGCTGATTCTTGAGAAATTGAAATTGATTCTGGCGTTCTCACAATATCCAATCCCAAGTAAGCACTCACCTCTCCAAGATCCTTAACATTGAATTCAGTTTTTAGAAAATCATGTGACTTATTTAAGTTTATTTTACTTTTTGACATTAGAATAATATCATCAACATAAACTAACAAAAAAACATCTTCCAAAACGTATAAACAAAAATCATGTTTCGACTGTATAAAACCTTTCTGGATTAAAAAGGAATGAAGTCTTTCGTTCCAGCATTTAGGTGCTTGTTTTAACCCATAGAGCGATCTTTTTAGTTTCAAAACAACACCCTTTTCCACTTTTACTCCTAAAGGCGGTTTTATATAGACATCTTCCTTTAAAAAACCATTTAAAAAGGCTGTTGGAACATCTAATTGTTTCATATGCATATTATTTTGTAATGCTTGGCTCAGCATCATACGTATTGTAGGCATACGAGCTACTGGTGAATATACATTAAATAATGTATTTTCTTGAAAACCTTTCGCCACTAATCTAGCCTTTTTTGTACCATCCTTTTTAGTAGTGAATACCCATTTGGTATCTATAGCCTTTTTATCTTTAGGCAATATCGATTCTTCCCAGGTTCCCAAACATTTAAGGGAGCTTAATTCTTTGTCTATGGCATTTTGCCACTCTTGACCTTTTTCAACAGCTTCTTTGTATGAACTTGGATCACCCGTACACAAACAGTAGGCCATATGTGTTTCAAAATCTTCAAATCTTTTCGGAGGCTTGACAATTCTACCACCTCTTGTTTTAATCACATGTTCATTTGTAACGTTGTTTCTCTCTTTTAAAGTTTCTCCAGTACAATCTTCAAATATTTCTTCTGGTTCCGTATTTCCTTCATCAACATTCGTATTATCAATGATAACCTCTTCTCCATCTTCATTATCTTGTTCTGGTTCAGTAACCCGTTCATTATCTTGTTCAGATTCAGTAACCCGTTCATTATCCTGTTCAGATTCAGTAACCCGATTATTATTTTCTGAATTCATTTCTGACATAATTACTCTTTGCCACTCTTGTTCAAGTTGTTCGTTATCAGTTTGGTTAGTTTTGTTGTATATAATGTTGTCTTCATCGAATCTCACATCTCGTGATACAATTATTTTGTTGTTTTTAGGATCCCATAAATTATACCCTGTCCTACTATATCCAACCATTCTACACTCACGTGATCTTTCTGCAAGTTTATCAGGTTTAGGTAAAATGTAAGCCCACGCCTTTGCACCAAATGCACGTAGTTTTTTTAAGTCTCTTGTCCCATATAAAACTTCACAAGGAGTTTTGTAGTCTATAGCCATAGAGGTACAACGGTTTAACTGATAAGCTGCACATTTTATAGCTTCACCCCACAAATTTTTCGGTAGCTTAGTTTCAACAAGCATAGTCCTTGCTTTGTTATACAAACTTCTATTCATTCGTTCGGCAACTCCATTGCTAGCTGGTGAATATGGTAAACTATATTCTAAAGCTATACCTTTCAGGTTACAAAATTGACGTAGATTATTGCAGGTGTATTCACCTCCATTATCGCATCTGATCCTTTTAACCGTTTTCTCAAGTTCGTTTTCGTATCGACGGATATAGTTAATAATATTCTCGACGGCTTCAGATTTTCTTTTTAACAAGAAGACTACACAAAAATGGGAAAAATCATCAATAATCGTTTGAAAATAGATTTCACCCTGTATAGTTGGAATGCTGGATGGACCCGCTATATCACTATGTAACAGTTCTAAGACCTGACGTGACCTAGGTCTCTCTAGCGGTTTGAATGGTAATCGTGTTGCCTTACCTTTCATGCAGGCATTACATACATTGTCGTTAAGAGGGAGCTGTAGTCTTTGTAAAGTTTTAGAGCTGGTATGTCCTAAACGTCTATGCCATAACATGCCATCCGCCGAATACATAGCCGCGACTCCATCCTCTGTTACAATTTCACCCTGTAAAATATAAAGTTTGCCATTATTGTATGCCCATATATTAGATCCATTATAAAAAGTAATTTTTGCATATTCATTTACAAATTTAATTTCATTTGGTTTTTCCAGTAATTTTCGTACTGATAGAAGATTGTAGGCTAAATTTGCCACTATAAGTCCCTCGACTGTAAACTTAACGTTACCACATTTTATTTGTAAGCTGCCCTTTTGATATGCAAATAATTTTTCACCATTAGCCGTGTTAATTTTTATGGGATGTTCTAAGTTTTGAATATTTATCATATATTGTGTATAAGTATCAGATATAAAATTTTGTGATGCACCTGAATCTACTACAAAAGCAATTGATTGATCAACAGATGCCTTACAAGTTAAATTAAACTCTCCATCAGTCATACAGCCCACTTCCTCGGTGGTTTCTTCATGGACTATTATTGCATCATCCCTGGATGTATGTGCTCTATTCGCACCCCGAATGCGTCCCTGCACTCTGCCACGACCCCTTCTATACAGTTCACCACCTCGGGCAGAAGCTCCCCGATGGGAAGTATAGTACTGTCTATTTTGAGCATTTTTGTGACACTGAAAAAAGAGGAATATGGGGCGGCCCATAACCTGTTGAAATCTATTTAAGCTATTCACTAGCGGAAGTCTCCATATTCCTATTTGATAATATTAAAACCAATATTTCTTGTCCATACAGCACATATATTATTTTACAAGCAAAACAAATCTGACAACACAAGACAATCAACAAACCGTAACCATCGTTACAAACCATCGACAATACCTTAAAACTACAAACCTCATCATTTTTTAGTACATGATCACAGGGTTTTATGACGCTTGAAGAACCACACAATAAAAAGATGCTTAATTTTTTCTATGACAGTTTGTCTTTCATTTCTTCAAGTAAATTTTCTTGCAACCAAGCCATAATCTCCAAAAAAAAAATCAAGTAAATTTTAAACTCGCCATCTCCTGGCAACATTAGTCACCACGCGATTTTCTTTCTGAAATTTGTTGAACTTCTTCTGTTCGAATTACTGAGAATTTCACGTTTTATTTCATAAAAGTTGTAACAAAATGTTTGGTCAGCAGCCGATTTTAGTTTTGAGTAAGTGTCGTCTCTGGTAAGTTTTTGAATTTACCTTAAAACTGCAATTTAATTGTTCATTGAATCACCATTTCAGGTCAAAACACAAAACGTGAGTCCGGCCGGAAGGTTCAACTCGATAATATTAACGCCGGAAAGGTGAATACGTGCTAAAAGTTATTTTAAGTTATCATTTTCGTAATGAAGAAC
Organism: Archips xylosteana; assembly: GCA_947563465.1. NCBI lineage: Eukaryota > Metazoa > Arthropoda > Insecta > Lepidoptera > Tortricidae > Archips > Archips xylosteana. Next base: position 6,347,642 of record OX387360.1, read on the forward strand.
TGATTTCAGTGATTATTCAATGTATTTTGTGTGTATTTTAGACGATAGCGGACGTCATTCGAACATGCCTCGGACCTCAGGCTATGTTGAAAATGTTGATGGATCCGATGGGAGGCATCGTGATGACAAATGACGGCAACGCTATTCTCCGCGAGATCACAGTGCAGCACCCGGCCGCTAAATCCATGATTGAAATCGCCAGAACACAAGATGAAGAGGTTAGAATTTTTAATTATCCTTATTTGGTACTTAACTTAATTATTTATTAAACTTGAAAAAACATTTTGAATATTACTATAACTTAGATTTTAATTTTGAACCTTCTGCTTGGTATTGTAATACATGATCAATTTAGTAAATTTTAAGCTACTACTTCATTGTCTCTTTGTTAGTGGACAAAAGACAATACCAACAACGAAAGTCAGCAAGCTAACAATTTAAGAAGCTGTTTTATTTTCCAGTTAACATTTATGCAAACAAAGGGTAGAGTCATTTTAGAAACACCTGAACACTGTTTTATGCAAATTTTAACACAGCCACTGTAGTAGAATCAGAGCTTTATAACGTTATGAAAAAAAACGATATAATACCGGTATATATCGTTTGTGTTTAAAATTTCGTTCAAACAAATTCTATATTCCTTCATAACGTTATATCATATCATAACGGAAAGAAAACCATAACGTTATGAAAATAGCGTTATAGTAATATAATAACGTTATAATACGTGCTGTTGCCGCTCCATATACTTTGGGTTGGGCACACGCACACGGCGCTGGATTCATGGGTTGCGCAACGTTGCCAGCTTTACATTTGCTATAGGTACTATACTCTGGTGGCGTTGTTCGGCCGGCGCGCGCCTACCGGGCAGGCGTATGGCAGTAGGTTGTCACTAGGGCTTCCAATACCGGGATCCCGGTATTGGCTAATCCCGGAAATTTTTCGCCATTTTTCAATACCGGTATTGAAAAGTCTAATACCGGGATCCCGGTATTAGTGATTTTATGATTTGTATGTTATTTATTACACTATTACAGGTATAAAATTGACTACAAATTGCAATGTAATGTAATTATTCACATTTGAATGCACTTTATAATAATAGTAATATTTTATCAGACAAGTATTCTTTCAAATACTATTCTATTCTTACGAGACGAGAGGTGAGGTGATGTTATGTTTGTATTTGTAATTTGTTACATAAAGCTAATGATGCTTAGTCATGTTCTTATTGATTAGTTTGTTTTAATTTTTTGTACACTATTACTTTCAAAAAAACTAAAAACATAATTAATATGACTGTATGGTAAAAAACATTTGGTATAAAAGACTGATTATGATTAGGATTACTCTACGGAGTTGCTGACTTGTTAATTGTTAAAATTAAAATTTGTTGTTGTAATATATTATATGATTTTGAAGATGAACATATGGACGCTCTAACAGACTTATTTAATGGCATATACAATTCGGGACGAATACCAATCGATTGGTTAAAATCAACTTTCATCACACTACCCAAGAAGAAAAATGCGAGAAAATGTGAAGAATTTAGGACGATTAGCCTCATGACCCAAGTGTCAAAACTATTTCTTATATTATCCATATTTCTTATAAAACCAATCTTTTGATGGATTTTTTAAAGAACCTCTTGTCTCTCAAGACGTCAATGTATTAGATTGGTGGAAACAGAAACGACATGTTTATCCATTGCTGCATAAACTAGCTACTGTCGTTTTGGCCAGTCCAATGACTCAAGTAAGCGTAGAAAGACTTTTTTCGTCTCTGAAATTTGTTGTGTCCAATAAAAGGCATTCTTTAAAAAATTATATAATTGAAGACATATTGCTGGTTCGTACCGAAAAATTACAGACTGCTTAAATACTTCTTACTATCGCAGCACTTTTATAAATAAAAACTTTGACCTTCTATTCTGCTTTTATAATCATGTTCTGTGATAGTTGAATTCTTTCCAATTCTTCTAATTATTTGTACTAATCGTAATCATTAGATATTTTGACAGAACAGTAAGTGAAAGTACAGCATTTGATAAGATGACGCGCGTTGAAATAAGTAATTAAACTTTATCATCAACAGGGAAAATCAATAGCGATTGAAATTTTCTCCCGTCAGAATGCAGCACTAGCTCAAAACCGTAAACAGTTTTTTTTGAGTATCTTAAATGCAATAATATCGTATTATTTCAATTAAGTTTTTGGAAATATAGCTCTATAGTTGTGAAATATCATATTATTTTTCACGACACTGCTCGAAAATGTGGCCATAGATAACCTAAATTCAGTACTCAAAACTGCCTATATATGTACATTTAACAGCGGACTCATTTATGGCGCGCAAACACGACAACAATGTTACACTAATCGAAAACAGGACGTATCAGTATATGTATTTCATAATACGATACGACTTTTTGAAAGATAATTTCTGAATTTCATTCCTGGCGTGCTGAAAGGACACTATTGGACCAATCAAAAGTAATCGTCTGCTGCATGTGATGGATGGATGGATGGATGGATGGACGGACGCACGGACGGACGGACGGACGGACGGACGGACGGACGGACTGGATGGACGGATGGACGGATGGACGGATGAACGGACGGACGGACGGACTGGATAGACCGGATGGACGGGATGGACGGGATGACGGGATATACGGGATGGACGTATGGACGGATGGACGGAATGGACGGGATGGACGGGATGGACGGGATGGACAGGATGGACGGGATGGACGGATGGACGGATGGACGGGATGGACGGATGGACGAAATGGACGGAATGGACGGGATGGACGGATGGACGGAATGGACGGGATGGACGGATGGAAAGATGGACGGATGGACGGGATGGACGGAATGGACGGGATAGACTGGATGGACGGGATGGACGTGATGGACGGATGGAAAGATGGACGGATGGACGGATGGACGGATGGACGGACGGATGATGATTTCCTCGCATTAGTCGTGAAAAGCACAATGTTTAGTCTCGGCCAAAAGTGCAATAGATGGACTCGTACTTTCGAGGGCCTCCGCTATGCGTCGGCCCTCAAACAAACTCGTCCATCTATTGCTTACTTTCCAGCCTCTACAACAATGAACTATTAAACATTACCGTTTCGGAGGAACTTTTATCAATTCAAAGTACAAAATAATCTGCTTACCATAATGTGTTTTACACCGAGTGGCCGACAATCCGATCCGATTAGTCCGATTATACCAATAACAAACACTAACTATGTAGGTAAGTACACAGAGTACACTAAGTATTCCTATCAAGCAGGCGGGCCAGACGGCTAGGCAAAACTATTCCATGCTCCATGCGCCGCGCCGAGCCCGCAGCGTAGGAGCGGGTTAAATAGAGTGTAAGAAAGAGATGGTCTATAACGTTATAATCGCTAACGTTATTATATCGCTTGCCGAAGTATCGATATATATCTATTAATAACGTTATAATGAATACCGCTACACAATAACGTTTTATTAAAAAACGCTATTCGGTAATATAACGTTATGAAAAATTTATTAAAAAACGCTATTCGGTAATATAACGTTATGAAAAATAGCGTTATGCAAAAATAACGTTAAATAAAGCCCTGAGTAGAATTTTACAATTAATACAACTGTATAAAATGCGATTGAGTATTGGCTTTGCAGGACAGCATTGTGATTTTATCATAGAATTTCTTGTATAGTCCGAGTTTAATTTCAAGTCTAAACAATAACTTGTAAGGTATTAATAATAGTACCTGGGCGACCGAGCTCTGCTCGGGCAGAAACTCGGTACCAAGCGTTTTCCCAGAGATAAGACCAAGCTAGATCAATTTTTCATCCCCGAAAACCCCCAAATACCAAATTTCATCGAAATTGTTGGAACCGTTTCCGAGATCCTGATTATATACAGAGGAGGGGTGGGGGTGGGGGGGTGAGAGGGGGGGAGGGGATGCGGGGGAGGGAGTGCGGGGGTATTAAAGGGGGGATGAAAATTTCATTGATTTTGCCGTAGGATGCACCGTTTTCAAGATATTTGACAAAAACACCGGAGGGGGGGGGGGGTGAGTCACGTTAAACTATCGTCCGTAAACCGACTTTACAGACAACCGGCTTTTCCTGTTCTGTGCTCCCAATAGGGAACGTGCACATAGACGGTGCTGCCAACTGGTGCCATAAGGGTGCCATCAATTTGAATGTTTTACCTTGATAAGTTTGTTTTACTGTCCGCATAGTGTCTCTTCTGTCGCATTAGTGCTGCCGCCTATAGTTACTGCACGTTCCCTATAAGACTTTTTCTAACAAAAAAGTAACTTTTTCTCACAAAAGAAGAAACTTGACGTTTTCTCATGAAAAATAAACTTAAAAAAAAAAACTAAAAATGTTGAAAAAAAACGTGGATTCGAACCGAGGTCGGCTGGATCCGCGACCACCCGATTTCTAATGTGCCATTATGATCTGCTCGAAGTGGGCGAAATTTAGCTTTATATTCTAATGCAAACAAAAATAGCCGGAAAACACGAGTAAAAGCGATTTTCTGAAAATGAAACATAGCTAGATCAGTTTTTCATCCCCGAAAACCCCCACATACCAAATTTCATCGAAATCGTTGGAGCCGTTTCCGAGATCCTGATTATATATATATATACAAGAATTGCTCGTTTAAAGGTATTAGATAATAGTAATAAGATAACATGTGGCGTGGTTCTTATTGCAACATCATTAATGTCTAATTTTGTCAAATTCACGCGTCTTCGTGAATGGCACTAGCTATGTATACTGAAAAATATTAGTTCTGCCCAATTATGGATTTCATTGTTTCTCATAATCCACGGAGAGGATTGCAATCTGTACATGTTGCAAACATGCTATGTTGGTTTTATTGGCCACACTCTAGAGTTGAATTCCGTAAGTCCAAATTTAATCAAGTATTTCTAACATTCTCAGGTTGGTGACGGCACCACATCAGTAATCGTCCTAGCGGGTGAGATGATGGCGGTAGCAGAGCAGTTCCTCGTGCAGAACATCCACCCCACCGTCATCATCAGGGAGTACCGACAGGCGCTCGAGGATGCTGTCAAACTGCTCCAAGACAAGATCTCTGTTCCTATTGACATGAACGACAAGGAGAAGATGAAGGAAGTTGTAAGTAAAGATAAATGATTGAATGATTCAGGTGTTACTTTGCGAATATCCATATTAACCTTTTGTATGCCGGAAGTGAAAAAAGTTGTGCATTCTAGTTGCAACAGTTTCATATAAATCCAATGATACAGATTTAAAAAAAAATACAAAAAGAATGCCTTAAATTGGGTATGGATCCGGTACAAGGCATATGAGGGGTTAATGACTTCACCATCATCATCATCATCCCAGCCTATATACGTCCCACTGCAGGGCACAGGCCTCTCAGAATGAGAGGGCTTGGGCTGTAGTTCCCACGTGGGCCCAGTGCAGTTTGGGAACTTAGATGATCACTATACATTGGCGACTTGTGGCATTTAGGTAGCTTTTGATGTTTCTGACAGACTAGTGAAGTGACTATGATTCTCTGTACGAGTTGAGCAAAAGGAACCAATAAAGACAAAATCTTTTCAACCATTTAATATTTGACTTTTGTGATAGACATAAATTATTTGATCAAAATTTTTAGGAGCTATTCTTCTATTTGAGAAAAACCACTTGGTGTAAGAAAATTATATTTCAATTTCGACTGATGTGATGGTTAAAAAAAAACAAAAAAAAAAAAAATTCTTGAGTATTTTTGTTGGTGTTAACTTCTTTATTTTGTAATAAGCTATAAAAAGATATTATTGTAAGATATCCTGGATTTTTGATAATGCTATTTTTAGCTTTTGATAAACAAGTTTACCTTTTGGATGCAGTCTCGGTAATAAATGTGACCTTTCAATTTTAAAGACTTATTTTATCTTATCTGAAAAGACACTTGAAAAACATGTCTCATCACTAGTGCCACCTAATTGCCATGAATCACTGATGTCTAATGATCACTTTATTAATGACTTACAATATCTTTATCTTGTACACATTCTTAGCAACAATAAATCAGAACCAATGCTAATTATACATAATGTATAATACAATATTGGTGTATTTTATAGTACTGCTGCAAATGGTTCTTATAATTTATTTTTGCCATTTCTTTCTGCAACACATGAGGGAGGAGGGCTGAAAGAGATGGAGAATACGATTTTGAGTGCCCAAGAAAATGACAATGCTGCGTCTGGTTCTAAATAAAGAATTAGGTATTGATGTAATTTTTTTTATTTTCAGATACGTTCTTGTGTGGGCACAAAGTACATCGGCCGCTGGGCAGACCTGGCGGTCGACATTGCTCTTGACGCTGTCAGTACCGTTATGGTCAATGAAAATGGACGTGTTGAAGTGGACATCAAAAAGTAAGTAGAACTCTTAGATTGATGCACCATTTAGTACAGGCAACAATAACTAGCTGTTGTTAAAATTTAAACATAAGCCTATATTTAAAAAAAAAATGAAAACTTGTGCATTTCCTTGTTATTTCATAGTAGGTATGTCTTTAATATACAATTTGATGTTGCATGATCTTTAAACCAACATTATATTGTTTTTTATAGAAAGCCTTTTGATCAGCCTCTAATCCACTGTTGGACTAATTTCTCTAGAATTTTAACTTCCTTATGTTGGCTAGTGTACTCATGGGCCAAGACAAATCATGTAATTCAATAGATTGTCAGGCTACAGAAACCATATTTCACAAGCTTGAACACAACAGACTTTTTCTGCAGTTCACTCTGTAAGAAATTGTTCTTCCATTTTTTATTTTGGTGAACATAATGCCTACCAAATACCCACCCAGCCAGCCAGCCATCATGAAATTTGTTCTGTATTATTATTATTATTTTTTACAAACTTCCCTGCAAGTATTTAACCCATAATTGGATTGACTTGAAATTTGGTATCCGAGTCCACATAAGTACATTTGGCAAATAAAGCTTGTAATAAAAAATAAATCTATATAAATAAACTAGCGGACCCAACAGATGTTGTCCTGTATGAACCTAGATACCGACTGCAGCGCCATCTGCCGGGCTGATTTTTGAATCTAAACCATCCAGGGCGCTACCCAAACGCATACAAAAAAAAACATTCAAATCGGTCCACTGAAATGTTTGTACGCGCATAACTTCCGATTGACAGCACCAAATTGGATAATTCGTTTGTTATTGTCAACAGAAGGTTTTTACGAAAGAAATTTAAAAAACGGAACGGGGGCGAAGCCGCGGGCATCAGCTAGTTCTTTCAAATACATTATTTTCATACAGTTACGCGAAAGTAGAAAAGATCCCTGGCGGCACCGTGGAAGAGTCGCGCGTGCTGAACGGCGTGATGGTCAACAAAGACGTGACGCACCCCAAGATGCGCCGCCAGATTGATAATCCTCGCATCGTGCTGCTGGACTGCCCGCTCGAGTACAAGAAGGGAGAGAGCCAGACCAACATTGAGATTGTCGGGGAACAGGTATGTGGCTGTTTCGATCATGTAATACGTAGATGCAAGGTCCTATGCAAAATCTAATTTAAATATCGTTTCCATCACGCCGATATTGATTTATGACAATACTGACAGATTAAGAGTGATATAGTAGAAGAGGTGGACCTTTTCTTCTGCTGACTATTCAAAAGTAAAAAAAAGTCAGAAGTGTTTTATTTGTGAAACATAGGTGATGGCTGCATAAATACAGAGATGTTACATTTCCTCGTTGCACTATGTTTATTAGGACAATCTTGTGAATACCTAACCTAATTCACTTACATTTACATACTCATTCTGAGATTAGCTTTTTTACCTTGTGGGAACTTCATTTTAAATCCATACTTATTTGTTCTCTATACTTTGTTCTTTTTAGGATTAGAAATAAGGAAAACAATCTTGACGAGTCGAGTTGAAAAACTCTTTAATAAAATAGTAACTATCACTTACGAAACCAAAAGAGAGTAATTTACCATATTTCTTTTCAAATCGTTACATATTAGCTGTGACTTATTTTTCAAAAGTGTTTTTCAATAAAAAGGCACGTCAAGATCGCTTACCTTCTTTCTAATGCTAAAAAAAACGAAGTATAGACATAAAATGGAACCTCTGCAAATGTCAGAATATTTTTTATTTCGTGCTAAAAGTTTACGTGTATATTGTCAGGACTTCACGAAGCTCCTCCAGCTGGAAGAAGAGCACGTGCTGCGCCAGTGTGAGGACATCATCGCGCTGAAGCCCGACGTCGTGTTCACGGAGAAGGGAGTCTCCGATCTCGCGCAGCACTACCTCGTCAAGGCTGGCATCACCGCCATCCGCAGGTATAGCTTCATCATTCATTCATCATTTCAGCCGAAAGACATCCACTGCTGAACATAGGCCTCCCCCAAGGCTCGCCAAACAGATCGGCCCTGTGCCATCCGCATCCAATGCGTTCCCGCTACCTTCACCAGGTCGTCGCTCCATCTTGTTGGAGGCCTACCTACACTGCGTCTTCCGGTCCGCGGACGCCACTCGAGAACCTTTCGGCCCCATCGGCCGTCAGTTCTACGGGCGATGTGCCCGCGTATACGCGTGCCTTCGGTATAGTGAGGTATAGCTTGTCTAGTTTAAAATGACGCGCCCCACCACCGCACTCACGCACAGGATTCTCAATTCAAGGAAACTCAATTCAAGCTACAATAGACTCTATTGTAGTTCAAATTGAGCTCCAAATCCCATGCGCAAACGCGGTGGTGGGGCGCGTCATTTCAAACTAGACAAGCTCTACAACTAACTCAGGGGGGCTATTCCGGAAATAGGAAGAAAGAAATATTTTATTTATGACAAATATACAAAATATGACAAAATAACATGCGTGTGTCACAAAATGGTCCCAAATCAGCTAAAGATTGCCGATCTTGCTAATGACGCTGATCTTCCTTTTGGGCCAATAGAAGTTCTGAATTTTTAGGGTTCCGCATCTCGAAAGGAAAAAGCGGAACCCTTATAGGATCATTTTGTTGTCCGTCCGTCCGTCTGTCAAGACCCTTTTTCTCAGGAACGCGTGTAAGTATCAAGCTGAAATTTATATCAAATACTCAGGTCTACTGTTCCTTGGAGCTGTAAAAAAATCAAACTTCTATGCCAACGCAATCAAAAGATACAGCCATTTATGCCGCAAATTTTCGACACTCGCAAGGGAATCAAGACTTACAGGGTACTTCCCGTGAACTCACGAAATCTTGAAATTTGGTACGAAGCAGAGTCTTATAGCACAGATAAAGGAAAAATTGCGAAAAGTATAATTTTTTTTTGTCTGTCTGTCCATATCAGTAACCAATCTACAATGATCCCACACTGCGCACATTTTGCTTAGGAACAGGGGTCTGCTAAGACTGGATGTTCTTAGATACATATAAATTTGTACGGAACCCTCGGTGCGCGAGCCCAACTCGCACTTGGCCTGTTTTTTGTTTTCTTTTGTTTCTTCGCGCCCGGAGTCCTAAAATAGTATTTTATGCAACGGTATCGGCCATAATAAGGGCCATTGAGACACGAGTGCGAGTTTATGACATGAGGCGAAGCCGAATGTCATAATAGATACGCATGAGTGTCTCAATGGCTGATTATGAACAGTTGCATACATTACTTTTTCTACGAGTTCAAAATAAACAATTATTAAATTATGAATACTTACATAACGGACAATAATAGTACATTACTGCAGAGGCCGTGAAGTAAGGGATTGATGGACGAGATTTGGGGTATACGGCCGAGTCGTAGACGAGGCCGGATAAAACGAGTCCAGCAATCCCTCTTCCGGCCGAGGATTGTATAGAGCTTTTCTCAAACATGCATCATCATCATCATCATCATCATCATCATCATCATCATCATCATCATCATCCATCCATCCGTCCATCCATCCATCCATCCATCCATCCATCCATACATTCATCCGTACATCCATCCATACATCCATCCATACATCCATCCATACATCCACCCATACATCCATCCATACTTCCATCCATACATCCATCCATACATCCATCCATCCATCCATCCGTACATCCATCCATCCATACATCCATCCATACATCCATCCATACATCCAACCATACATCCATCCATACATCCATCCATACATCCACCCATACATCCACCCATACATCCATCCCTACATCCATCCATACATCCATCCATCCATACATCCATCCATACATCCATACATCCATACATCCATACATCCATCCATACATCCATATATCCATCCATCCATCCATCCATCCATCCATCCATCCATCCATACATCCATACATACATCCAACCATCCATCCATCCATCCATCCATCCATCCATCCATCCATCCATCCATCCATCCGTCCATCCATCCATCCATACATCCATCCATACATCCATCCATACATCCATCCATACATCCATCCATACATCCACCCATACATCCACCCATACATCCATTCCTACATCCATCCATACATCCATCCATCCATACATCCATCCATACATCCATACATCCATATATCCATCCATACATCCATACATCCATCCATACATCCATCCATCCCTCCATCCATACATCCATCCATACATCCATACATCCATCCGTACATCCATACATCCATACATCCATCCATACATCCATATATCTATACATCCATCCATACATCCATACATCCATACATCCATCACCAGTAGTTTAGGCGGTTTTATAGAAATAAAAGAAGATAGATTTTTTAATGTCGTAAGTTGGCTGTATGTAATTTTTCCTTTGTCAGTTTAGTGTTAGTAAGCAAATTTAAAAAGTTACAGCAGCGGACAATAATGGTTTTTCATACTTACTTTTATGGCCTAGGCCAAGAAGTAATGTAGGGAGCCATAAACAACAAACTTCATGGCTTCATTTCGTGACATTAACGCAAACATTTCAAAGCATGTTTGAGAAAATGAATTTTTCGATATTAAAAGTAGCAAATTATTGCTCACTTTCATTGCCGCCTGTTTTATTTCTGGCGGCGTCAACATTTCTGCATCACTTAATTTACCTAACTTACAAATTTTCACAGATAAAAAGTCATTTAAATAGTGATTACTCTTTTATTTCTTTCAACTTGAAAGTACTCCGTGCAAAAGCAAAACAAATTCCCGCTATTTTGAAACGTTTTTTTTTTCACTAATCACAACCTTAGAATGGACCCGGGAACTTCATACAGCCAAATTGAATGATGTTAAAATATTCATATTTATTAATAATTTTAAAATTCATTTATTTTCCGTTATTTAAGTATTCATTATTTAATAATTGTTTATGTAAACATATTTTAATTAATGTATAAAGTCGATTTAACAATAATTAAGTACTTAAATAAAATAGAATGGCTGTTGGCCATTAGACAATAAACTGGTGAACTTTTTTTTAATTTTTTTTTAATTTTAATTTCCGCCATTTGCAGTGCGAAAAAAAAACATTGTGAAACGTTTCATAATGAAATGTCAAAGTTGCGATCACACAATGCACCTCATTGGACTACCGATAGCGATATCGATAGTAGCACATTGTAGTACGCGAGTAGAAAAACTTTTTAACAAAAAATTAAACCGCCGAAAAAACTGAAAAGCATAATATAATACCTTTTTTGTTTGACCTTAATCTAGGTACCAGTTTGAAGTCGGTGCCTCAGCACGAGCCAGGAGGAATGGACCTATAATCGTCTACCTGATTGGCTTCTATCACTCCTCCTGGCTCGTGCTGAGACACCGACTTCAAACTGGTACCTAGATTAAGGTCAAACAAAAAAGGTGTTATTTTTTGCTTTTCAGTTTTTTCGGCAGTTTGATTTTTTGTTAAAAAGTTTTTATTTTATACTTTTTTTCCATCCTTGGGGTAATTTTTTTTCCAAATTTATAATACCAACTTCAAGGTATACCCTATCTATCCAATAAAAAAGAATTATGAAAATCAGACTACTCTGTAAATAGTTAGTCAATCATCCCCTGTTTTCCTACCCTTAGGGTAGGAATATTATTTCCAAATTTAAATGAGACCACCCTTGGGGTATACGCTTTCCAATAAAAAAAGAATCATCAAAATCCGACTACTCTGTAATAAGTTATGCGTGGTCATATAGTACAATCAGTAACTGAACAATCAATCATCCCGTTTTTCTACCCTTAGGGTAGGAATATTGTTTCCAAATTTAAATGGGACCACCCTCGGGGTATACGCTTTCCAATAAAAAAAGAATCATCAAAATCGGACTACTCTGTAAAAAGTTATGCGTGATCATACATAAAAAAAAATAAAAAAAAAATATATATATTTATACACGTCGAATTGAGAACCTCCTCCTTTTGTTTTCGTCGGTTGAAAATGAAGTTATTTCGTTGTTGTCAGGCTGCGCAAGACCGATAACAACCGCCTGGCGCGCGCGTGCGGCGCCACCATCGTCAACCGCACGGAAGAGCTGCGCGAGGGCGACGTGGGCACGCTCGCCGGCAAGTTCGAGGTCAAGAAGATCGGCGACGAGTACTTCACCTTCGTCACCGACTGCAAGAACCCCAAGGTAAATATACGGTGCATTTAGGGTATAACGACGATGAAGGGACCGCTATAACTTCGTCGTTATATCTGGAAATCGTAAGAGACTGTCCAGATGAAAGAAAGAAAGAAGACATTTATTCACTTTTACAAAACGCACACATACAAGAAAGTACACACAATTTAACGCAAAAAAAACAAAGATAACAAACAATGGAGTAATAAACATGTACATACACAGCTCTGCATGTGTGTCCCCGCAAAAGTGAAACGGTCGCTGACTCAGCATTATACTGAGGCGTTAGACGCCTGCAGCGCTGATTTTCAGTCAGAACCGTCTGTGACTCGCGGAACGATACACAAATATACTATATGAACCATTTACCTATATAGAAATAAATTAATAAAATTACAATGAATTGATAAATAGTATAGATTTATTATAGAGTAGCAGAATAAGTAAATAAATAAGTTACAATAAAGATAAAGTAAACGGAGAAGATATGTTTAAAAACAACAGACTAGCATATCAATGTATGGGTGCTGGTATGTTTAAAAACAACAGGTTGGCATATCAATGTATGGGTGCTGGTTTTACGGATAGGATTTTTGGAGCGTTAAGAAATGATCCTTCAGCTTGCGCTTGAAGGTGTACCTACTTGACGCTCCTTGGATAGGGGGAAGAATATCAGATGAGGCGTTTGCTCGCGCGCTTCAATTTATATTGCGCCCAGATACCGAGTTCTACGCGCGTTTCTTACTCTAGGAGGGACTCCGTGCATTCGCTCCATTTCGAACCAACAACACGCCTACTCTCCACGGACTCGCAAGGGCGACATCTCTTGGTCCGGGTGAGCGGTTTAGTTCCGAAGGAGTGTTGACGTCTCTCGATGAGAGCTTAACATAGATGTCGCTAGTATCGCTGAAAAAAGTGGCAAGCTGAGATGTGCGATGCATAGGGAAAATTTGTGTCTAAACTCCTGATCAGTGGTGGTGTAGGGGTTTAGCACGCAGCACGGAATGCTAAGGACCTGGGTTCGATTCCCAGCGCTGGTCTTTTTTCTGGGTGTTTATCCATGTTTAAGCTTGTATTTAGTATGAAATATAAAATTTTGTCTCTCGGACAAACTAAGAATTTTTCTATGAAACAGTACGAAGATGCCACTTGTACAACTGGGGACTGAGTAAACAACACGAAAAAGTTGATTCCCTCAAATACTCATTTAAAAAATGAACTATGTGTAAAAAAAACAGGTTTAGTTTTGAAATGAGAATAATTCAGATTGAGTAAGTTTAATTCCAAGCGTTATATCATTTCGTGTTTTCCAGGCATGCACTATTCTCCTTCGCGGCGCCTCTAAGGATGTGTTGAACGAAATCGAGAGGAATTTACAAGATGCCCTGCACGTCGCTAAGAATCTGGTAATTACGTCAAGTCACTTACAACCATAGTCATTGGGTATCAATGAGCCATAGTCATTGGGTATTAACGACCGCTTTAGCCTAGTTGGTAGTGACCCTGCCTACGAAGCAAGAGGTCCTGGGTTCAAATCCCGGTAAGGGCATTTATTTGTGTGATGAGCACGAATATTTGTTCCTGAGTTATGGATGTTTTCTATGTATTTAAGTATTTATTTATCTATATAAGTATGTTTATCGTCGTTAGTACCCATAGTACAAGCTTTGCTTAGTTTGGGACTAGGTCGATTTGTGTAAGATTGTCCCCTAAAAAAAAAAAAAAAATTCCAGCTGTCGACGTCCTACGGCTGAAATTATGATGATATTGTTCTTGATTTATGTGTGACGATGACTATTTTTTTTAGGTGCTAAGTCCGCGTCTTGTGGCGGGCGGCGGCGCCGTGGAGATGGCCGTCTCTCAGGCGCTGTCCGCCAACTCGGCGCACAACACGCCCTACCGCGCCGTCGCGCAGGCACTCGGTAAGCCTGCACTATCTGACCTAGTGTTGCATAACTATCGATAGTTGACCTTGAAAAATAATCCAATACCACGCGGCGGACATGACGTATAAATACGCGTTCTTGAATCTACATAAGCACGATGACGTCTGTACACGCGTACGCCTACATACATCGCGCGCGCACTCTTCTGGATTCCGGCGGGGTCCGGCAATCTGCGCCTTGAGGGGTGGGGTAACTCGAATCGGTGCGGGGCGGAGCGTGTCCATTCTGTACGTTAGTACTATTATATATTCTGTGCCAATACTATTGATGGGCATCAATATTATCGATACTATCGAATAGTAATAGTATCGATAAGATCGGTAGTATTGTTGTCTATCAATATCATTGGTTTGTAATTACTAAGGGTCGGAAAAACGCTCGTTATTTTACATTTGAGTGCGTAACGACTCTGTCAGCTCATAAAATTAAATAAAAACCGGCCAAGTGCGAGTCGGACTCGCGTACGAAGGGTTCCGTACAATTATCTATAAAAATCACGTTTGTAGTATGGGAGCCCCCTTAAATATTTTTTTTTATTTTAATTTAATGATTTAGTTTTAAAGTCGATATATAATTAAATATTCTGTGAATATTTCAAGTGTCTACCTGTTGCCGTTATCAATGTCGAGAAAAAACGAGCAAAAAAAATCATGTTTGTTGTATGGGAGCCCCCTTAAATATTTATTTAATTCCATTTTTTAGTATTTGTTGTTATAGCGGCAACCGAAATACATCATCTGTGAAAATTTCAACTCTCTAGCTATCACGGTTCCCGAGATACAGCCTGGTGACAGACGGACGGACGGACAGCGGAGCCTCAGTAATAGGGTTTCCGTTTTTACCCTTTGGGTACGGAGCCCTAAAAATGTATGAGCTGACCAGAGCCCAAATACATCAGTACTTTTCGGAAAGAGTGGTAGTGTCATCATTTGCTGAGCAGGTGACTGGAACCCTCAGCACAGAATATATAATAGTACTAACGTACAGAATGGACACGCTCCGCCCCGCACCGATTCGAGTTACCCCACCCCTCAAGGCGCAGATTGCCGGACCCCGCTGGAATCCAGAAGAGCGCGCGCGATGTATGTAGGCGTACGCGTGTACAGACGTCGTCGTGCTTATATAGATTCAAGAACGCGTATTTGTACGTCGTGTCCGCCGCGTGCCCTCAGTCAATACTAAACTTGTACAGTAATGATTTTTAGCGCCATCTTTTGATGAGTAGGTAAACTAGAAACTACTACTTGCATTTATTAATATGAGCAAGGGTCGGAAAAACGCCCATCATTTTACTTTTTAGTGCGTAACGAACGACTACAATTTATGACCCATTTATGAGTCGAAACAGTTCGTTCGTATTGTAGGTAATATTGTAAATAAGTCTATACTGTATGAAACAGGGCCGCGGGCCGGTTTATGGCACCTCAGCGCTGATTTTCAGCCAGCACCTTTGGAAAGCACCGGGTCAGCACCGATAATGGGAAACGTACTAAGAAATATTATTATTATGAAACTCGCCTTCGGTTCGTTACATAAAGCCTCACTCGTGTGTTAGGGCTCCCACACAATACTGCGATGCGATGCGATGCGACGCCATAGTGAAGGTATGGGTAAGGTATGGTCACTCGAACCTTGCGCTTACCGCACGAAATCGTATCGCAGCAATTCGCATGGTTAGTATTGTGTGGGAGCCCTTAATGCCTCTCATCATTGCACCAGCCACTCAAATAACTATGTGAAATAATAAATAATTGGGGATCTGCTGCAGACTTGGAATCAATTTTTATTTTGCAAAAGAGGGCTATCAGAGCGATATATAACTTAAGGACACGCGATTCTTTAAGATATTTTTTTAAAGAAATAGGTATCCTAACCCTGCCGTCGTTGTATATATTTGAAATAATCATGTATGTAAGAAAAAACATGTGATTTTCCCACTAACGTCGATAAGCCAAAGGCTACTAGAAACACAGGGAAGCTTAAAGTTCCATCTTACAGACTGGCTAAAACCAAAAAGTCGTTTCTGGGAAGATGCATACGTTTTTATAATAAAATTCCGAAAACAATAACCGAACAAACTGATACAAAATTCAAATTCATTGTGAAGAAGACATTAATATCTAAGGCGTACTATAAAATTAATGACTATATCATGGACAGGGAGTCAGGGATGTTTGGAAATAATTCCGATCCGCATTGGCGATCTCTAGTCTCAAATAGCGTATCTACTGTAATTTAATTGTATTAAATACTATAGATATATGTAATTTAATAACAATGTAGATCTGATTGAAAAAAATATACCTTGTTGAGTTTCTTGCCGGTTTCTTCTCAACAGGGTTTTTCCGAACCGGTGGTTGATTCTTCGACGTTCATAGGGGCATCAATTGATGCCTAAATTGAATAAAGAATTTTGATTTTGACTTTGACTTCGAATTTGCAGAGATAATCCCCCGCACGCTGGCGCAGAACTGCGGCGCGAACACGATCCGCACGCTGACGGCGCTGCGCGCGCGCCACGCGGCCGCGGCGGGCGGCGCCAGCGCACACGGCATCGACGGAGAGACCGGAGAGATCGTGGACATGGCCCTCAAGGGCATCTGGGAGCCGCTCGCCGTCAAACTGCAGGTACACCATTTAACTCTTAGTTGGACTATTTTTTTGATGACAAGGAGTAGCTAAACGAGGGTCACCTGATGGTAAGCGAATACCACAATCCATTCAAACCCCCAACACCACCAGTCTCCATCGAGTCCTCATATCTAGAAACATGACCAAAGAACTTCATTATTACGAATAGGGAACGTGCAGAAACTAGGCGGCAGCACTAATGCGACAAAAGAGGAACTATGCGGACAGTAAAAGAAACTTATCAGAGACACCACTCGGGTAAAAAATACTTTATTTTAGCCCTTTTAACCAGATTCATTGAGTTGGTATAAAAGTGACGTTGTAGCTGCAATTGCGATACAAAGTATACGGGAGAGTCGTGTTTTGCCAGCTCATAAAAATTACATCAGTTCAAAAAATAAAAATAAACGAAACGATTCTGCAAGTAGGCCGCAAAGGGTTCTTTTACGCGCTTTCGGAAAGACCATCATTGCCAAGAAGAATGTGCCACACGAAACTTGGCATACAGTCAGGACTGTGAAACGCCGTGCGAAGCCTGCAAAGATTAGTTTTTTAAGCATTTCCAGTGGACCCTGTTCTTTCACCGCCACTCACGTGATCACTCATTCTCCAGGTATACAAGACGGCAGTGGAGACAGCGATCCTGCTCCTCCGGATCGATGACATCGTGTCTGGCTCCAAGAAGAAGGCCAACGACCCCAACGCGCCGCCCCCGCCGTCTGCCATGGCCGGAATGGGAGGCATGGAGTAACCTAGCTGCTACTAATACACTGACGGACCCGCAACGGCTAAAGGGTGTAAGGGTGCGATAATCTGGTGTCAGTACCACGAAAAACTTGTATTTGGACATTTAAAAAAGTGTACCTTTTACTGTTTCTTTTTAAACGAGGTAATATTGGGGTTTTCTTTTTCAAAATAACGAGTTGAATTCATTTTTATAAAGAAAAACAGGGTCCTTAATTTTGGGTCAGTTTTGTGACGTTTTTTTTTCATACGGGTTTATAAGGGTCGTCACAAAACGGACACAAAAAAATTGTATGGAAAATTAGAGACATATTTTCTTAATCATTACAATCAGTAGCGCTCTCGGTTCTGAGTAAGAAAAAGCTAAAATTTCCTCATTTAAAAAAGCAGGGGTTCACTTTTTATTGAAAACGCCCATTTAGACCAACCTAAAATGTGTTTCAACGACTATCTTAACTTCCTGATATTTTATGGGTGCAATGGTTTGTGAGACTTGAGAATGGCATATGTAGTGGAGCATTGTAAAGCTTGTTTATTGCTAAAAATAGTACAGGAAATTGAGATTCTATCTTAGAATTCCTGGAAACTTACAAATATCATTCGTCCATTACTTATGCCATTCCGAGTTCGCCGATATTTTCCTTAAGCCTCTTGAGATCGGTGAAGAAATCATGTTTCCATTGCCTATTATTTGTCTCAGTGGGTTACCGTTAGCCCCTATTTCTATTAGCCTGACGGGGTTCGTCACTGCACTTCTAGTTAGAACACCTTTTTGGCCACAAGCAGTTAACTGAAACATTGAGATCAGCGACATCTATCGGCAACTTGACGAGTGAGCGTGTCTGAAAGTTTCCATATTCATTCATACCATGACACGGCACTTCATGACGTGTTGCTTTTTAATGAAGCTAGATGTCGCTTTTTAAAGTGAACTTTCGCGATTGTTTAGTTGGGAACAGTTACACGGTCGAAAGGCCGCAGTCCGCAGTGAGAATATCCAAGTATATCTGAAGAACAGCAAAGTGTTTCCAAAGAGGTGTAACAATTTTAATTATTTAGAGATATAACGAGGGGTATAGGTGAATTAGGATAATTATGGTCACAACAACGGCCCATGAACCAAAATTATCTTCTTTCTTTATACGCTTTGTTATGCATCTAAATGTCTATTGTAATATTAAAATAATCCGTATCGTACTGAGTTTACAGATTGATATTTATTAGAAAATTATCTCAGAAAACTACACGTTCTAACATCGCCGTTTTGTCACAAGAGTGTTTACATATGCCAATATTGCCGATCATTTGTCGCCACTAATGTAACTTACCTTTCCAAATATACACGTAGATAAAGGGCTGTTCTTCGTAATTCGACGTTTATGTGGATCTATTTTGCGTAATTGGCTGTAGGCACTATCTGTGTCAGCCAAACTCCTGGAGGAAGCCTAGCAGACTCTTCACGTTGCCGACGACTTGGAGCGACGCCGACCCGAAGTGTGCTTTGTCGCTCGCTACGCTAGTACATTCAAGCAGAATGTAGTCACAAGTAGCTTTATAGCGGAAAGCCGTGATAGCTCAGTGGCTGGAAACTCACACACCTGCGAAGTTCAATGGCGTGAAGTTCC
Source organism: Archips xylosteana (assembly GCA_947563465.1). Taxonomy (NCBI): domain Eukaryota; kingdom Metazoa; phylum Arthropoda; class Insecta; order Lepidoptera; family Tortricidae; genus Archips; species Archips xylosteana. The sequence goes on from OX387360.1 coordinate 6,367,192, forward strand.
CGTTAGACCCGCGTTGGAACTATAGCGCAAACCCAAGCCTATGCCCATTAGTGGGATGAACGCGAGACACTAGTAGTATACAAGTTGTATTACCGGTGTGGGAGGGAGACAGACCCTCTATCGTCCACATCACTCACTCATAATTAATATTGCAGTCGTCATCAGTCATCACAGTCCCATTCATTGACAGTGGTGATACAACTTGTAGCCTGGTGAATACGATAGTAATGACGAATTTGGTCAGCGAATGGTCAAAGTGTCCAATCCGCACTGAGCCCGCGTGAGAACTACGGACTAAGCCATAAAGAAGCTCATTCTGAGAGGCGACTGGGTTAGGCTGGGTTGATGATGAGTCCTGGAATTACCTCTTAAGGCGGGCTCAAACCAGATGCGTGTGTGTGTCGGGCACCAGTTGTAAGGATTGAAACTGTAAGAAAAATGGCACACCATGTGCACGCATCTGGTGTGCCATCCCTCCCACAGCTCCACTCACCACAACCGGTGCGTGTGCGTGGCGTGACAAGGAAAGTTTGCTTCTTTATTATGTCAGTATACCTAGATATTGGCGATTCGAATGAACTTAAGATTTTTGATAGGTATCTATCGTAAACTCGGTACATATTATTTAAGTATCTTAGCTTTCACATAATTGTAAGAACGAGGACTAAAAGTCGGTTTTACGCTGGTTTGGATTAACACGTTCACGGTACCATTGTAAAATGTAATATTCGATCAAGTGCTTTACGATTTTTTATGACGGTTCTTACATCAGTATAAAAAGTCTGACTGTCACATTGACTTTTAAGTTATAATAGCTTTTGATGTTTTAAGCTACACAACACTTCGCGCGGCCGGCGGCGGCGGCGAGCGTTGTATCAGTTCATTGCGTGTGTCGCCAGATAATCTCTGTGCGGCGAGCGGCTCGGCCGCGCAATGGACGGAGAAAACGCTCGCCGCTGCCGCCGGTTGCGTGAAGTCGTGACCAAGCCATTGGGGTGGTAAAGGGTCTTGGTCGACTAATACAGTAAAGGTCATAAATATAATACGTTACCAAGACGTTGATATATCTAACGTCACCTTAATGGTGTGTATTTGGTGCGATGGTTACCACAAACCGAAGCTACCGAACAACGGCCAACCGATAGTGTCTTTATTAACCTCGACATTGGCAAAATCATGGATAGTATCGATGGAGCTATATTTTTAAAAATTGAATTGAATTAATACGATGGTTGTATAGATATTTAAAAGACCTCGTTGTGCTACTTTTTCTGTGACGTAAACGTGGTAATGCCGGAGTCGCTCCGGTTCGGATCTGGCTCCGGTTCTTCTCAGTCCGGCGAAAAACCGGTCCAGTCTTAGTGCTAACGCTGCCTTAATCACAGTTCTGAGGGAATGCCTTTATTTTCAACGTATTAAACGCTAGTTTTACCGTTTTCTGTTATTTATGGTCACATTGTAATGTCGTTCGCATTTATGTTAGAGAATGTAATACAGCAATAGTATTATATGTTTTATAGAATAAAAATGTACTAATAATTCCATTTCATGTTTTATTCCTCTGCGTCTCCCCCGTGGACACGGTAAAAGTTAAGGGTCTATAGACAATATTTTTTGATCGAGTCTACATCGGCGTCAGGGACGCCTGGACAACTTGCGGCCCATTTAAATAAATTTGAACACTGAAATGTTTCGTTTTGAAAAAAGTTAACGCAAAGCATCATATCTTTTCACAATATTTGCTGAGATGGTAAAACGCTGTTTATTCACCCAGCCCATTACTACCCATTATTCCTTAAATCGGTACCGGCAATATATTTGCCGTCAAAGACGATGATAAGGAAGCCTTATCGGTTCCCTACAGACTTACTGTACTCCGAGACGAAGCTACTTAGGGTATAGGTAACGCCACCAGAGTTGAGGCCACGCACACAACCGCATCTCATGTAATGACAGCGGGATATTGACGTTGTGTTGAAGTTTAACGACAACACAACGTCAAAATCCCGCTGTCATTACATGAGATGTGGTTGTGTGCGTGGCCTCAACTCTGGTGGCGTTACCTATAAGGCAGCTTTTTATCATCAAAGCCGTCACTCGTACTCATGGCGTCGTACTCAACTCTGCTGGTTACGGGGATATGTTGCGAAGGCGCATCTATAGGGTCCCGCTCCCCCGGTGCAGATCCGCTTTAGCTAGGCGTTCACCGGCCTACTCACACTGTTGCATATATAACCACATCTGTAATTTCTGTGACATTAAACTTCTATCAGTTCCCAGAGCTAAAAGGATGGTGAAACATTGGTTACTGACGTTGTCATACAGTGATACTGAAGAAATAATTAAATGCACAAGAATAAAGTGAATCCATTTTATGAGGACATATAACATACACACGCACACATACACACACGCCCATACACACGCACGCGCGCGCGCATCCCCCAACCTTTACCCTACTGTATAGGATTGGAAATAGGTATAGGTAGTATAATTTTTATTGAAAGCGTAAAAACCCGTGATTTATAATAAAATAATACTTATGTAATATTTTTTCTTTTTTTCTGTTCAATGCACTCGCGGATGGCCAAGATACTGGCTCAGCCTAGTTTGGTCACTGATGGATACCCTCAAAAATATAAATCTAATACCTTTAAACGAGCAATTCTTGTATATATATATATAATCAGGATCTCGGAAACGGCTCCAACGATTTCGATGAAATTTGGTATGTGGGGGTTTTCGGGGATGAAAAACTGATCTAGCTATGTTTCATTTTCAGAAAATCGCTTTTACTCGTGTTTTCCGGCTATTTTTGTTTGCATTAGAATATAAAGCTAAATTTCGCCGACTTCGAGCAGATCATAATGGCACATTAGGAAACGGGTGGTCGCGGATCCAGCCGACCTCGGTTCGAGTCCACGTTTTTTTTCAAGATTTTTAGTTTTTTTTTTAAGTTTATTTTTTATGATAAAACGTCAAGTTTCTTCTTTTGTGAGAAAAAGTTACTTTTTTGTGAGAAAAAGTTACTTTTTTGTTAGAAAAAGTGTTATAGGGAACGTGCAGTAACTATAGGCGGCAGCACTAATGCGACAGAAGAGACACTATGCGGACAGTAAAACAAACTTATCAAGGTAAAACATTCAAATTGATGGCACCCTTATGGCACCAGTTGGCAGCACCGTCTATGTGCACGTTCCCTATTGGGAGCACAGAACAGGAAAAGCCGGTTGTCTGTAAAGTCGGTTTACGGACGATAGTTTAACGTGACTCACCCCCTCCGGTGTTTTTGTCAAATATCTTGAAAACGGTGCATCCTACGGCAAAATCAATGAAATTTTCATCCCCCCTTTAGCACAACGCGCTCCCTCCCCCGCATCCCCTCCCCCTATCACCCCCCCACCCCTCCGGTGTATATAATCAGGATCTCGGAAACGGCTCCAACGATTTCGATGAAATTTGGTATTTGGGGGTTTTCGGGGATGAAAAATTGATCTAGCTTGGTCTTATCTCTGGGAAAACGCTTGGTACCGAGTTTCTGCCCGAGCAGAGCTCGGTCGCCCAGGTACTATGTAGTTTTTGTCAATAAACGATTTTGTATTTTTGTCAAACAGAAATCAAAGCCGATTCGGTCCAAAATCGAATGTATTGACAGGGTTGTCAAATGGTATAAGGGTTAAAGTGCAAAGTATAATAGTAAAGGTTCCGAAACGAAAATAGCAAAAGAGGAACTCTTGCCGTGTTACTGTAAAAGCTTAGATAATTGCTCTGCATGTGTGTTTAACACCATGCCAGTTCAAACAACCTTTCGGGCTTGTCTAGGAAATTTGTACAAAAACAACAAAACAAAAAGAGTACAAAGGCGAACTTATCCCTAAAAGGGGTCTTTTCAAGCTAACCCTGGATTGAAAGGAATACTTTTTTTTTTATTTTTTTTATTAGCCTGTTTTGGTGTCCCACTGCTGGGCAAAGGCCTCTCCTCTCTTGCTCCATTCTTGCCTATTCAACGCGAGCTCCTGCCATCCCACGTGATAAACATCTATGTCGTCCCTCCATCTCCGCTTTGGTCTGCCTCTATTACGATATCCATCGCTAGGGATCCATTCCGTGACAAGTTTGGCCCAACGTTCCGAGTTCATTCGACATACATGTCCAGCCCAGTCCCACTTCAACTTGGCCGTCTTTACGCCCACATCAGCAATACGAGTCATAGAGCGCAGCTCAGTATTTCTAATCCGGTCGGTTCTTCGGACTCCCACAATGCTTCGCTCCATTGCTCGTTGGCAAACCTTGAGTCTGGGTCTCAAAAGAGCCTCTGTAAGTGACCACGTTTGCGCGCCGTAGGTTAGGACGGGCAGGAAGGAAAGATTGATAGGAATACTTAAAAGATAAATACTATTATTGTGGTAAAACCCATTACTACAATGTACTTTTCTTGTCTGTCGGTACATAATATTCAAGGATTTGCCACACTGCACTGAAATTGAACGCAGCCCGCATTATGTATGAACAACATTGTTGGTCTCTATATATTTTGTATAGAAGTTGTTCATAAATAATGCGGGCTGCGTTCCAACTTCACCTGACCGCGACCGCAGAACGCATTCAGTGTGGCAAATCCTTCAATCTGCACTGCACATCATGGTTACCTTACCGGAGTACCTACTGTTCAACATTTCATACCATCGCACTTAGAATTATTACACAAATTATTGAACTTATCTAGACTAGCTGTTGCCCGCGACTCCGTCTGCGAAGATAAAAAATAGCCTACGACCTAAGTATTCTCAGACCTACCGAGTATAGACAAAAAAGTTTCACAAAAATCGGTCAAGCCGTTTCGGAGGAGTTCGATAACAAACACCGTGACACGAGATATTAGAAAGATAACTATTCTTCGGGATACGTCCCGCCGCTGAGCACAGGCCTAGACCTAGGTCTCCTCTCAGAACGAGAAACCTTTGGCTGTAGTTCCCACGACCCATTGGATTTGCAAGTGTGTGCATGTTTCCTCACGATTTTTTCCTTCCTATTAAGATTAAGGACATCCCCATTTTAAATTTATTTATGTCATTCCAAATTGGAACAGAGTTGCATTTGTTTTGTTTCGTTCGATTTAAAAAGAAAACAAATTCGAATCTTTTTCCTATTTCCAGTTGATTCATATTTCACTGGCATTTTTGCTTGTATGGGGGCACGACGAGGATGCTACTTACTTTTAATGCAATATTTGAAATTATGGTGCGGTCAATATGAGCAATGGATAGGGTAATGTCATTAGCGATACAGCTATAAAGTCGGTTCCGATTTGCGACAATCACGCATGCGTGTACGCATTGTTGCGGGCCATTTTACTTTAAATACGAACCGTTAGGTTGGTCGGGTTTCCATTTTACAATTATAAAATGACAATTTGGGCATCCATTTACTTAGATGACGTGTTAAGGGAAGGGGGGAGCCGATTCTCATACAATCTGACTTGGTTCTTGGCAAAAATCAGGTAAGTACGAGTAATTGTTTTTCATCTCTCATACTCGGAAAGTGAGGCAAATCATATCTGACATACGGGAGGATAACTATTATTTTCTTCCCTAGGGTAGATATGAATTAAAAAAAATAAAGGCATTGGCTGTCAATGGAACACATACGCATTCAGCCAAGCATTACGGCATATACATGAAATAATAAGTAAGTATTGAGTTTTTTTTTCTTTATTAGTCATATTACAAATTTTATAATTATTATTACATATTGCCTTATTTTATTTTATTGAATTGTTTATTTGATTTGAAACTAACTTAGCTTGTAAGTTGTCTACTAACAAAATTATGGATCTATTGTTATCTAATGAATAAATAAAATAATAATAATAATAATAATAATGCCAGTGAACTATTATTAAATTGAATTATTAATTTACATTAGTTTCTTATTTAGTGACTTAAACCAGAAAAGTTAGAAAATGTTAAGATAAAAACACGGTAAACAACAATGTTATTGTCCACACAGCCTATCTCTATACAGCTTAACTCCTTGGTTCAAATTGGTTACTTACATATTTTATAAATAAATTTACTAAAATACCTACTTTATCTACTGTTTTCATTGATTATAATATTGAACATTCTAAATTTTGTTAAATTAATTAATTATTCTTTAACAATAAACTACATTGAAATATTTTACAACGATCATATTGACCAGTTTAGACATTTTTATTTATTTATACTTGTATTTTCTTACTTTCCTTGTAGTCGAAATGAAAAGCAGAGTGTTTAACTCGGGAAAAACACCAATATCACCCTCGGAATATTGGCACCCTCGCTGTGCTCGGGTGCCAAGTAACCTCGTGTGATATTGGTTATTTTCCTCCCTTGTTGAACAATCTACTATTTCCGCAAAAACAGTAAAATTGAGAGAAATAAGTGTAAAGTTGAGTAATAATAGTAATGATAATATTTATCGTATTTATGCGAACGCCACGATGTAGCATACCTAGTAGCTCTAATAATACGCATTTTACAAGTAAGGCTAAGTACCTATCTTAATTTATACATGCATTTCTGTAGGGTTCAACTTCGCGTTTGAAATCCCGATGTCATGGCGTATGAGTGAGAGCTGTTGTATTTGACAGAGCGTTGAAAAGGTTAAAGCTCCAAACACACAGACGGCGGAGGCCTGGCGGTGCGGTGGTGACGGTTGTAATATTCTAACTTGTATGAACGAGTTCGCGGTACGGTACCGCATAACCGTTCATTTTTTTATTTTTTTTATTTAGCCTATAATATGTCCCACTGCTGGGCAACGGCCTCTCCTTTCCTCCGCCATTCTTCCCTATCCTGGGCATGCACCTGCCAATCGAGCTGAAAAGCGCTCAGGTCGTCTCGCCATCTCCTCTTGGGTCTGCCTCTGCTCCTTTGGCCATCCCTCGGAACCCATTCGGTAACGATTCGCGCCCATCGGTCCGGATGCATTCGGCAGACATGTCCGGCCCAGTCCCACTTCAGCTTGGCGGTTTTGTCAACCACATCTGTAATACGAGTTTTGGAGCGCAGTGCCGTGTTTCTGATTCGATCAGTTCTTCGAACACCCAGGATACTGCGCTCCATTGCTCGTTGGCAAACCTTAAGCCTGGACTTTTGAGCTTTAGTTAATGACCAAGTCTGGGCGCCGTAGGTTAAGATGGGAAGAATACACATGTCGACGAGTTTGCGCTTAAGTGACAGAGGAAGGTTGCCCTTCATTAGCGTCTTCATGGACCAGAAGCTCTTCCAGGCATTATCGATACGCCTATCGATTTCTCTTGACTGCCTGTTCTCGAAGGATGCTATCTGGCCCAAGTAAATATACTCGTCGACGTATTGTATGTCTTGCCCATCTACCGTAACTCTACGTTTCACGCTGTTGGTCATTACCTGTGTCTTTGCTCTGTTCATTGTGAGTCCAACCTCAAGTCTCGCCGTGCTCAGATCTCGGAGCATTTGCTGTAGTTGTTGTGGTGTTTGGGAAAATAAAACGATGTCATCGGCGAAGCGCAGATTTGATAATCTTTAACCTCCGAAATATTCAAAAAGCTGGCGGTCTCTTGGGAAAATACAATGGGCATCGATAACCGTTCATACAAGTTAGAATATTACAACCGTCACCGCCACCGCACCAACACGCCTCCGCTGCCTTTTTCTTTAGAGTAGGAAACAAAAAAAAGCAACTTTAGGTGTCAACTGCCGAAGAGAAACCAAATCAAAATGAAAGATTCAGGCCGTTAAGGGCTCTTTTAGGTACATGTATTTTTTTGAGTCTTCCAGCGCTTTCAAAAAGACCACAATTGCCAAGTAGAATGCGCTGCAAGAAACTTGGAACAGGATCGTTACGTGTCTAGGACAGCGGTGGGATGTATTCTAAGGTCCCAATTTACCGTGAGCCACCCAGCAGTGGGCCCGCGCTTTGTGGACAAAAGGTCAGCACCGTGACGCGAGCCTGCGCCCGCGCCGCCGCATTGTGGGTTCGATCCGCGCCCGGCTAGCACGCGATTATGTAAAGGTGAGTTTTACCATAAATATACTTAAACCCCTTAGAACTGATAAAGTACCCAATAAGAGGAGAATAGAAATGTCACGCAAGCTATAAACGCGACCGCGCATTTGGCTAAAAAAACTATATGTATATTGTCACTGGTCAGTACTTTGAAAATAGCTCTTATCATAAATCGATGTGTAAATTAAAATGCACCCATATGTGTGGGTGTGTCTTACCTCTCGTCCCCGTCTTATCCGTATCTCCCCTATTTTCTTTACTTATGAAGTTCATAATCCGCGCTGTGCCCACGTGGGAACAGCTCAAGCCCTCTCATTTCGAGAGGAGGCCTGTGTCCAACAGCGAGATGTATACAGGCCAGTGACGATGAGTATTTGGTCATAGTTGCGACGCGTTCTCACGCCCACTAGGCCTATCCTACCTTTCTCCTATGCATTTCCATACCAGCATCATAACTGAAGAACAGTTTGACAGTTCCTTTCCTTCTAAAGAGTTGTTCAATGTTCTCTAAGTATTTATTGTGTAGATATGCGTGTATTACCTTTGTATTACACATATAATTATGTAGTTTTTATGTAGTTAGTCCCTTTTCTTGATATTTATTGGTTTCCTTTATTCATTATTAGTAATTTTAGTGCACTAAGTATTTATTTAGGTTAATTTTAGATTTCGGTTCTCTATGCTTTTCATTGAATGTCTACTCTTGTTTCTGATGCCCTGTCAATTGTTTGAAGGTTAACTGGATCCTTTTAAGGGACGAGTTCTGATGTCTTGTCTGGAGTTAAATACAGACCTCGATCTTATGCAACTTCAGTCGGTTATATTGAATGCAAAAGCAAATCAGAAAAATTAAAGGCATATTTCAATTGCGTGTACCTATCATACATAATGTATATCAAATGGCCAGAATGATCTATAAATTACTCTACGTTGTCATTAGTGTAATGTACGAGTAAGTACTTATCTGCTCTCCCCACGCAATGCTAGCAAAATGCAATGGAGGATGATCTAGATTTGGCCACATGTTGTTTTTTTTTGAATGTCTTCGTCCCTCTGTTTTTTTAGTTCGATAATGTGTGTCTCATGATAGTTTCGTATATAAATGTAATCAAACTCGTTATGGTAATTATAATTTTATCCACATTTATAGTTTGCAATTTCTGTTTAAGAAAAAAAAATGTAAAAGTTCAGCCAGCGGCACAATGCAGGCTGTTTGCCAGCTACGGCTTTGATACTGTAGCGTAATACTATTGCTATTATTTAGGGTTCCGTAGCCAAAGGGTAAAAACGGATCCCTATTACTGAGGCTCCGCTGTCCGTCCGTCCGACCGTCCGACCGTCCGTATGTCACCAGGCTGTATCTCATGAACCGTGATAGCTAGACAGTTGAAATTTTCACAGTTGATGTATTTCGGTTGCCGCTATAACAACGACCATGTTTTACCCTGATAAGTTTCTTTTACTGTCCGCATAGTGCCTCTTCTGTCGCATTAGTGCTGCCGCCTATAGGTAACTATAGTTACTGCACGTTCCCTCCCTACAAAACAATGCAACGCGCACGATCTTTCTTCCAGTAGGCTTATTGTTTAAAGCGCAGGCGTTGCTTTCGCATTCACTATTTCTTTCTGTCAAACGGTATAAGACGGTGACAGAAAGAGATGGTGAATGCGTGAATACGCCCGCGTGTTAGACAATATGGCATCAGGTCTAAACTTGGTTTAAGTTTTTTACCCTTAGGGAGCACAATGGTAAACGTCAGACTAGGAAGTCTGGACCGTATCCATCCAAACCAATAAATACAAATCTATGTAGTCTCCACAATTGCACTACAGGTGTGAAACTACGACAGACGGTTCTGCTCCATATAATTCCGACAATACTGATCAATGGGTCCCGTTAGACGTCCGAAACGAGGCCTATTCAAACCCATGTAGAATGCAATCAAATAGAATGCAAATAGTCAGGTATTGACTCTATGGTAGCTACTTAATTTATTCAATGGGTCGGTGGGTGTGAAGGCAAGGGAATCGTGATACTGAAATTAGACATATTTTCTGAGGGATGCAGACTGCTATTATCCAATATTATATTAAATGAGCTACCGATATTTTACTATCATAAATATAACATCCTGATCACAGGTAGAGTGAATAAATTGCTGAAGAAATCAAGCTCTGTTTACACTTTTGATGCCAGTAGAAGCGTCAAAACATCGCGAGCTCATCATTTGAAGGTAACGCAGTCTGCATTCCGTTGAATATTTTATTACAAGCTTTTATTTAGTTTCACCTGTCCCGATGTCTGTAATCAAATCTTGCAAGTTAAATTTGACCCACTACCCAATTGAGCTGAAATTTTGCATGCATGTGTAAATAAGGTGACACTGCAATATTATTGTAACATGGAGCTGATCTGATTATGGAGCTGGAATGGCCATAGGAACTTTGTAATAAAACGACACAACCCCGTCGAGTTTGGGCTCGTTTGATTCGCCTGGACGAGTATTTTGCTCCCAGATTGGTAACCAGGGTCTGATGATGGGGCTGAAAGGACAAATAACGTATCAGCCTGTCGTTTCTGTTGTAAAAAAAACAAGAAAATATCACCATCATATCCTAAATAAGAATAAATAACACCAATCCGCACTGGGCCCACGTGGGAACTACAGCCTAAGCCCACTCATTCTGAGAGGATGCCTGTGCCATGTAGTGGGACGAATATAGGCTGGGGAAGATGATCACATCATATCACTGATGAAAATGATCTTAAAACTGTAAGCTTATATTTATATGATGAAATAAAAAACTTGAAATAGAAATTGCGTTATGGAAATCGATTTAAACATGAAACTACCGTGAGACTCACTCATAGGGAATATAAACGGATCACTCACGTCTTAAAACGAGTTTAATTCGACATGTTTCGGGCTAATCCGTAGCCTTTCTTCTTGGAGTCACGTCACGTCACGGCGGCTGCTAGCACACACGTCGCGCGCGCGTCATTTTAAGACGTGAGTGATCCGTTTATTTTCACTACGGAATGATTGCTATATTATTTATACTTAATTATAATTATAACTCTATGGAATGACTTGGTCACGGCTTCTTCCGGTAACTAACATTTCTTACGCAGTCAGTACCTATTTTTGGGATTCATCATCCCAGCCTAATCACGTCCCACTGCAGGGCACAGGCCTCCTTTAAGAATGAGAGGGCTTGGGCCGTAGTTCCCACGCGGGCCCAGTGTGGATTAGAAACTTCACACACACCATTGAATTTCTTCTCAGGTGTATATGCAAGTTTTCCTTCACCGTAAAGCTCATGGTAAATTATAAATGTACACACACACACATAAATTCCGTAAAACTCAAAGGTGCGAGCCTGGACACGAACGACCCTCTGCTTGAGAGACCATGGGTCAAACCACTAGGCCACCACAGTTTTTTCCCGTTTTTTCGGAATCAAAGAAGCATAATTTAGAGTTTGAAATTAGTATGTCATTGAGACGAAAAATATGTTTTTTCATTGACACTCATTATTTTCAGTGGGTCATCGCACGAATTTGTAGCCGAATTCGCGAGGCCGTATTTACTTGTTGGATAGATAATATTCACGGTCCGGCGCGGTTTCCGGCGGTTTCATCACTTCCGGCACCGCACGGCACAATGGCCGTTGTCAAACATCGTTATTTACTGGTTATCAAAGCGTTAAGATCAATCACATAATACGGTGGCTTGTAAACCGCGCTGATACTATTAAGGTGACAAAAAAAGAAAGGACATTCACACCAGTTAGTCCGGAACATATACAGACATACAAGTGCATATATAGGTACCTAGCATTGGATGCATGGTTATTTCATTTTTCGTTTTAGTCCGCGCAGGGTTGTATACTTGGCAAGTGAGATATACTAATTATGTTCAAGAAATTTTGTTATTATTATTTGCTTTTACAATTTACAAATTATTTATTTACGCATGTAGTCTTATGTATGTAGCTATTAGTGTGCAGTTTATTTATTTATCTATCTAAACAGCGATCCGGGTGTCACCAACGGTACTGGCTGAAAATCAGCGCTGGGGTGTTTTAAACGCCTCAGCATTATGCTGAGCCAGTGTCCGATTTGCAACCGCAATGACACATTCTATCTTTAGCTTTAGTGTTGCCTTATGTTTTGTAAAATATTGATGATGTGTCTTGTGATGTTGTAAATAAATGTATTTTCTTTCTTTCTTTCTTTCTTTAGATGGGTCTATATCGGGAGGGTCGACATTTTGTCGTGTTCAGGTATTGTTTATTCGAATATATTATTTCGTATAATTTACGATCACACCTACAAGTCAATATGACAATCAACCTAATTTATCTTCGTCAGTCCTTCTGTACTTTACAATTCATTGTATTGTAATCAATTATTCGACCAAATATTAACATCCTAGTATGTACAGTCAATGACTTTAATTCATGAGCCATCATGGAATCTTTTCTAATGAAAAGTCGTTGCGATTTTCCTTGTTAATTAATGTTAATCATCACACCTGTTCGAAAAACGACAATTGGCTTTAGAGGACAACGGGAACAAAACTCAATTTTGTCCCCATAGGAGTTTGGGTTTTCTCTCTTCTGATTGGTCCGAATTTGTCCTTCTGATAGATTAACGTAGTTAGGTTGGTTGGTTGGAGGCGCTCGCGTGAAGGTTGAATTAAAAAATGTATGAAGAAGTTACTGGCCGGTTAGATAACGGCAATGCGCGTTGAAAAGAAAAACTGTCACGTGCATTCTTCTAAATATCATTTTGTTTTTTTTCAAAGATTTTAATAGTGTTCGCAAAGTTCGTGCAAATAAATATAATATTTTCGTCTTTATTAAAAATGAGTTCGACTAGTGATAATGAGGTATCATTCACGAATTGTCAAAATGTATCCCATATAAATATAAATGTTTAATTTTTTCATAATGATTGATTTATTTGAACGTTTTCTTTTCTCCATGTACCTACCTATTTTTCTGTAATATTTTCTTTGTGGTGGCCAGTAAACAATAATTGTATTGTATTGTAATGATTTGTTTTATTTATACTTTCAGTCCTAAATTTATACATACGATTTCGAGACGTAACTCTTTCTTTTTCACATAGGTAGTAATGAAAAATAGTGTGTGTCATTCGAGGCCAAAATATTTTGTTCTCGGGCGGCGTATGTTGAATTCCTTGCTACGCTCAGGATTCTACTATAGAATCCATCGCTTCACTCTGAATTCAAAATAACGCCCTCGAGGAACAAAAAATTGTTTTGGCCCCTTGTAACACAAATAACTATTAGGTACTGTACATATAGCACTAGGTTAGCTCGCAATGAAATTGGTTTCAGAACGACGCCAATGATGACGAGTTTCAAGTTTTTGCTCTGCTGCGTGGTCCTCATACGAAATGCGTGCGCTGTAGAGGTGCAACATGGCTATGAAACCCATTCCGAGGTAAGTTAAAATCATGTACCGTAAAACTACATAACTAAGTATAGTCCTAGCCTGCAACAATAGTCCAACTATTGTTGCAGGCTAGGACTATAGTTATGTAAGTAGTTTTACGGTATGTAAACGATAGAAATTTATAAAATATTTTTATAGTTAAACAATCTTCTGTTTTTGTGACTATTTTGTAAAGCTAATTTGCAAAGTAAATAATTAATAAATGCATCTAAACTAAAATAATGGCTGCTGCAATGTGGCCGAAACGAGGTAAATATTGTTTTCGTGATAAGTCCCGTTTAGTATAATAATTATGATGTAAAAATACATTCTTAAGTCACTGTAGAACCTTATCACGCTGAAAAGACGGTAAAGAACTGCAAAGCACAAGAAGAGAGAGAAGTTGGCTACGATAAATAAGAATATTGCAATCTGCCAGGATGTCGCTAATTAATCATTTCCATGTTGCTACTTTTATAAATTCCTATAACCGAAATTCAGAAGTCAATATTGTTTTCCAGGTGAATGTAGAAACTGACATGACGAGAGGACGTCGAGGGGTGATCGAAGAGGAGAAATTCTACAACATCCGTACAGACAACCAAGCTGCACCGTGGATGCCAGGACCTCCTGAGGACCCCACCACGAAGATATCCATCACCAATGAAGAAGCGAAAGAAGTCCTACCACATTATCAAACCACTGAAAGAGTAACAGATAAACCTACCGGTAGAGGTGCAAGGGCATCTAACGAAAACTGGATCAAATTGCCGTATCCAGGTCACGAAGAAAGCTCCAGAGATGATATACTCACTCCACCACAACCATCTGGTGAACTAATCAACTCTCGCATGCCTAGAGTCAACTTCGTAACGCAGAACAAGGCTTTAGAAGCTTCTGAGTCGAGAAACGATAAGGAATCAATACAGAGAGTGACAAGAACCGATGACGTCCGCGATATACGAACAGACTTCGTCCGACCTGGCGAAGATGATCGCTCCAAGTTATACAAGCCTGTTTACCCACGACAGGCAGTTTACTATCCCGAAGAATCGAGGCGACCATATTACGTTGACCGGTATAATCCCGCGGATGAGTTGTACCGTCGCGATCCATATTACGATACCTATGATCGACGACGATACATCCCAGCGTACCCAGGACACGGACCCAGAGTCGACCGCTACGATGAAATCAACGACAACTACATACCGCGAAAACCTAAGCGCATAATTTACTACACGCATTTACCCGAAGTTGTCAGAACTCCTCCCAGTGTAGACTTGAGGTATAGATACTCCGCAGACCCTTACAGACGCTTCGATGATGATTACTACGCGAGAACTGGTAGGTACGACTACAGATTCCGGAACAAGTATCCCTATGCTCCATTGAGGAAAGAAGAGAGGAACTACAGGGATCTAGCAGGCGCTGGCACGGCGAATAAAGACAAAAAGGTTGAAGAAAAAGTAACTCCGACCCCTATTCTTCCAGAGAAAGAAGATAAGTATAAGAAGGCCGCTGAATTTAACAGGAATGCGAATCGGAATCTGATCAACAGCCATCAGTATCACGATGGAGTAGTAGTGAACTATAATGAGCCTGTGTCTCACAAAGGATACCAAGATGTGGTGAGACCGGACGATTCGTACTTAAGATATGATGAACCGTTATTCCAGGGCGCTGTAGAAGATCCTTACCAAAGAAAATACTAAAAAAGCAGCAAGCCCTTCCACAAACTTCTTTTAAATTGTAACGGTTTCATTTTATATTCTCCTTTCTTTTTAACCACTTGGTTTTTGTATTTATTCTTTTAATTTGTAAAATCATAAATGTTAAGATAAAGTAAGTATGTAAATGTGATGCAGATTTTACGACTATCAGCGTAAGTTGCCGGTAATAAATGTAATTAAGAACGGTTTTGTATTAATTATTCGGAGGGAGTGCTCGCGACAAATTGTACGAGTAATAAATCGACCGTTTAAATTAAAACACGGGAGGGTGAAGATGAATTTCATTAAGAATTAATTAATGTCATTCTTAAACCGTTTTGTTTTTGGGCGGGAATAAAAAACATCTGCCGGGATGAGCGGCGACGCGTTTTCTTGAGGTAATTAAGCAATAAATTTTGTGGCTGGCAACATTTCGAGGTGGGGGCAATTACAGTGGGCGTTTAAGAAAATGGATGTTTCGGGACACGAGCACACCGCCAACTAATTAGACTCGAGCTTAGAAAAAATCCTGCTACGTGACAGCTTGTAATCAAGGGGATAGATTTTCGCGTTTTTTGTTTTTTAAACGTCGAGGCAGAAGTGGCGGATTAATGCGGCCGATAAATCGTCCGGTAATTAAATCTGTCGAGGGTTGAGGCCTTGAAATTGTAGCTTTAAATCATTGCGGGCTGACACAGTTTTCGACGGTGTGATTGATATCCCGGTTGCAGTTGTCTTGGCTTATGGGGTGTATTATTAAAACAAAGATGATGGCATAGCTAACTGAAGATTGCGATTGGGTTACTTTTCGCTCGAAGATTGATTCACAGAAGTAACTCGTCGAACTAAGGTCGTCGTTTAAGCTTAGCGTCTAGAAACACATTATTAAAACTAATTAGATTAGGATTTCATTTCAAATTGTAGGTATCTACTTATACTTTGCTTTTTTAATTTTTATATGTAATTATGTATCTAACTTTATAATATCTTTATGGGATTACACCGGAAAAAACTCTCTTGTCAAGAAAGCGGTAAAATGCTCAAAGAGGTAATGTTTCGTCGTTCGTTACGTCGAAAGTATTTACATAGAGTCAGACCATGATAAGTTTGCAGTGCAAGTGTACTGCGTGTGCTATCAAAATCGATTCAGACTTATCTTGATCTAATTCTAATATTTGATGCAGTATTAGAAGGCAGGGATCGCCAATGCTGATCGGAATTGTTTCATGGGTCGTAGTTCCTACACGGGCTCAGTGCGGATTAGCAACTTCACACACACCATTGAAATTTTTCACGGGTTTCCTTCACCGTAAAGCTCATAGTAAATTTCAATTTGTTGCGGTTTAATGGTTCAGATACGATTAAACTGTTCAAGTGTTGCCATACATACTTCCGGTTTGTACCTATTTAGGTTTTGTTGCGAACTACTTTCCGCTGGCGTTCGTGTCATCACAGTGTGTTGTGTTGTTTTTTTTATTTTTTTCTGTGTTTAGTTTTTAAATGGGTCCCACTGAAAAACAGCGTTGCGGCTTGCCGCAACATTATGCTGAGTGGGGCCCAATTTATACTATTCGATGATTTATATTTGTATCTTTTCCTGTCAACTGTATTTCCTGTGTATTGAATATGTGTAAATAAACATCTCTCTCTCTCTCTCTCTCTCAAATTCGTACGTAAGTTCTGATAAATTCAGAGGTGCGAGCCCGGGTTCAAACCCACGACCCTCTGCTTTAAATGCCATTGGCCAAACCACTAGTCTATCATGACATTACCTCATTAACATGTATCATAGTCACCCTAAGGTTCAATGTCAGTTGTACGGCTTAAAACATTAAAGGCTATTTTCACTCACAAGTCAATGTGAGTGAAAATAGCCTTATTGTTTTTATTCTGATATGGTAACTGTCATAAAAAATGGCAAAGCACTTTACTTGGTCGACTCGACTATACCTAAAGCCAAAGTAAGTTAAGCAGGTTTAGGATTTTCATCAATAATCAGTCGGAGATATAGTATTATCGAATCTCATCGCAACAGACGCAACTGTCCCTCCAATCAAAGTATACAAATACGGAATCCCCAGACATTTTTGCGTGCAAATAGTACTCGGACTATCCCCTGAATTAGTAATGTATCCACACGGGACTGACGGACCGAGGAATTATTTATGCGACAGGGTGACCATCAGGTAAGGATTTGAGTGGACATAGGAATTTCCGCGTATTTTAAGTAATGGTTTAAATTCTAAGTAATGGTAATTTTATTATAGGCAATCCCAATTTTGACTGTTTGCCTGTCTTTGTAAATTTTCTCCTTTCAGCTAGGTTCGCTGGAAGAGATCCCTTATTAGGGATAAGTTCGCCTGTGAGCTTTTCTGTTTATATGTACTTTTATTTTTCATTTTAATGTGCAGTAAAGAGCATAATAATAATAATAATATCAAGGGACAATTTCACACCAATTGACCTAGTCCCAAACTAAGCAAAGCTTTTACTATGGGTACTAGACAACGGATAAACTTATATACATAAACAAATACTTAGGAGTAGCGAAAAACATTTGAAGGGTCCACGGAAAGAACATGACATATCTCAGTCACCTAAGTCACTTTTTGAGTAATAGCGGTTTGAATGTTAGTCATCACGAACAAATATTATGTTAACCATTTCTTTAAAAGTGAAAGAAAAATTTTCAAGAAAGTTGACCAGACATGTTCTTGCGTGAACCCTTGATTTTCTATTCTTCTACTATCTTTGCCAAAAGCTATCTCAGTGTCCGCATCCATAGCCACCCTACGGAAGGGTTGACAAATGCCCCGGGCTGCGACCTGTCTTGAGGCTCAGCTCCTCTAATTGGGCCCTTGTTTGTGGTAACCGGATAAAGGATGTCCCGTTAATAAATGATACTGCGTTCGCTAAGCAACCGCTTCAGGTTAAACAGGATTCCTGTTTAAATAAGTCGAGGAGATATTGCCGTTGGGGTAGACGAGTTCTTGAGTGGAGACCACGGATCGGCAAACGTAGCGTGGGACGTCCTCAGACTCGGTGGAGCGATGATCTTCGCAAGGCGGCTGGGAAGTGCTGGATGAGAGTGGCCGAGGATCGTGCTCAGTGGCGTGCTGTGGGAGAGGCCTATGTTCAGCAGTGGACGAGTATAGGCTGATGATGATGATGATGATAAGGTGATACTGAGCGCAAGCACGGGACTAATGAGAGGTGCCTAACTGGCTAAAAAGCCAGATATTTACTGTTCCGGCGCAGCGAAAGCGAAGGCTAATCATACTATCCATACTAATATTATAAAAGCGAAAGTGTGTCTGTCTGTCTGTTACCTCTTCACGCTTAAACCGCTAAACCGATTTAGATGAAATTTGGTATAGAGATAGACCGTGGGAAGGACATAGGATCTAAGGGATAAAATTTAAAATGGGGTCCATTTTATATATATGTCTTTATATATACATACATACATACCTTGTATGTATTATGTATACATATATAAAGAAATTAGAACTGTCTACGCACTTAAAGGAACCAGCTGACCGAATGTGTCTGAACTGTCTAATTTAAAATTATACAACTACTAGCTGTTGCTCGCGACTCCGTCTGCGAAGAATAGTGGTATAAAAAAACATACAGACGAATTGAAAACCTCCTCTTTTTCTTTGAAGTCGGTTAAAAATAGCCTACGACTATTCTCAGACCTTAGACAAAAAATTACATAAAATCTGTCAAGCCGTTTCGGAGGAGTTCGATAACAAACACAGTGACACGTGATTTTTATATATTAGATTAGAAGAAGATCTCTATTTTTTTAATGAATGTGTTCTGTCCAATAGGACAATTTTGACAGCATCATGGTTGCGAAACTATGTCTATTAAATAACCCCTGAGCATCACTAAAGTTGGCAAACTCGCTGTTATGTGTATACGTTAGTTTAAAACTACATAACAGTTCCCAGATGAGCCCTTTGGCACTTAATTAAGTCTCACTAATTCGTGAAGAGTATGCTATGGGTTCGAAATACAAAGTAAATGAGTAAGCACCATTTATGATTAGAAGTCACGAAATGTTTGTGCCCAAAGAAACATTAAAACATGCATCATCTTCATCACTTCTGCCGAAAAACGTCCACTAAATAACATAACATAGGCCTTCCCCAAGGCTCGCGAATCAGATTGGTCCCATGCCATCCGCACTAAAATAAACCAAACCTAGAGTTCTGTTCTACAGAATGGCTATTTAAAAATTTCAGAAAAATTTATGGTTTCGACAGAAAATAAATTATGACAAACTAGCGACCCGCCCCGGCTTCGCACGGGTGGAATTAAGCATGTATTATACATATAAACCTTCCTATTAAATCACTCTATCTATTAAAAAAAACCGCATCAAAATCCGTTGCGTAGTTTTAAAGATCTCTAAGCATACATAGGGACAGACAGACAGCGGGAAGCGACTTTGTTTTATACTATGTAGTGACATTACATTATGACCAAAAGTTTTATGCCACCAAACACGCTCCCAGTTAATTTAACCATATTCTTCATCTAATGGTCAAGAGATCCCAAAGGCTACATAGATATTAAAACCCCCTGCAACAGGCACACAGGCCCGCGTTATTATCAAGTGGCTTGACATCACGACAACATTTACATGCCGATAACAATTTGCCGAATTGCTTTTACGATGTGAGGGAAGGGGTGGTTTTAGGGTTGTCACTTGATATTAACATTAACTATATTTTGAAATACACTCTAGTATGAAAAGATAACGTAGTATTTTTTACACGCTCGTATTATTAAATTCACATGCAGCGTTATGTAGGTACGTAACGGAATCTTTGAACTTGATTTTCAACCACTTCTTATTGTTGTTATAATCCCCGCCTATATGTATATTGTACAATTGTACATCCCACAGCAAGACACACACCATTGAATTTCTTCGCAGGCGTGCACAGGTTTCCTCACGATGTTTTCCTTCACCATAAGGCTCATGGTACATTTCAAATGTAATTTCGCAAATAATTCCGAAATACTCCAAGGTTCGAGTCCAGTTCTTCTGCTTGAGAGGCTCTTCTGCTCAAACCACTAGGCCACTACCTCCGCGCGGAAGAAGTGAAAAAGGCACTTATACATCAATATGAACCTTATTGCAATAACTTAAAGAACTATATTTACTTATGCTTCTATGTGTTTAAATTACTCACTAGATGGCGCTTTTATCAAGTCTCATACAAATTTGCACAGACAGTGTGAGTTCTGCATCGCACTGTCGAAGTTTTTAACATCCGTTAGTATATATACAATGCGAGATTACTTGCTTCGGCAGTACATATGTATACTAATGCTTTCATACCCCCTCCATGGTAGCGTTAAACGTTTAACGCGACCTTATTGGAAGTCGCATTAGAAGTTTCACTTCAAAAATAGTGTGCGCATTAGCTGGAGAGGCAAAAAACGTGGTATTTTTGTACATCTTAAATATTTTGTTCTATGAACAAGACACATAGGACTACAAAACTTTCCGATGTACAATATAGCCAAGGGCCTCGTCCAGCCATCACTCAAGCTGGTATTTAATTAACCCTGCGACAGCCCTGGCTTTAAATTCCGATGTCAAGGGTCCTGCAAATTGATAATTTCCACCGTTATACCGTAATACCGAAACGTCCCATCGCTTATTCATTAAACGTCCACTATCATGAACACACTGTAATAATAGCCTAACTCCACTCCCGACAACATACGAAAATTAAACTTTACCGTCAGACGAATTGCGCTTAAAATTTAAAATTTTCAAGGCGTCCGATTTAAGAGCCTCTCCTCTATTAATATTTACAGGGTTTGTCGTGGCTATTAATATGTAGCGATTGTAAAAGGGCTTAAGTGCGTTGTAGCTTGGGTAAACATACGGCTTTTGGTTTGGTGGTTTGGGTGGATAATGTTTGGATAGGGACTAAGTTTTGACATGATACCGACCCGTTTGAATAGTTCACGACCTTCGACTTTGGGTTAAGATGCGTAGGTATTTAGTAATAGTTGCTAAATAATATTTAGTAAATATTATAAAGTTGATAATCCAAGGAGGACACAGCCAAGTCATTTGTATAATTTTGTAGGTGGAATTAAAAAATGTTCTAAAAAGGACCATTATAAATAAACAAATATCAAGGTACAATTCACACCAATAGGGATGTTGACGCCATAAAAAAATAATTTGAAGACACGACTCTAGTTAATAAACGCTTTATTTGCCCTGAAAACCAGATTAATTTACGATTAACTGCAAAATTAGATTTTTTGTTGCTTTCAAACAAATAAATAGTTAGTTGATTGAGTTGGCGAACAAGTGACGTCATAGATAAGTTGCTAACGCCATTCAAACTCTATGGGATAATTATTGTGTTTTGACTGCTCATAGAAAGTAGGTAGTAGGTAGGTAGGCGGTGTCAACATCCCTATTATTGACCTAGTACCAAAGTAAGCAAAGCTTGTGTTATGGGTAGGTATAAATAAGGCAACAGACAAACTACATAAACTATATAAGTACCTATGTTTATCCCAGCGTTATAGGTTAAGCCCAGTTTAGACCTGCAAGAAAAATCTTGCAAGTCGCATTACATTGCTGCGCTCGACTGACCACTTCAAACTCATTCGCCTTACGACGTCGCAATGTAATGCAACTAGCACAATTTTTCTTGGTGGTCTAAACTTTGGCTTTACATCAAATTTCGACTACCGCAACGCACAGTATTGAATCAGCAAAATTTGAATTTTGAAATTTAAATACTATGCCACGCAACGTGCAGTGTCGAATCTATCAAATTTTGTTTTTGTAGTTTCGTTACTGTTCGTTGTCAACATCGATTTATAGGTAACACGCCTCTGTTTGCGGAGGGTTAAAAACGATTCGATTCCAAATTCAAAGACACTGACTTGTTCTTTTTTTTCTCCTTAAAAAAATTATCTATCCGGCCAGTGGTTTTAGTATGTATAGTCGAGGAGAATAAACCATGTACCAGGATGAAACCATTTCACGATGATTTCGTGGGCAGATTTGTAGCGAAAAGGGGGGGATTAAATTTTTTGAGTGTATATTTCACAAGCATGTCTTCTAGGACGTGCCAAGTTCACACTTACGAACGTGGCCCGAAGCTGTGTAGAAGCAAAGTTTTGCCGGTTCGTGGCAAGATATAAAAGTCAAGAGATATGACGCATGGCTCGTTAGGGAGTAGTAGCTCACAACTTTGTATGTGTCCGTTGTGGATTTTCAGTTTTGAAATGAGACTTGGAAATTGCGAACTGTTAGAACAAGACGTAGCATAAATTTTTGAGATAAGAATACTTACAAAAAATACAAAAAATATACTAGTAAAAAATAGACAAGGGTGTCTGCGTTGCATAAAAACTTTGAAAGTTTCCGGGATAATATAATAATAATAATAAGTGCAGTCAGTCATCGCAGGGCGGCTTGTGGCGAGCTGTTGGTGCGTAGCGACACCAAGAACCCGAGACCTCCAGGGGTACACATACACACACTCACACACAGTTACACACCCACCCCGCCTCTAGTTTGCCTTTGTTGGCCGCCTAGAGTGGAACGCAAGAGCTAAATGCTCGAAGGATGGATGTGTTTGGCCGTAAGTGGCGAGTTGGCATTTTGAAGTTTAAAGTCCAGGGACACCTCTCCATCCTTAGCCGTTCACACCAATGTTGCCGCCTCGTTGCCCCGAGTGGGCAATAGTTTGAGGGGCCCATTTAGTGAATGGCGAGTCACCGCCTACTAAAAGTTCAGTTTATGAGATATTGAAATGGTAGGTGTCCGTTATCTCACTCCATAGCCCGGTAATCCTGTGCACTACATCCCAACCCCATAGCCAATTCCACGTCGCTTCCTACCTGGCAATAGTTTGGCAACTGTTGAGGACTGTCCGCTAGCACATCCCCATGGTGTATTAGGGGATAGACCTCCGTAGTTGCGCCCATCTCATTTATATTATAATTTATATTATATGGTACCAAAGGCCTCTTCATGTTGGCTTCGGCCCCATGAATGCCTTTCAAATGACCGGGTCCCCATCGGCCCGTGATCGGAAACCCGTACCAACATAATAATAATAATAATAAGCCTTTTTATTCTGAACATCAGTTGAATAACAAATCTAAACATGTTATATTTATAATATGTCCCGAAGTTCAGTTTGCCTCTTGGCATAGGCCTCCTCTAACATTTTCCATTGAGATCTATCGCTCGCTATCCTCCTCCAGTGGTGTCCCGCCGTGAGCTTTAAGTCGTCATCCCATCTTGTCTGTTGGCGTCCTCTACTTCTCTTTCCATCTCTGGGATACCAGTCCGTAACAATTTTGCACCATTTTTCTTGAGGATCTCGTAACATGTGACCTGTCCATCTCCATTTCTCCTGGTCTATCCGGGCTATTATGTCGACAATTTTAGTTTTATTCCTTATTACACTACATCTCACTTTGTCTTGTTTCCTTATTCCTGTGAAGCTTCTCTCCATGGCTCTCTGACAGCGTTCCAGCTTTTCTCTATGATTTCTGGTGAGTGCCCAGGTTTCGCATCCATAAGTTATGATTGGAAGTATACAACACACACACACAATAAAGACACAAACACAGAAAAAAGACTTTTCTTTTTATTTGCATACTTAGCTCTGTGGATTTGAAGACTTCTTTCAAAGACCAGTATTTTTTCCATCCGTTTCCTATTCTTCGCTCAATTTCTTTGGTAGTTTGATCTTTGTGAGATATTACCTGTCCTAAATAGATGTATTCTGACACATATTCGAGTGGTTGATTGTCAATTTTTATAGTTACTGGTTCAGAGTTTGTAAGTAATTTTGTCTTTTCTTTGTTCATGCATAAGCCCACTTTCATGCTTTCGTCATTCAGTGATTCAATCATTTTATTTAGGTGCATCGGATTTTCTTCGAATAAAACTATATCGTCTGCGAACCTAAGGTGGTTTAGTTTTACACCTTGCACGTTGAGACCAAAATCCTTCCAGTCTAGTTTACGAAAGATACTTTCCAAAACAGCCGAGAATAATTTTGGAGAAAGAGGATCACCCTGTCTTTTTTTATCTTAAATTTTTTTCCTAAGGTTTCAAGTTGTATTCTCGCTTCGCCATTAAAGTAAATGTTCTTTATTATATTGATGTAATTGAAAGGAATCCCTTGCTGTTCTAAGCTATCCCATATGGCTGTGTGCTTTATGCTGTCGAAAGCTTTGGAATAATCGATGAATGCCATATAGAGTTTCTTATTATACTCATTATACTTCTCCACTATTTGTTTCACTGTGAGTAGCATTCTCTTCCGCAGCATACAAAAGAGCTGATAACTTTGAAACAACTGAACCAATTTTGGTGAAACATGTCTAAAAACCATCGCCAAAAAACCTGTTTTCAAATAAAAAAAAAAACCGCATCCAAATCGGTTCACCCGTTTAAGAGTTATGATGCCACAGGCAGACAACACACACACATAGCGGACAAACTTATAACACCCCTCTTTTTGTGTCAGGGATTAAAAAGTAATAAAGTGTAAGTAGATTACATAGCAGACTTAATTTGATTTGACAATAATGTTTTACGGGTCCCTAAAATGAATACCATCCATTCCTACCGAGTTCAAAAGTAATTGTATTCAGGTCCACCTCCCGTCACGACACGACCACGACGCGTCACCGACACGCGACATGCGCCGTCGACGGCGGCGCGACAAAGAGCGCAGCCATTAACCGATACGACACGACTATAAAGCAGGCGCTCCGTGGGACTGCGCGAGCGACGTTCGCCACGAGACATGCTCTACTTTAATGAGGATGTTGTCACCACCAATCAACCGACGTACTTTTTAACCCCCGACACAAAAAAAGGGGTGTTATAAGTTTGACCACTATGTATATGTGTGTGTGTCTGTCTGTCTGTCTGTGGCATCTTAGCTCTTAAACTTAACTTAGATTCGGATGCGGTTTTTTATTTGAATACTGGTATCTTGGCGATGGTTCTTAGACATGTTCATCAAAATCGGTTCAGCCGTTTCAAAGTTATCAGCTCTTTTGTTAGCTGCAGAGGGGATCTTAGACGCATAATGGGCATTTACTTTATTTTCAAACATTATGTGCGACCAAATTGCGTTGGGAGTTTTTAAAATTTTCAATTTATAGTTATATATTTAACAACCTAAGTTAGGTTGTCGTTGTATCGCTTTGGCGGCGGACTCACCTTTACTTACTTAGATGGTTAGGTTAGTATTAGTCAGGTTGGAGACTGAAATCGCCGAGTATAATTTCCTATTTATCTCATACTAGGTACCTACCTATACCTATACCTATACCTTGACAAGCTCATGCGCGGCGCTCGGCGGAACCTTGTCGCAGGGAGCCTCTGCTGTCCTTGACGAGATTGTTTTTAATAAGTGCGGCAAATGCTGACTGTGACAGGGTTCTGCGCACGAGCTTGTCGGAATATAATGTGCACTTATTTCGTAAATTTATAACTTTGTGTATGTTGGTAAAAAAAACATTTGTTATTACGTTATTATAAATTCGTCAACCCTGGATTATGAAGGACAGTTCCGTACATATCGACACTTAACCCTGGGTTAGCACTTAACACATTGAGTGCTAAGAACCACATAATCACATAACCAAGTAGAGCAGTAACCCGTACAAACCCGGGGCACTGCAATAATCTCCACCATACACGCATTACGGGCGATCACTCCGCGTTACATTACGCGCCGTGTTGCGCCGGCGCACCGGCCGGGGCATAAATCCGGTACATAACGTATCAATTGTCTTTATGGCCAATATTTTTATTATTTATCGCGCAGATCAAGATCGTATCACGTTGGGAAGTGTTAAGTTTTGTGGTAATAGATCACGAGGAACAGGCGCGGTCTGAGTCGAGGACAGCATCACATGCTCTTAAATACAGAAGATATATATTTGAACTATTTGAAGTGAATATTGGAGCGTTTTGACCGCTCGGTTAAAGATCGTTACGATTTCAAAACGGATCTACAATGTTATTTAATTATACATCTAAATTATTTTAATAACACAGTAAATCCCTATCTATGATAAAATCATTAATTACCTATACTGGGTGGAACCAAACGATGATCCTTTACATAAACAGGTGATTGTGTTACTTAAACATAAGTCGAAAAACGAAAAAAAAAATCATACTCCCATACAAAATATATTGGTTATCTGACCGACTTACTATGGAAAGATGAAAAAAAAATCGTTTTTCGACCTATGTTCCTTGGAGAAAGTTGTTCAGTTTAAGCAACACTATCACTTGTTTTCGGGAAGGACCCCGTCCTCATCCACTCTGTATAATACGCCTTAGAGCTAATAATTTACTTAATCAAACCTTAAAAATACCTACCATCCTGACTCAGCCCGATAATCCTACATAAAATATGCAAATTTCCAAACAATGTGTCATCATATAATAAACAACCAACAAAGTAAGGCATGCAAATGATTTCTGAATACGCGACAAGATTCTTCTTAGAAACCAAATAACTCCTTTGTGAGGTCAGATCCCCAGAGAATGGAGTGTCACATAAAGTATAATGAGCGATATGAAATATGGGACCAGGGCGTGTATTCGAAGCCATTAAAGTGATGAGATAGCGAGCCAGATTTTAACGTCGCTTATTGAAAGAAAGAAAGAAAGAAAAACATTTATTTATAACAACAATAACACGTACACAGGCTAAAAGTGAGAGTACAAACATAGACATAGGTATCAGCGTACATAGGTATAGGCTCAGCGTGTCGCTAGTTAAAAACCAGCACTGGTCTTCCACCGGGCCACAGTACAGCAAAATCACGGAAGGCCACACAGACAGATTATATAATTATGTCGGTCTGTCTATAAAAGGGTAACCTGTCTGACTGACAGAAAATGCACTTTACCTAGCATGTATTAACTAGAGACATGAAATTCGGCAGACGTATACCTGGAAGTTACACTAAGAATGGATTTTTCGAAATTCTCATGAGACAGAGAACTAGCCAATTTTTTATTCTTCTACGAGAGTGAAGTCGCGGGCTTAAGGTAGTGAAAAATTGGTCAATTATATTATAATGCAAGTTTATCACAGACTATTTTTAAGGCTGCTATATGTTTAAATAGAGTGTCTTTTACCATAAATGCTCTGAGGAACTCTTTGACCTCATTCCAGCTGCGGGGTTCCATTACAGATCCTCCCGTCGTAAGCGTTCATTTCATCGACATCATGTTGATGAATGGCAGTCTTCGACGGTGCGTTTTAAGCGGTCTTTTTTGCCACGAACTTGCAAAATCTGGAACGAGCTTCCCGCTGGGGTCTTCCCATCGAGTTACGACCTGGGTGCCTTTAAGAGGCGAGTGTACAATTTTCTGCAGGGCCGACAACGCACTGGTATCGCGTAAAGCGCTGCGAGTGTCTATGGACAGTGGTGTTCATTTAACATCAGGTGACCCACTAGTTCGTTTGTCTGGCTTCATTCACATAAAAAAAAAAAAAAAATCCCAGTGATGTTTTGTTTCAAAACTTTTCAGTTAATTTTTGAATGCCATTTGGAGAGCTAATTTTATAAAAAAAGAGGCATGTAAAGAGCTCTTTGCGGTCTGCTTACAGAATAAACGTTTTGATCTCGATTCTGATTTGCAAGCATGTACATACAAGTAAGTATAATGTTCACTTAGAATATGTCGAATAAAGGCCCCGCGCCTGGCCAACTTCTGAGAAATTTACAATGTCGCTTAAATTATTGAGGTGGACATCGATTATGGATTTTTTACAATTATTGTTTTATTGAGGCGCGGGTAGGTATCGCCCGAGACAAAGCTTTGGTCATTGGAAAACTTTTGTTTCTTCGGGCCAAGTGTGGATAAATTAGTAAATCTGATATATTTGCCAAATATTTAATTTTTGATACAAGCTTTTTGTTGACTATACTTTCTCGCCTCCGTACTAAATTTAAGGTCAATCGGATAACTAGAAGTGAGTGAAATTCGACTGGAAAGATTTAACCTAACCATATTTTGTATCAGGTTTGAATTTTGGGCATGGCTGACCAATGTCAAGTAGAAAACGATTTTAATACATATCGGTTTTTGTTCGGTAAAATAATTCTTTACACCCCCTCCCGTGTCGAGTAATGAGCCATTGGGCCATAAACACAATTGTAATATATGGGTGGGTAGGAAATCATTGATAGATGCCCAGGGTGTGTTCTATGTGTGGGCTAATATATGCTTATTTAAAAGAAAGAAGAAAGGAAGAAAATACATTTATTTACAACATCAAAAGACACATCAATCATCATCAATATTTTTACAAAACAAAAGACAACACTAAAGCTAAAGATAGAATGTGTCATTGCGGTTGCAAATCGGACACTGGCTCAGCATAATGCTAAGCCGTTTATAGCACCCCAGCGCTGATTTTCAGCCAGCACCGTTGGTGATACCCGGATCGCTGTTTAGATAGTAGATAAATAAACTGCACACTAATAATTTACGAGTCATTATGATAATAAGCCTTATAGTTTTTCCTCTAATGCAGAAACTGTCACACACAATAGTAAAGCACTTACCTACTTGATTGACTATACCTACAATTATCTGTTCTAAGACACGGAACTTATCGTCAAACATTTCCAAAACACGTGTAAACCCCTTAACCCTTTGCAAAGCTCGTGCTCAAAAACTTCCCGTTCAAAAACTTCTGCTCAAAAAGTTCCAAGATAAAGTAAAACCTGCAAAGCTCGTGCTAGGGTGGCAATAAATATCCCGATTCCGGGAGTTTCGTATCGGTCGCTGATAAAAGTCCTTTCGCTAGACCGACTTGTGATAGGTAGGGCTGGGCTAACTAGACAAGTATCGATGGTAAATACTACAACATAATAAATGTATGTTTTTAACTCTTTGAAGTAGCCTTTGTCGGCAGCTTTGTTGGCGTACAATTCAGTCACCAATATCTATTGAGAACTATACAATTTCCTGGGATAAATATTAACTGTGCTAATCTAAGTTATAAATAATTTAATTGCATAATTAATTAATTAATTATTATTTTAGTAAGTAATTTAGTTGTTGTTTTTTATTATTTTTTGCTTCATTGTTCTTTTTATTTTATTTTATTTTTATATATATTTTCTCTCTAGTCCTCTGGTAAGCTTTCTAAGTAAACTATATGTATAGTGCACTCCAAGGCCCCAAGATACAGGCTCTGCCTAGTTTGGGGTCTGCCAGATATTCCCTTGTATTTTGTTGATGTATGTTTCTGGAAATAAATTATTATTATTATTATTATTTAATTATTATTTATTATAATTCCTCCAAACTCCATCATCCAAATCATCCGTTTTTGTTTGATTAAGTAATAATAATTATCTTGTCTCATTAAAAGGAAATCGAATCAGAGGAGTAGGATAAAGCAACAAAATAAGAAAAACAGATTTACCTACAAAAGCGGACCACACTTAAAGCAACGAGGGTATGAATATGATATAAAATGGAGCATTTATTTCATCATCATCATCATCATTTCAGCCGTAGGACGTCCACTGCTGCACATAGGCCTCCCTTATTGATGCCCAATCATTAAGATTGGAAGTGATTTGCATCCATCCTGAACCTGCGGCCTTCTCGTTGGTGGACGTCCCACGCTGCGCTTGCCAGTCCGTGGTCTCCATTCCAGAACTTTTGGCCCCCAACGGCCATCTGTTCTACGTGCTTTATGGCCTGCCCATTGCCATTTCAACGATATAATCCGTATGGCTATGTCGGTGACCCCGGTTGTTCTACGGATCTCCGCGTTTCTGATTCGATCCCGTAGAGAAACTCCAAGCATAGCCCTCTCCATAGCTCGCTGAGCGACTCTGAGCCTATTCGTCAGGCCCATAGTGAAGCACCACGTCTCGGATCCATGTGTCATCACTGGCACACACACTGATTAAAGACTTTTGTTTTGAGGCACTGAGGTATTTATTTCCCCGACATATAATTATTCTGTAGGGTAACTTAAAAAGAAATATTTATTTACTTTCAAAATATACTAAAATTATCAACAAGAAAAGAAAAAAAACTTAATCTAAACAAAAAAACCTTGTATTTACAAATATCATCATAATTGCTGCTATCCTTTCTCAATGTCTTGTAGCTTGTAGCTTTTCATTATTTCCCAAGTACAAAATTTTATCGACATCGATAGTACTCCTTCGATACTCTAATCACATCTCTTATCTGTTAGTGTTCAGGGCACGTCGCGGACAGCGTCTGTTTTCTTTTTAATTACCTCCAATAAATAGCCTGGGACTCACATAGAGAGTTGACGATGATGGCGTCTTGCTCGCACACGAGTGGTACGAGTGAGAGGACATATTTTTCTGGGAAATTACCGGCTGTTTTGATTCGCGAGGCGTTGACGCTCTGTGACTGTTAATGTTGCCAGCAAACATACTTAGGGACAGTAAGTATTGGTTGTCACGGGGAAGTTTTGGGGAAGCATTGCTATACAGCGAGGTAATGCTGCCAGTGTCTTTGTGCACCTTGGGTCCATGCCGCGAGGGGAACCTTTTGTTAATTTTACCTAGTTGTAGTTTTGTTAGTTTTATTTTATTTTTAATCAGTATTCATTTGTAAAGTTATAATTGTAAATTATAGCCTAAGTATGTATATTTGTAATTTATAATAAATATATAAGTATTTTCACTTATAGTTGTACACAACGTCATACCCAAAACTGTCGCGTTTAAGTCCCGGATTACAATAATAACTACCTTACAAAATGTTTCTAACAATCCGCTTTTCACCATCACCTAAACTAATTAAACCTTGGACACGATCTTTACGTCAAAACTTTTGTAGTGATATTACCAAGCGTACTTAACCTTTACAATTCAAAATTACCTCATTTTACTGTTTTACCGTCTCCTGGCTCTACTAAAATCACCCTTCAAATCAAATAACTCCCTCTAGCCGTTGGTTAAATTTTTCACATCGGCCATTTGAGCCATTTGGTGCCATTCGGTGCCATTACATGCAATAAAATAGCGACTCAATGTAAATCACATAACGCACTTCCGCGGTTGCGGTTGGTCGTTGAAATAAAACACGGGAATTGCGCGAGTGGGAATCATTTTTTTAAGGGTTCCGTACGTGTACAATTTACTTTATTTAGGGGCAAATGCACGGTCTGACGTTAGTGAAGCGGTGTTGGGCTTGTGGTTTGACCTATGGCCTCTCAAGCAGGCGGTCGTGGGTTCGAGTCCGGGCTCGCATCTCTAAGTTTTTCGGAACTGTCGTGCGAAATTACATTTGTAATTTACCATGAGCTTTACGGTGAAGGAAAACATGCCGAAACCTGAGAAGAAATTCAATGGTGTGTGTGAAGTCCTAACTTTCTTTTTATTTAGGTTGCTATAGTGGAGATTTAAAAAGGCAACTCCAATGTATTTAAGTAGGTATGTTTGTTCGTTGCCTAGTACCCATAACACAAACTTTGCTTAATTTGGGACTAGGTCAATTGATGTCAATCGTCTCATGATTTATTTATTTATTTTTGGTTACCTTAGGTTTATTTATTTTTATTTTATTTTTATAGTCTCTAGTTTTAAAGATATTTGTATAATGATGTTTTTGTGGCCAAATAAATTTATTTTATTATTAATTTATGTATTTTTAGGAAGTTGACTTCGAAATTATCAGATTAGGTACCTAAACTTATAATTTCAAAGCCGCTTGCCGCAGTTACAGTCGCCATCATCAACATCGAAGCAGTCAAGGTACTCAAAAATACGTGAAAACGCTCGTACGCGATCGATAATACGGTCTTGTTCAGATATTTTTGACTTGACTGTTCCAATGTTTGTGGCGACTGTACCCTAAAAAGCGAAGTGTCCCATGAAAATGCCAGAGCCGTATTTGGCGGCCGTTTATAATTCCGGAGCAATCTCAACGACTCCCAAGGCGGGGCCGGGGGCTTGTTTTATTGATATTTTAGCGGCCGAATGATTTGGAAGCCCTGAACGGCACTCCTGGGGAACCGTTACTATTGATGGCCCTGGAATGCTTACCTGGAGAAGCTGAAGTTCCAAAATTGTGCCTTGAAAGTGCATCCCGCATTAATAAATTGTGGACTTGTATACCTGACGACCGGATGGCCTATACTTCTTTTAATTTAGAATGAGAAACCTCAATAACATTATATTGCGTCTGGTCAACTATTTCATTCCTAGCAAATAGTACAGTACAATAGTCAGGGAGCCGCAAAATAAAAATGTTTTAATGTCACTTTATTTGCGTGTCGTCAGTTGTTACTTTAGTACAAATTGTAAAGGGATTACAGTTCACGAGCCGCAATATAATGTTGTTGTGGTTTCTCATTCTAAATTAAATGAAGTATAGTGGTTAGAGAACCTGACTACGGAGCTTGAGGTCCCGGGTTCGATTCTCGGTCGGGGCAGATATTTGTGTGAAACATACGAATGTTTGTGCTCGAGTCTTGGATGTTTAATATGTATTTAAGTTTGTATAAAACACATGATATTAAAAGACAACAACAATAATAAATTAATACTAAGTATAACTAGAAATAAAATAAAACTAACTTAAACTAAAACTAAATAAAATTAACAAAAGGTTCCCCCCGCGGCATGGACCCAAAGACACTGGCAGCATTATCTCGCTGTATAGCAATGCTGATACGTTGTGCGAGGTAGCTGCCAGCTCTTTGGTCTCCTGTAAAGACTTTTTGCGCTGGAGCCCCACGGACCAAAGGTCTCAACTCCGAATGGACGAAGTTTGTATTTATCTATATAAGTAAGTAGTTTGTCTGTTGTACCTACCCATAGTACAAACTTTGAAAGAAAGAAAAAACATTTATTTTCTCAAATATGCTATGAAATATTGACGTTATGTTCCTTATAATACGCCACGAAGGGTCACGTTGCAGGTGCAGGTACAGCCGGTGCAGGTGCGCCTAGACGAGAGGTCAATAATGGAATTTCATACAACATTGCTGGCCAAGGCCAGCAAAGTGATCGTCTATTGTTTCATACCATGACGTTTATAGGTCTATGGCATCATAGCATTTAGCCATTAAAAAAAAACTATAAGCAATATTTGCGTTTTGGTTCATTAAGACATTATGCCACTACGCTTATTTAAGGTAAGGTAAGATGCTGAAGATGATGATGATGATGATGATGATGGTGATGGTGGTGATGATGATGATGGTGTGATGATGATGGTGATGATGATGATGATGATGGTGGTGATGGTGTTGATGATGGCGGTGAAGATGATGGTGATGGTGGTGATGATGATGATGGTGTGATGATGATGGTGATGATGATGATGATGATGATGATGATGATGATGATGGTGATGATGAGATGATGATGATGATGATGGTGATGATGAGATGGTGATGATGATGTTGATGATGATGATGATGATGATAGTGATGATGATTATGATGATGATGATGATGGTGATGACGATGATGTTGATGATGATGATGATGTTGATGATGATGATGATGGTGATGATGATGATGGTGGTGATGGTGATGCATGTTGAGAAAAACTCTATACAAGCCTTGGCCACGAACAGGGATTGCCGGCCTCGTATCTCTAGATGGCCTCGTTAACACTCGGCCATCTATAACTACTCGGCCGGCAATCCCCTATTTCGCGGCCACTGCAGTAATGTACTATTACAACATCACAAGACACATCATCAATATTTTTACAAAACAAAAGACAACACGAAAGCTAAAGATAGAATGTGTCATTGCGGTTGCAAATCGGACACTGGCTCAGCATAATGCTTTATGCGTTATGCTTTGCTTAGTTTGGTACTAAGTAGATCAATTGGTGTCAATCATCCCAAGAATTATTTATTTATTTACTTATGTACTCCTATCAAATAACATAAAATTTTATGATAATAATAGAGTAAATACATTATTGCATATTGTCCAATAAAAAAAGACCAGTGGTTAGCGAATCTGACTATGAAGCTTGATGTCCCGGGTTCGATTTCCGGTCGGACCACATCATCATCCCAGCCAGAATAAGGGCTTGGGCTGTAGTTCCCACACTTCATTAAATTTCTTTGCAAGTGTGTGTAGGTTTCCTTCACCATCCATCGCACATAAATTCCGAAAAACTTGAGCTTGAGAGGCCTCTCATTCTGAGGAGAGGCCTGTGCCGTACCTATATAGACTGAGATGATACTTATTCGGTGTTTACCATCATGTTTGTTAATCTTATTCTAATATATAAAAATCTCGTGTCACGGTGTTTGTTATTGAACTCCTCCGAAACGGCTTGACCCATTTTTATGAAACCTTTTTGTCCATATTTGGTAGGTCATAACCTATTCTCAGACTATTTTTCTTCGCCGACGGAGTCGCGGGCAACAGCTAGTAATGTTATAAAAATATTCAAAAGGAATTTAAACTGAATATCCTGCCTAGAGATAGAAATACTTCTAGAACTGTGGGATCAATGTTTTATTTCTTCAAGTTTTAAAGTGACTAATAGCGATAGACACTTTCAATTTGAGATCACAAATATCGACTAGGGATCGATTTTTTAGAACACCGCGGGATGATGGATGTTTTAAACATTCATAGTAACGACATGCGGCGTTTTATAGACGGCTACAAACACTCCTTATAAGGATATAAAACAAAACTCTGTACATGAAACATTTATGATACTCGTACGACTGATATGATGTTTTTTACATTTTCAACCCCCATGGCGGCATTTTGTAAAAATTCCAAAAAATTCACGAGAATCGGTTGAAATATATGACACCTAGAAGAGGACAGCCGTAATCCGCTGGGCATTTTCGGAAGACATACGAAATCATTTTTTCCCATGTTGAAACGGAACGCTTCGCTCCCACTTCCTGCTCGCTCGGTCAAAACGACACTACACTGGACTCATTAGTAAAAACTTGGCTATTACATAATCTGGTGGCAATCATAATGGTCTCTCAAGGAGAGGGTCTGTGAGTTTCTCGGAATTTATGTGCGAAGTTACATTTGAAATTTAACCATGAACTTTACAGTGAAGGAAAAAGTTGTGAGGAAAACTGCACACAACTGCAAAGAAACTCAATAGTGTGAAGTTCCCATTCCGCACTGGGCCCACGTAGGATTATTATTAGGCCCAAGCCCTCTAATTCTTAAGAAGAGGCCTGTGCTTTGCAGTGGGACGCATGTAGGCTTGGAATGATGTTGATGGATGATACTGGACTCAACACTAGTTCCTTTAAGCAGATTAGGAAAACTTATTGATTCCACAATTCAGGGTAAATCAAGTCCAACATTTTAATTTCGCATGTATTAAACTGCTTGTTTTTTAGGGTTCCGTACCCAAAGGGTAAAAAACGGACCCTATTACTGAGACTTTTTTTTTTTTTATTCAGAAAGAAACAAACAGTCACATTGGTACAATAGTAACCATAAAACAATGAGTAGAAAATAGACCTATAGTTTCCTTAATTGTATAGATACAATAACGTTAGCAAAAAAAAAAACGCGACACAGCAACCAGTCAAGCAAACGCAAACAGTAATTAATTAACTACTATACAATGCGTGTCATATGTATTTACTATTACAAATGTTACACAAACATGTGAGTGAACGATTCTAATCCAAGCTGTAATTTTCTTAATTATTAACAATGAAATTACCTACTAAAACTATTAATAACTTATTATCGATTAGATTAGCGTTAACAGTTGGAACTAACAGGCCGAAGAGCCTGCTTAAATGCTTCTTTTAATGATTTTAAAGTGCAGTTAAATATGTCAATGTCCAGGGAGTGTTTCATTTTCATTCAAGTATTTACAAGCACGCCTAATAAATACATTTCTAGCATAACAGGTTCTACTTCGTGAGATTGAGAAAAGATTTTTTCTTCGACAAAGACGCTCACGTCTACGGGGAACTCTAAAATTAATCTTATATAGTAATGAAGGGGCTTCTAATGTACAATGCAGGATTTTAAATAGCAAGGCAGAATCGACGCAGTCACGGCGGTCGCTAAGCAATTGCATATTGTGATGTTTACAGGAGTCAATGTAATCTTGGTAAATATGTCCAGTTCTGTAATCGAGCGACTTGACAACTTCGCTGTCTCTCCGTCTGTCTGTCCGTCCGTCTGCCACCAGGCTGTATCTCATGAATCGTGATAGCTAGTCAGTTGAAATTTTCACTAATGATGTATTTCGGTTGCCGCTATAACAACAAATCCTAAAAAACAGAATAAAATAAATATTTAGGGGGCTCCCATACAACAAACGTGATTTTTTTGCTAGTTTCTGCTCGATATTGATAACGGCAACAGGTAGACGCTTGAAATATTCACAGAATATTTATATTCACTTTAAAAATAAACAATTAAATTAAAATAAAACAAATATTTAGGGGGCTCCCATACTACAACAAACGTGATTTTTTAGCTCGTTTTTGCTCGATATTGATAACGGCAACAGGTAGACACTTGAAATATTCACAGAATATTTAGTTATATATTCACTTTAAAAATAAATAATTAAATTAAAATAAAACAAATATGTAAGGGGGCAGGCATACCATCTGTCTGAATGGTTACTATTGATTGTGACCTATACCAATATTTGATACTATTTATGTAAAAAAAGCCACCATGATAGTATTTATGGCAAAAAAGTCACCAACGTGATTTTTTTGCCGTTTTTATATGTAATGGTACGGAACCCTTCGTGCGCGAGTCCGACTCGCACTTGGCCGGTTTTTTACTGTCGCCAACCAATAGCCAGTAAAGATGGCAACTCAGCATTCCTGTATAATATTTTGCAAACAATACCGTCCGCAAAAAGGGCAAAAGTGACCGCGACATGCGCTTCAACTGATATCGGAAACGTTGTAAATCGTAATTCGATAACGCAACCACTACCTTCTACATTATTGTCACCTGGCGATTGTTTTGAAACGCGAAAGTCCATTGCGCGTTCTCTTCTACTGTCGGAAACCTGCAGTGAATAAGGCAAGCAATGTGTGCTGCAGTTTGAATGGGGAAAAATTGTGAGATTGGGAATGGGATTAGCGAGTTATTTTTGTAGTACAGTAAATTGTGGTGAGAAAATGAAGTAAGGTTGTTATTGAATTAATGTTGAGCGTTTACAAGATGTTTAGCAGTTAAGTAGGTACTTATATACATTAAAATTTCTTTAATCTAGATTTAAAATTAATAAGTACGTAATATGATTGGGTATATCGCCATACGTGTATAATCGCACGTAGTATTGGCATGGTGACAGAAAATAATTACTGTTTTTAAATAAATATTGAAGTAGTTAGTTTCCATTCTAGTTTAGGAATAGTTATTTGTTATACAAGGGGGGAAAGTTGTATTTTACCTGCGAGTGTCCATTTGAAACACAAGCTATCGAAAGGATTCTATGATTGACCACGAGCGAAGCGAGTGGTTCAAAAGTAGAATCCTTTCGATAGCGAGTGTTTCAACACACGAGACGTAAAATAACTTTTCACCCGTGTATAACACAAAACTTTTCACCTCACTACAGCGAGGAAAATAAGAAAAAGGGTTTGTACTATCAATTATTATTTATTTATTCACTCAAAATAATTGAAATTGTGCTAGTTAGTTTTAGTAGTTAGCTAGTTCACACACACCATTGAGTTTTTTCGCAGGTGTATGAACGATGTTTTCCCTCACCGTAAAGCTCATGGTAAATTTCAAATGTAATTTCGCACATAAATTCCGAGAAACTCAGAGATGCGAGCCGCGATTTGAACCCACGACCCTCTGCTTGAGAGGCCACAGGTCAAACCGCTAGGCCACCACGGCTTCAGATATATAATATGTATTTACAATAAATAAAATTTCTATTAATAACTATAAATACTATAATATTGTCGCACAGTTATTCGTCGAACGTCGGTCCGGTATTGTCACCGCGCGCAAAGCTATCGCCGCTGAGTGCGCATCCTTGTCGGGCGGCGCGCGCGCCGATTTACGCGCCCGCTGGCCCGTAGATTAGCCTGATAGACGCGTTTGTTTTGCTCAGATTCTGGACGATAGTCTTTCTGCGAATGTCGCGGAAGTAGTTCCATAAACTTTGAGCACAGAAAGCTATATTTATCTCCGTACTACGTTAGTACTCCTACTTACCTACCTGAATTCTGTACGCATTTGTAATATCTAATGAATAATACGGGCGAATACGGGTGAATAATATGGACGGACGATTTGGTGAAGGTCGCAGGTTCAAGTTGGACGCAAGTGGCTTCCAACCGTAATGATTGGGTACCAATGAGGGAGCCCTATGTCCAGCAGTGGACGTCTTGCGGCTGAAATGATGATGATGATGAATGAATAATGCCTCACATAACCTCAATATTTAAATATTTATTGTATGTATAGAACGTCTAACCTTCGCCTATGTCAGGGGTCAACAACCTTTTGAAACGAATGAGTCAAAAGCTAAAATTAAACACAATTTCCCAACTTTTCAATTTCCCAATTTTTCATTCCAGTATTTATAGTATTTGCTTACATAAATTAGATGTTTTGCTGAAAATACAAATACAAATACAAATATTTTATTTAGCCAAAAAAATGCTTATTTTACTTACATATTTTATTATATGGTAAATAACCAAAGGCAGATTAAGCGTCAACTGACCCCCGTACTAGTATAAACTGTATCACGGGGGATCAAGAAATATATAAATAGCAGAAATATAGATATAGTTCTTACTTATGGATGGGGTGCAATATTTGAGAGTTTTAGTTTGCTGATCGAAGGTTTTAGTAATAAAATAATTCAAATAATATTTTTTGTTAAGTGAAGCGGAGAGAGATCTTCGCGCTCTATATGCGGAAAACAGCTTGGCGTCAAATCGTCTAGGAGGCCAAGATCCACTTTGCGTCCCTGAGCCAGTGCAGTAAGTAAGTAATAAATTATTACTAATAATTTTTGATTATGGAACGTTACACCGAAAGAGCGAGATACGGCTCGCGAGTCTTACATAACGGGCATGCCAACCCAACCCATAGAAAATATGCACCATAACGATATTCCAGCACACTTTAGCACCATGGCATCGCCATCAATAGCCCAAATTAGATCAGGCGGGGACCACAGAGTAGCGTGTTTACGATTATTAGCCGAAAGGGGAAGAAATCGAATAATGTCGAATACTGTTTACTGTTATTATTGGGGTTGTTAGTTATTGCATTATCGAAGAAGCTCAAATAATATTTTAGAAAAGGTTTGAGAGGCAGGCTCGTTACTGCACCAAATTTATTTTATGGTTTGGATACGTAATTTGGATGACAATTATCAATCACGTTTTAAAACAAGTTTAACTCGACATGTTTCGGGCTAATCCGTAGCCCTTCTTCCCGGAGTCACACGTCACCGCGGCTGCCACACGCGGACTCCGCACGCACGTGCCCGTGCACTCTTTTTAAGACGTAAGTGATCCGCTTATTTTCACTATGGTGAGTCTCACGGTAGTTTCATGTTAAAATAAGTATCTTATTTAATTGTGTTTTACAGTTAATATAAGAAACATATGTCTGTGTATAGACAAATGAGGACAGACAGTTAAATCACATGACCTATGTTTGTCATATCATAACATTCTATATACTTACTAAAGCGATTTCACCATCACCATGGACTACGACCACACGAACCACGGACTGCCGAGCGCGGCGTGGGACATCCACCAATGAGATGGACGTACGATATATTAAGCCGCTTCCAACCGTAATGATTAGGTATCAATGAGGGAGGTCTATGTCCAGCGGTGGACGTCCTACGGCTGAAATGATGATGATGAAAGCGCTTTGGCTTGATCTTACCCCAAACGCATTCCAAGAGTTCATCGGCCTTAATAACTCAATAACCGACAGCCGAATATTTTGTCACCGACCGATATAAATATATCGACGATTTATCGAGCGACAAACCGTGTAATTACTGCGCGGCGCAGCGGGCGACGATGGCCTGACACGATATATCGACGCGGTTTTTAAATTGTTTATATCCTAACTCATATTAAAATCGTGACTTAATTCTTGGAAATTGTGTGAGTGTCTTGTGAAAGAATGAAAGTTATTTAGCAGCAATTTTGCACAGAGAAATAAATGTTGCCTTTCCTGCGTTCCTGTCGGATAAAAGTAATGGGCCGCCGGCGGATGCAAAATACGTCAAAATCATGTCAAACGATTACGTAATTAACGATAAACGATAACGATATACGTTATTGAAGCCGTGATGGCCTAGTAGTTTGACCTATGGTCTCTCAAGCAGAGGGTCGTGGGTTCGAGTCCAGGCTCGCACCTCTGAGTTTTTCGGAATTTATGTGCGAAATTACATTTGTAATTTTCCATGAGCTTTACGGTGAAGGAAAACATCGTGAGGAAACCTGCATAAACCTGAGAAGAAATTCAATGGTGTATGTGAAGTTCCCAATTCACACTGGGCCCGCGTGGGAACTACGCCCAAGCCCTCTCATTCTGAGAGGAGGCCTGTGGGACGTATATAGGCTGGGATGATGATATACGTAATTATGGATGGACTATAATTGGTTTAAAAAAAGAGAACATAATTGCAAAATAGTTAAAAATATTAATGTTGCAGTAAATTATCATGATTTTTTCTATATAACATACTTTCAGTCCATTCTTTTTATGGCTTCGATCCAAGTTGATCAAAGTTTTATGGTTCACTACCCACATATATACGGAAAATTATCAATCTATATCTACAGATTTAAGAGATGCGTACTAATTCGAAAAGTGATCTTCACCATTAATAATAAAATTATAAATTGAAAAAATTGGTCTTTTTACGATAACAATGACAATTCGATCTTCTAAATCACGCAGTCCGTAATAAATAAAGCGAGCTGAGCCTAGATCGATTATAATATAACTTTAAACAAGTTCCAGGATTTTTTGTGATAGCGTATGAAATAACATTTTTATTCTAATAAACAACACAGCTATATCTCTCTCTGCGTGTCTACAAGTAAAAATATGAAGGTCGTTGTTACCTTAATGTTAAATTAGGTGATCCATCTCAGGCCAAAGGGCGCTAAGGGTCAAATAAATTAGTTGGGGACAGTGGGGATAATAAACACTGCGAAATGGCCGCGCCAAATAACTTGTTACGCGTGGCCCTGTCCTCCCCTATTGACTAATTACTACACTTTGTTTTAGGAACACCCTGTACCGTTATTGAGTGGAGACACAATTAACTGGCTCCAGATGAGGGTTGTAGAAAAACAGTGAGCGGTAATGATCATTATTTTGTGAAACAAATCAAGCAGTTCGGTGTCAAATCATTAAATCGATGGGTGGTTGTAAATATTTTGCAATGTGATTCGCAATTTTGCATTCAATCTTGTGAATCCTCAAGGTTCCATATCGCTTGTATAAACGGAAGCCTTATTTGCTCATTTATCTCTTCGTCTGTGTATCCCTCTATCAGCTGTGAATTTGGAACCACATAGGCGACATTTGAAATATTCACAGAACGCGTATTACTATGTGTGCTACATACAATAAGTGCGAGTCGGA
Organism: Archips xylosteana; assembly: GCA_947563465.1. Classification (NCBI taxonomy): domain Eukaryota; kingdom Metazoa; phylum Arthropoda; class Insecta; order Lepidoptera; family Tortricidae; genus Archips; species Archips xylosteana. Next base: position 6,409,063 of record OX387360.1, read on the forward strand.
CTCGCGCACGAAGGGTTCCGTACCATTATCTATAAAAACGGTAAAAAAATCACGTTTGTTGTATGGGTGCCCCCCTTAAAAATTTGTTTGTTTTAATTTAATTATTTATTTTTAAAGTGAATATATAACTAAATATTCTGTGCATAATTAAAACGTCTACCTGTTGCCATTATCACTATCGAGCAAAAACGAGCAAAAAAAACACGTTTGTTGTATGGGTGCCCCCTTAAATATTTATTTTATTCTGTTTTTTAGTATTTGTTGTTATAGCGGCAACCAAAATACATCAGCCGTGAAAATTTTAACTGTCTAGCTAACACGGACGGACGGACGGACAGACGGACGGACAGCGAAGTCTCAGTAATAGAGTCCTGTTTTTACCCTTTGGGAACGGAACCCAGAAAATGAAAGGTGATTCCCATGGGTCTCATTCTAAATCCCTAACATCGTTTGTCCTAATGTAATGTTTGTCCAAATGACCGTTTGTCCTAACACTTTTTTTCTCGGAAACCGTGAATTTTTCAGGAACTTTTATGTGATTATCCTCTAGAACTCTATAGGTTAGGTTAGGTTTGTTTTATAAAAATCCAGAATAATTAATAGATTTTAAATAAAAAGAGTTAGGACAAACATTACATTAGGACAAATAATCATTAGGGATTTTTTTTTTTTTTTTTACCGTGATGACACCCAGGGCTTTGACATTTCTCAATGGAAGCCACATGTTAATATGTATTTATTAAGCTATAACAATTAAGAAAAAATAACAAAGAATAAAACTTAACTATAAACTAAATATTACAAACTAAATTAAAAACTAAACTAGATCTAAACAAACAAAAATAATACTATTACAAACTAAATTAAAAACTAAACTATATCTAAAAAAGGCCCCTGCGGCATTGTGCAATGCAATTTAGGGATTTAGATATAGAGCCGATTCCCATACAAGGATCATACATTTTAGACGTTTTTTACTTGACCTATACGCCTCTATTTGCCATAGTAAGGTGGTATAGAGTCCGAATCGCAGTAGGGTAGATTCGTCAACATGATTTCAGCCGATAGACGTCCACTACTGAACATGTCCTTCGCCAAACGTCCTGTGGCATCCGCATCCAACGCGTTCCCGCAACCTTAACCACGTTGTCGCTCCATCTTGTCTGAGGCCTACCTACGCTGCGTATGGTTAGGCAAGATTAGGCGACTATTATCCTACTTCCACATAATTTCATCACTAGTCTATTAGCCGGCTTACTGCAGCAATAGCCCTGTTCAGTTCACCAGACCTATTTCCTTTGCCTTTATTACTATTTAAATACCTAACAAATGTGTTGTAGAACTAAAACTAATAAGGGCCCTTCAGTCTGGGGCGAGATCTATTGCAGTGTCCGAGGCGAATAATTGTCTTGCAAGACAATTGTTGTGTAGTTGTGTAGGTATAGTGACGGACGGTCGCGGTCGCAGGGCGACAGACGAACGGTTCAGGGATGGCATTAAAAGGAAAATAAGATTGAGAAAATGAGCATTACCTGTGGGTATAGGTACGGTCAGCATCAAAAGTAGCCAACACAATTGGCAAGCAAGTAACACGGTTTGCATCTAACTGTAGACTGTAGAGCGACAAGGTATAAAAGTGACCAGCTACTTTTGATGGTGACTGTACATAACACTAGTTTTTAGCGGTGTCTTAGCTCACATGAGGCATTAGGGTAAAATCTTGCGCACGAGTGGGAAGAGCACGAGAGATATCTTTCGTACTCCTCGCACTCATATACGGCTGTATACTGGTGCCGGGCTGACTACCTGGGTACTTTACCCTAGATCAAATTTTGGGACTTTACAATTCTCTTGGGAATTTTAAAAATTATATTGTGGTCAATTAATTTAATCGACTTTTGTATAATGAATCTGTAAAACCATGTTTCAATGAGTTTGCTGACTAAAACGCTGAGTTTATCAGTGAACCGAATATTATCACTGCTCTTAAACATTCGTAAACATTCGTATCCGTCAGTAAAAGGACTCTGACACTGCGTGCCCATCAGTAAACCGGCCACTGATGCTGTGTATCCATCAGTAAAGAGGATACTGAAGTGGCGTGTCCATCAGTAAAGAGCCCAGCCCACTGATGTTGCGTTTCTCTCAGAGAACCGCGCACTGACGGTGTGTATCGGCATGGGCAGAGTTCGAAGACGAGGGTGGAGGGCACGTACATTATAATATAAATTCCCGAACTCCAACTAGGTACCCACCGAAATTGGCGCACTTCCTAATCTTTGTTCAATTTTGGTTTACTTTGTAAATCAGTAAATAGTTCGTACATGTAAACAGGCTACTGACGCTGCGTGTCCCTCAGACAGTCGCACACTGACGGTGTGTCCCGGCGAGTGCAGGGTCCGCAGACAAGGGCCGGGACACAAACGTCTTTAATTACCTTCCGAGTCCCGACTGCCCGCCGAGATTGGCGCACTTTGTAATCTTCGCTCAACTTTGTTTTGTTTTGTACGGTCGAGTACAAACCAACATTAAGAGGCATAGAAATGTTACCGTGTTTATTTTTCTTCCACAATCGATGTCGCCAGTTTTTCGCCTCTCCCGCTATCAATTAGCACACGTTTTTCTTATTTTTTTTCATTATGTTTTAATGTGTTATAGTAGATTACGGTACTCCCCAATGGAATGTATTTCTTTATAAAGCACCATCTCAGCAATTGTCCATTTTTTGAGCAGTTACGAGTAGTTCATTACAGAGCGAGTTGGGAAAATTAACTTATAGCTTTTGAACCAGACACGTTTTAACCTCGCGTTCATTTTTATCTCTTAACTTAGGATTAGTTCTGGTAGGAACTTTTATCTATAGGGAATTATAATACTTAGTTGCCACATTGGTTGCTTATTTCCCGGCTACTTAGTAAAATTCGTCACCAAACAAAAACGATCGACATCGAACATCCCAAGAACTCATTTTTCAAGCCGCTCACGACCGCATTAAACCCAATCCGCCTTAGGCCATCGCAAAACAAAACCTGCATTTAATCCCCTTGTTACATTGTCGGAGTGACAAACTCGTAAACATTTGTCACTGGCCGGACCGTCCGGTAATAGCAACCCACCATAATTACTAACCCACCAATTAATACGGACCCTTCGAACCCTACACACCAGCTCCATTGAAACCTTGAAGTATTGATGCTCGAGGCGATGAGGAAGGTCAATGCAAACTGGGGGGTATTACTTATTGATGCTCCGAAACGTTTAGTCGATCCTGCTCTAAATTTTACGAATAATTTACGTACAGGCACTCTTGACACCGTAGGGTTGATGCTTGGTTTATTATTCATTTGGATGGAAATAATTGATGTGATGGAAATTATGATTTGATTTATGTACAAACTCAAATTAGATTAAGTTAAATTAGTTCCAGTGGCGTCCGATAGATGGCGCTGTTACGCGCGGAAACATGCTAACGAAATGTTCTCGTGGATTGTATTAGATGTAAGTTAGTTAGTAAGCCGATTTGAACCTTCGGAACAGTTCAATAAATACATACAAGTGATTGTATAATTAGTACGCCTTGTTTTGTCATTTATATTCCCTCGAACCGAGTGCGCGTTTGTACATGGTCCTTCGAACCGGATAGTCAGACTGTGGCTATCTACGTAGTGGTTCGAAGTGAACTACACCTCCTGCTTGCACCCGTTGTGGCTGTGGATTGCAGTCCGTGGGGAGCAAGGTCAGATCGGCGACTGCCAGCGGCGAGTTGCAGACGGCAAACGCGGAGTCACGTGGTGATTTGCGGGCCGTAAGGAGACATCAGCGGGAGGAGAGGTCAACTACGTCACATCCGTTGGTATCCAAGGAAGTGTGAGTGAATGTGTGGTGGAAATCGTGAGTACTTTTAAATATATTTATTAAGTGAATTTGAACCTTAAAATCAAGAAACTATTTACTTAAACATTTGCAAGAAGAGATCGATTCCAAGCTATTGAAAATTCAAACTAAAAGTGCAGTGTAATAAGACTTGTAATTATTATAGTGAATTCATATTTGAGATAGATTTAGGACTTAGAATTGTAAGCGAAAAAACCAAGGAACGTGGAACCTATGCCCGATTTTCGCTAAGTGCTTTTATGTTCAAACACTTGTAATTTTTTCATCGCTTTGCTTTCATTTTTTCTAAGTCTCGGAACTTATACCCGATTTTGCTAAGTGTTTTTGTGGTCAAAAAGACTTGTAATTTTTTCATCATTTTGTTTTAATATTTTCTAAGTCAAAGTAAGTAAGTAAGTGAGTTTGGAACTTGTGAATTTATCTGAAAGGTTTGTTTATTTAAGTATTGTAACTGAGCGTAGACAATACAAAAAGTACCTGCAGTTGAATTAACTTGTTTCGGAAATTACTTTGTTGACAAAATGGAATCTTTACTTAATTTCCAAGAGGATGTGTTTATGCGATTGTCTAGAGCTCAAGCTAACTTTAAGAAATCGCCCAAAGAGCGAATTACTAAAGATTATGTGGAAAGTAGATTAGAATCCTTAGAACAAACATGGGCAGAGTTTAGAGACGGTCACAGAAACTTATTGCAAACCTGTGATCCTAAAGTTTTGAAAGTAGAACAATATTTTAAAGAAAATACATATTATACAGCAGAGGAATTGTTTACAGAATATAAATGTCAATTAAAGGGAATTTTGAATAAGCTTAAGGATAACGCAACAAATAACATACCTCAAGGCAATTCAAGTGCGAAACCGAACCATGTCAAATTACCTAAGATCAGTATACCCTGTTTTTCAGGCAAATATACAGAATGGACATCCTTTAGGGATTTATTTGTCAGCATGATCCACAAAAACGCGTCTTTGGATAATGTGCAGAAGCTCCATTACCTCAAGGGATATTTGACTGGGGAAGCGGAGCAGCTTATAAGGTTTATACCGATTTGTGAAGCAAACTATGAAAGATGTTGGAAACAACTGGAAGAGCGTTATAACAATAAAAAATATTTATCGCATTGTATTCTCAAGCGTTTATTAAGTCAGCGGAGTGCCACCTCCGAATCAGCAAGCTTTTTGAAAGAGCTTTTGGATACTTCTGCGGATTGTTTAAGCGCTTTGACCAATCTAGGTATTGACGTATCTTCGTGGGATATTATAGTAATACACCTGCTCACCCTAAAATTAGATGCAGAAACCCGTAAACAGTGGGAACTGAACGTCTCTCTAAATGTGACTTCAGATGAACTACCCACCTTTACTCAATTCAAAGAGTTTTTGACCAGTAGATTCCGTGCATTAGAGTTCATAGATCCCAGGCAACTTAACCATAAGCCACTAAGTCAAAATACTAGGCCCACGACTTCCAAGTCTAATGTTTTGCATGTTACCAAACCGAATGTTTCCTTAGCTTGTGAATTTTGTGGTGATAATCACAAGCTTTGTTTTTGTAAAAAGTTTGCATTAGAGGATTTCAATAAAAAACACGAATTCGTAACTAAAAATCGGATGTGCTTCAATTGTTTAGGGAGCAATCACTCTGTTCGATTTTGCCAAAAAGCCACCAATTGTCGGATCTGTAAGAAACGACACCATTCTTTACTTCACCCAAAAGGCGATTCATCAACACCTGCTACATCAGAGAACGTAGACCAAGCAGCTGCTGAAACTTCTAGAGAATCAAGTAGGTCGAATGGTGAGTCAAATCCAACCACTTCAATAGTGAACTGTTTTGCGAAGAAGAAAATCAACAATGAAATATTATTAGCCACAGCCCTTGTGGGGACTGAATCAAAAACAGGTCAAGGTCACATATTCAGAGCTCTCATCGATCAGGGATCACAAGCTTCGTTCGTGACAGAGGCTACAGTACAAAGCTTAGGCTTAAAAAAGATCTCTGTACATGAAAACATTTCAGGATTGGGGGGCGACCAATCATCAACAGTTGCAAAACACATGGTCATAATAAAAATACATTCTCTACTAGAGCCAAACTTCAAACTCGAAGTAAAGGCGTACGTGTTGAGAAACATTACCAGCCACTTACCTGGTAATCGTGTAGCTGCACCTGTCTGGTTAGAGCTAGAGCAGCTCACACTCGCAGATCCAGATTACGGGATACCCAGTAAAATTGATTTGCTGCTAGGTGCAGAAGTTTACTGTAAAATACTAAAGGACGGCATGACAAAAGGCCCATCTGGGACTCCTCTTGCGCAATCCACTGTATTCGGATGGATACTGTCCGGACCCGTGAACGCTTCACGAACCAACAATACAGTATCAGTACTGCATGCCTGTATAAGCGAAGATGACGTTCTCAAACGATTCTGGGAGTTAGAATCCGAGCCTAATATTTCAGCAAAGATGTTTACTGAGGAAGAACAGGAGTGCGAGCGGATCTTTGATGCCACAACTCAAAGAGATGAAACTGGAAGGTATGTTGTCAAACTACCTATTCGTGATGAAGTTCCTTTCGAGAAGAATGGGAACTCTCGACAGATTGCAATAAAGCGATTAAAAGCATTAGAGACAAAATTAGGAAAAGACGCAACTTTGAAGGCTAGATATACGGAAGTTATGAATGAATACTTACAGTTAGGTCACATGATGTTGGTCCCACAACCTGATGCTAAACGGGAAGAAGCTCGATACTTACCGCACCATGCCGTCATCAGAGAAGATAAGTCCACATCAAAGGTCAGAATCGTCTTTGATGCATCCTGTAAAGACGAAAAAGGTATATCCTTAAATGATGCGTTGATGGTTGGCCCTACGCTACAGCCTGATCTAAGACACCTTATTGTGCGTTGGAGAAAGTATCCGGTGTGCTTGACTGCAGATATCGTCAAAATGTACCGCATGGTGAGAGTTACAGCGGAAGATGCTGACTACCAGCGCATTGTATGGAGAGAAGATCCTGAAAGAGAAATAAAGGATTATAAATTACTGACAGTGACGTTTGGTACAGCCTCGGCCCCGTATTTGGCTGTCAAGGCTCTTAATCAAGTAGCACGGGATCATGAAAAGGAGTTTCCACTGGCAGCAAGCAGGGTAGCAAAAGAATTTTATATGGACGATCTGATGTCGGGTGCTGAAACTGTGGAAGAAGGAGTAAAACTTTACGAGCAAATGTGTGCTTTACTTAAAGGAGGTGGTTTTAAACTTCAGAAATGGTCCAGCAACAACCAGGAATTGCTACAACAAATTAATAAAAATGAAAGGGAGAAGGAAAAAGGAAAAGAAGAGGAGAAAAGCCTGGAAATAAAGGACGATAGTATAGTTAAGATTCTGGGACTCACCTGGAACCGGAAACGTGATGAGTTTCAGTACACCGTGAAAATGCCTCCGTTATCTGAACCTATCACAAAAAGATCAATTATTTCAGACGTGGCACGGCTTTTCGACCCTTTAGGCTGGATTGCACCATGTGTTATCACAGCCAAGATATTTATTCAGCGATTGTGGACAGCCGGTATAGGATGGGATGAAGAGCCTCCGACGGATATCAAGAACGATTGGCTTACTTACCGTGAAGAATTCCTCAAACTTTCCGATGTTCGCTTTCCTAGATGGTTATATACGAAGAGTGATGATCCAGTAATTGAATTGCACGGATTTTGTGATGCGTCGAACGTGGCCTATGCTGCTGCAGTGTACCTTCGCGTAATCAGCGCCTCTGGTAACATACATGTGTGCCTCATTGGAGCCAAAACAAAGGTAGCACCCATAAAGCAAGTCAGCATACCAAGATTAGAGCTGTGCGGAGCCGTGTTGCTAGCCAAATTGCTTGTAGAAATGGCAGAAGTGCTAGAACTCCCTAAGAGTCAAATCAGAGCATGGACAGACTCAACCGTAGTCCTCGCCTGGCTTAATAAGCATCCGAGTACTTGGAAAACCTTTGTAGCAAACAGAGTCTCAGAAATTCTAACTACATTGGATTCTTCGCAATGGTCGCATGTTCCTACAAAGGAAAACCCTGCAGATTGTGCATCACGTGGGGTTCGACCAGGAGAAATACAAGGACACGAATTGTGGAAACATGGACCTAGATTCTTGCAAAAGAACGAAATAATTTACGCCAAACCAAACAGTAACACAACACATGAAGAAGAGAAAGCTATAAACTCGCACGTCGGTGTCATAGAAGAAACAATATTAGACAGATTCTCTTCACTTACAAAATTATTAAGAGTCGTTGCATATTGCAGACGTTTTATCACGCGACGTGAATCGACAAAAATAGGTCAGAAACAACAGCTCAACAAGTGGGAATTAGATGAAGCGTTGCTCAAATGTTTGAAATTAGCTCAATCTTCAGCATTTGAGGCTGATATTTCAGAAATAAGAACCCATGGCTTAACAAAGTCAAAATCATCGAAACTTCTATCTCTCACTCCGTTTATCGATAGCAAAGGATTGCTAAGAGTAGGCGGAAGATTAGCACAATTACAGGATGAGGAGAATGTGAAGCATCCTATAATTTTACCGCACAACTCAGCTATGACAAAGTTAATTGTAGCCAATGCTCATGAAAGAACATTACACGGAGGAGTGCAATTAATGTTAAATTATATACGTTCAGCCTATTGGATAATCGGAGTGAAGAATCTGGTTAAACACTACCTACGTAACTGTGTCAAATGCATCAGATATAAAGCAGAACAACAAACACAGTTGATGGGGTCCTTACCTTCTGTGCGGATCACACCAGCCAGGCCATTCAGCCGCAGCGGTGTAGACTACGCCGGCCCTATCAACCTGAGAACCTCGAAAGGCAGAGGACATCATGCCTACAAGGGTTATATTTGTCTTTTTGTGTGCATGGTCACCAAAGCCCTACACTTAGAGGTCGTGAGCGATCTGTCCTCCAGAAGTTTCCTCGAAGCGTTCAAGCGCTTCGTAGCTCGACGCGGGCAATGTGTTGATCTTTACAGCGACAACGGAACAAACTTTGTCGGCGCATCGAAAGAGCTGAAAGCCTTGTTCAACTTGGAAAAATCCAGTATGGTACACGAAATAAGGGAATGTCTGGCAGTTCAGGGTACAACTTGGCACTTCATACCTCCTAAAGCACCTAACTTCGGCGGGCTGTGGGAGGCAGGTATTAAGTCTACCAAGTACCACATCAAGAGAGTAATTGGGGATTCAACATTGACATTTGAAGAGATGACTACCCTTCTTAGTCAAATAGAGGCATGCCTCAATTCACGCCCTATTTCATTGCTCACCAACGAACCAGGTGAACCAAACCCACTTACCCCAGGACACTTTTTAATTGGAGAGCCACTCGTCACTATACCAGAGATCAATTATGAGACCTCAATTGTAAGTTCACTTAAACGATGGCAATTGACTCAAAGAATGCTACAAACTTTTTGGCGTAGATGGTCAAACGAGTATTTGACACACTATATACACAGATACAAGTGGAACCACAGATTACCGGAACCCCAAATAGGAGACGTAGTGTTGGTGAAAGATGACGACTTACCTCCGGCAAGATGGCTTTTCGGTAGAATTGAACAGAAACACCTAGGCCCTGACAACCTTACTCGAGTTGTCACACTCAAATGCAAAAAATCTTTCATAAAACGCCCAGTGTCCAAGCTATGCATATTACCTGTGGCTAGAGATTGTGAAAATTAGTTAAATAATTAACTTAATGAATAAGTAACTAAGTAGTAAGTAAGTAATTAAGGTAATTTAACTATTGTTATTTTATTACTATAACTATTGTCTGTTTGTAATTGCCATAAATAAATGTTTTCATTAATAAGTCATATCTTTAGAACTAAGGATTACTTCTGTCTGTCTGATTAATTGTTATTGGTCCCACACATTGCCATGGTGGGCAGTTGATTAAGGACATTTTGTCCATGGTGGGCAGTATGTACAAACTCAAATTAGATTAAGTTAAATTAGTTCCAGTGGCGTCCGATAGATGGCGCTGTTACGCGCGGAAACATGCTAACGAAATGTTCTCGTGGATTGTATTAGATGTAAGTTAGTTAGTAAGCCGATTTGAACCTTCGGAACAGTTCAATAAATACATACAAGTGATTGTATAATTAGTACGCCTTGTTTTGTCATTTATATTCCCTCGAACCGAGTGCGCGTTTGTACAATTTACGAATGCGGTTTAACCTTCCGTTAAGTTCCTAATACTTTATGCTTATTATTGCTATAGTTTTTTGTGCAATTATTTGTAGAGGGGCGAGGTAACTTCAACAGAATTCTATGAATATACGTTTATAATTATACAACGGTTTGATACGTTACTATTGGAACGTAATCAAACTCGGAAGCTGGTAACTGACTGGTTTATTGATCTACCCACAATATGGACAACATGTAATCTTAGTAGCTACCCTACACTTTCCCCTGCTAATCAGAGTTACAGTCTTTCTTACTTATCTCTACGCTGAGCCCGTGAATGTGCACGCAATGCACGGGCTGACGCGTCCGGCATCGGGGGGAGCGGGGAAGCCGGGGAGCCCAGGCCGGGCTGCGGCCCCGCTGTCGCGCTCGGTGAACCCGATCGCTTTGTCTCTTCCCCGCCCGGCACCCAGTCGCCCGACGCGTCTTCAAATGACTCTTCGACATCCATTTCGACCGTACCCGTATCCTTATCTGGATCCACCCCGCTGGTTCGCGTCAAAGTATAGCGAGGCTTTTGGTTTACTGGGATAATTTGATCTTGGTGCCTCCGCCATTCCTTGCCGTTCCCCATCACAACCTTATACGAGACTGGACCCGTTCTACTAACAACCTGCCCTTCCGCCCACGTAGGGGCCTTCCCCGTATAATCCCGGGCGAGCACCACGTCGCCGACGCTGAAGTCGGCCGCGGGCGCGCCGCCCGCGCCGGCCGCCTGGCGCTGCTGCGCGGCGCGGGCCGCGACCGCCCGGTCGGGGCGCATCGCGTCGAGGCGCCCGCGTAATCGGTGCCCCACCAGGGCCACTGCAGGAGACACGCCTGTGGAGGCATGTTCACAGTTCCGATATTGGAACAAAAATTTATTTAAGGCATCGGATACTTTCTCGCCCTCTAGCCCTGCCCTCTTAATAACTTTCTTTACCGTTTTTACGGCATTTTCGGCAGCCCCGTTGCCCTGCGGTCTATATGGAGCCGAAGTGACATGTCTTATGTTATTATTATTACAATATTTTTTAAAGTCAACCGAAAGAAATGGTGGCCCGTTGTCGGTGACGAGCTGCGAGGGCAATCCGAATCTCGCGAATATCGCGCGGAATGCGGTTATAGTTGCATCGGCATCCGTGCGATTCATCATCATGACCTCGATCCATTTGGAGTGTGCATCTAACACGATTAAATATTTTTGACCCGCCCATTCGGCGAAATCAGCGTGGAGTCGATGCCACGGGGTTAGCGGAAATTCCCATGGGTGCAAAGCCGCGTGTGGCGGCGCGTCTCGCACGGCGCGACAGGCCTCACACTCCTTACACACTTTTTCGATATCATTATCTAAATTAGGCCAATACACATAACTACGAGAAACATTTTTCATTTTATTGATTCCTAAATGGCCTTCATGAATTTCTTTTAAAACCAACGAACGTAGGCTCGTCGGAATCACTATTCTGTACCGATACACGAGACATCCTAAATCCACAATTAAGTCGTCCTTTCTGGCAAAATAAGGCTTTTCGTCCTCGCAACTCGGTCCCGACGGCCAACCGAATATAACATAGCCAACAATTTTACACAGTACTCGGTCCTTTTTAGTCTCTTTGCTAATATCCGTAAAATGGACCGGCATCGAGTCTTCTACCAAATTTACGTAGCTCACTGCGGCATTTGAGAGCGGGCGACGCTCGCGTGGCAGCGGCAAGCGCGACAAAGCATCCGCGGGACCGTTGTCCTTGGACCTGACAAACTCAACCGTAAACTCATACGCTGCTAACCGCGCAGCCCAGCGCTGCAAGCGGCTCGCCGCTGTCTGCGGGATGCCTCCCCTGGCGCCAAAGATATAACTCAACGGTTGATGATCAGTACGAAGCACGAACTTTCTCCCATAGAGGTACTGGTGATGGCGAGTAACCCCGAAAAATATTGCCAGTGCCTCTTTATCCAGCTGACTATAATTTTTCTCAGCAGAGTTTAAAGTTCGTGATACGCAGCTGACCGGCCGCTCGGCGCCGCCCGGGTACCGGTGCGCCAGCACCGCGCCGAGCCCGTAGGCGCTGCTGTCTACGGCCAGCACAAGCGGTCGCCCCTCCTCATAGTGCGCGAGCACTCGTTCGCTCAACAGGGCCTGTTTGGCTTTCTCAAAAGCCTTTTCACACACAGGATCCCAATCCCACCGCGTCTCTTTCTTTAATAAAGCATGCAACGGATGCAACAGAATACTTAAATTGGGAATAAACTTACCGTAGTAGTTAATCATGCCTAAAAAACTTTTCAATTGAGTTACATCGGTGGGAGTGGGTGCGTCTGCTATAGCACTTATTTTTATCTGGTCCGGATGCAATCCTACCTTATCGATAATAAAACCTAGGTATTTCACACTTTGTTGTAAAAAACTACATTTACTTATCTTAACCGTGAATCCCATGTCTCGTAACCGTCCAAGTACAGCGTTCAGATTCCCTAAATGTTCTTGACGCGTTTTTCCCGTCACACATACGTCATCCAAAAATACTACCGTGCCCGGCACGCCCCGAAGCGTCTCTTCCATCAACTTCTGGAATTTTTCCGGTATACATGACAGACCGAAAGGCGTGCGGCGATACACGAACGTCCCTATGTGCGTAGTGATCGCGGTATAAGGTTGAGAATCTTCCGTTAATAGCACTTGTTGGTATGAGTGTTTTAAGTCAATTTTTGAAAATTCTTCACCCCCGCTAAGGGTCGCAAACAACTCTTCTATTCGTGGCAATGGATAGAAATCGCGTTTTAGTTTCGGATTCACTGTGATTTTGTAATCGCCGCAAATCCGTATATCGCCGCACTCCTTAATTACTGGAACAATCGGCGTTCCGTACTGCGAGTGGTCAACGCGGTAAATAGTGCCCTCCTGCTCGAGCCGCCGCAGCTCATTCTCGACTCGCGCGCGCAGGGCGATAGGCACCGGTCGCGCCCGCACATAAACTGGTTCATCATCTGATAGCTGTAATTGGATGGTTTTTTTACAAGTTCCCAACTTATCTGTAAATACCTCAGGGAATTCGGCCGCTAGCCGACTGACGAAACAGTCGTCGATAATTTCATTGAAATTTATTTGTTTTATATTGAGAGCTCGTATCCACTCTCTGCCCAACAGTGGGCGTCCCCCATTCTTAATGATGTGCAAATGTAATCCCTTAGCGGTGTGTGAACCCAGACTAACATCGACCGTTATTGCACCGAGTGACTCGATTCGTGAGCCGGCGTAGCAGCGTAAAGTTAAATGATCAGGAGTAATAAGTTTGTGTGTAAACATACGATGGTAAAAGTTCTCACTAATTGCTGAAATACGGCTACCGGTGTCGACTTCACATTCAATCGGATTTCCGTCAATCTCTACGTTAATAAAATAAGGTTTGGTACCTTTGTTCGCCAAATCAATGTTAAAAAAATCGTCGTCCTCGGGATCCACTTCACTCACAAAATGTTGACGGCCCATTGCACGTCCTGGATTACGCACTTCCTTACACATCACCCGCAAATGGCCTCGTTGGTTGCACTCATCACAATTGAACTGAGCGAAACGGCATCGATCCGGCCGATGTGCCCTGCCGCACCGCCAGCACTGTTCCCCCGTCACGCTGCTGCCGGCGCCGCCGCCGCCGCCGCCGAAACCGCCACGGCCGCCGCCGAAACCGCCACGGCCGCCGCCGAAACTGCCACGGCCGCCGCCGCCGCCGCCGCGGCGCGGCGCGCCGCCCGCGCTGCTTCTCGGTACCGCGCCTCTCGCGCTCGTTCGGTGCAGGCTATCACCCGCCTCGCCGCCGCCGCCTGAGGTCGTGGCTGCCACCGTTGTGGCGCCGCTCACCTCCGCATGTTTTTCTGCGGCCTCCAGCGACAGAGCCAGTTCCACAGCTTGCCTGTATTGAATATTTCTCTCCGCAAAAATGCGTGACCGCATCCCTTCGTTTGCGAGACCGGACACGAACTGGTCCCGTAAATTCTCTTCTAACCCCGAACCGAAATTACACGTTGTAGCTAGATGTTTAAGTTCTTGTAAATAAGTCGTGAGCGATTCACCCGCTAATTGCCGACGTAGTCGAAAAATGTGTCGTTCTGCGATCTCTGAGCGCTGTGGCTCCAAATGATCTGACACTAGTTTGACCAACTCGTCAAACGTCTTGTCTTCGGGGTGCGCCGGTGAACACAAATCACACATCAGTGCATAGGTCGGCTCCCCGACCACGGTGATTAGCATCGGAACGTGCAAGTCATCTTTGACTTCGTTTAGCAGTATATATTGTTTCACTCGCCGTATATACGCCGGCCACTGCTTAGAACTTAGGTTAAACGGTTCTAATTTACCGATCGGCATTGTTTATAACACTTAACACGCGTGATTTTTAATATTTAGAGTATAAAATCCCGACTCGTCGCCAGTGGAACGTAATCAAACTCGGAAGCTGGTAACTGACTGGTTTATTGATCTACCCACAATATGGACAACATGTAATCTTAGTAGCTACCCTACAACTATCAGCAAAACCAAAACCAGATCGTGACAAATGCGAAGTAAAAAAATCTGTGACTAAGATATTACCTGTTTATATTTGTTGTTTTCTGGTCTGGTTGCTTATATTTTTTTCCCAGAGCTCCGTTTCAATTTGAGCTAAAATGATGTCGTATGTCCAGCGGATGTTGTCATCTACAAGTTCCATTTCTCAACAGATTCTTGTTAGATTTTGTGAACATATTGTGCGATTATTGCACCTACAGATTCTTTTGTCACTTTAAACATGAAACTACCGTGAGACTCACTCATAGTGAATATATTCGGATCTCTCACTTCTTAAAGCGAGTTTAAGTATTACAACTAACATTATTAGAAGTAAGCACCTACTAACATTTTATTAGTTATGGTCTATCCCGACCTAAGAGAAAAAAAGATGATGAATGTAAGAAAGAATACTATGAGGAATGGAAGTGCGAGAAGCATATATGCGAGAACTAGTATGAATGAGAAAATTAGGATTATTGTGAACATAGACTCCGACTAAATTGAAGGTTTAGTTAAAAAAAAAATTAGTGTAAGGTACTTGAAAGAAATGATTTATTATTATTATTAATCTGTAGCTATTTATATTTATATAAATACCCATAGACAAATATGATAAAAAAATCATGGCAATATTCTTAAACGTGAATCGAATAAGCACTATTTTTTTCTTTTTTTTAAGCTTGAATCTATGACCTATCAAACTCGATTTTAGTAGGTAGTATTGGCAGCCCTGTTAGCCTTGAGTAATCGTCGGGTGTCCATTCCGTCCTGCTCATTACTGATGCCCGTCACTGTCCGATCAACATCAACACTACACAACACCAACATAACAAAACACAATTATGTTGATCGCTCTCCAGTAATCCGATAATTTATTATAATGTGGGCTATTTTTGCCAAAATATAGTTATGCTGTTCGGTTTGAGATGTCTTTTCAACGGATCTCTTAATATGCAGAGTGACCATGGTACTGACAGCGGATAAGGATGCGTTCGTGTTACGCACACATACTCCACTGATACGTTTACAACTAGGTACGACCCCATAGTGAAGCACCGCGTCCACGTCCACGTCTATACTCTGTGATACAAGGAAAATAAACAAACACCAAATGACGAGGTATCCATAAAAACATCCAATCAAGTTTGTAGCGACGACTAATGATTGCCTCTTGGTCACCATTAACACCTTTTCCCAACCATACCAACAAATTTCACCCCTACAATTCCCACATAGGGTTCGAAACGGAATGTGGAGGCGAATAGGTGTTGGCTAGTTTGTAAGAAACAGCGAAATGCGTCCATAAACTAGTTGTTCTGCCGAATGACATTACTGAGGACGTGGTTTAGGACGTTGGGCTCCAAGAAAAGCGTTTTTTATGAAATAGAGTGGCAAACAGCGTTGCCACATTTTTTTGGGTTAAGCGGGATTCTTAAACCTTTCGGATCAAAAAAGCGGGATTCTTTTGTCGACAGCGGGACATACCAAAAAAACATACTTTTTGAATTCCAAATTACGTTTTTAATATTTTTTTTTCTCATATAATACAAAATTAAACATTAAGAAACAATAACAAAATATCTAACTTAAAAACCAATTATAATGGTTAATGATTAATGATGATTTTATAATAATGATTCAATCCTGTAGAGAAACTTTGAGCATAGCCCTAAAAAGAATAATATTCTATTTTGTTTCTTCTGTTCCCACTCTCCGCTGCCCATTGAATACTCGCCTGGAGCCCAAAGTTAGTGGCCCCACGCGTGGGGACGCGTCGTTACGCCGCCCTATCGCGTAATTAACCGCTGTCCGCCGTCAATTTGTGATTAGCTACTGGAAGTGTTTGGTGCACAAGTTACAAGTTACTTGCATTATAATATGATTTCCTCTCGTCCACAGAAACTTTGACTGGTAGAGATCCCTTAAAGGGAAAAGTTCTTTTTGTACATTACATACATACATATTTGCTAAAGCGCTAGAGCCACTCTAGCAAGTACGTATCAATCAATCATCATCCTCCCATCCCAGCCTATATACATCCCACTGCAGGGCACAGGCCTCCTCTCAGAATGAGAGGGCTTGGGCCGTAGTTCCCACGAGGGCCCAGTGCGGATTGGGAACTACACACACACCATTGAATTTCTTCGCAGGTTTCGGCATGTTTTCCTTCACTGTAAAGCTCATGGTAAATTACAAATGTAATTTCGCACATAAATTCCGAAAAACTCAGAGGTGCGAGCCGGGATTTGAACCCACGACCCTCTGCTTGAGAGGTCATAGGTCAAACCGCTAGGCCACCACGGCTTGAGATATAGGTATGTATAATATGTATTTACAATAAATAACATTTCTATTAATAACAATAAATACTACAATATTGTCGCACAGTTATTCGTCGAACGTCGGTCCGGTATCAAACAATAAGAGTCAATTCAAAAAAAGATTTCGGAGTTTCTTTGCCGAGGTCTATACGAATGAACTACAATTACAATTAAGTATTAATGTATTACAATTATGCCCTCCCATTCCACTACCAACCGCATGCGCAGCATGTAAGTATAGTGGCAGAGGAGTATCATGGTAAAAAGTTGTTCTTAAATAGATTACACACATCATTATAAAATTCAGTTGTGCGTCCTTTGTATTTCTCCAAGATCAAATCTTAATAGTTGTGAAAGGATTTTTTTAAATCATTTTAGTAGTTCCAGGGTTATTTTTTTATAAATAAACACAAAAAAAAACAGTTTTTGTTCTTGGCTGTACATCCTTGTAGGATTCCGTCGTCCTGCCAATACGGACGCTTCATTAGTTGCCATCGTAAAGGAGACGCGTCGAATGGCCTCATTAAGTAGCACTTATTGCTATCGCTATCGTTATCATATCATTTGACTGTTGGCGCATTAACCAAGCGAACGATTCTGTAACTTTGCTTAGTTACCTCTTATTTAAATATTAAAAAAATATATTACGATGCCTACTTAATTTTACGTAGGTGATGTTACATGTTTCATCTAGTGAAAAAAGGCCAAACTATTTACATGCTATACATTTAATACTCTAACTACTCTAAGTTTTTCCTTAATAGGTACCTTTAATATTCATCTCTTGACTCCCGAAAATGAAAATGAAAAGAAAAAGAACAAATAAATGATTCATGACTTCAGTCATAACCTTTAACGCAATAAAGAACTTAACCTTGAGTAAAATATTTTATATTTATTTCAAAAAGCCTGCGTTGCTTAATACACTTCAGCAGTTAGCGCGGCTACTAAAATGCGGCAAAAACATCGAGGTTTAAGGATATTTAACATGATCAAGTCGTGACTACCTCTACCTCTACTCACGGGGGAATAGCAGTAGTTAAGCTTGAAGAGAATTAAAAATACCAAAAATGATAGCAATTCCGATGGCAATAAGGCTTCACTAATGAGGTGATAGGGGACAGCGTCTCACGCTGATGGAATGGCGTCTAATTTTGTGCAACACGGAAGCAGGAAATAAACAAGACATTTTGTTTAGCAGTTACTCGGGTTTACAGCTGCGCTTGTTTACTGACGCGAGCATGAAGTCCAGGGAACTTGTACACTGTGACGTCATTGGAAAGCAGCATGGCGGACGTTATGCGGCAATTACAATAGTCGACGACCGCATGCCACATATGCGGTGGCCGCAACAGTGTAAAGAACTCTGTTGTCGGCCGCATTCGGCGAGCGACAGCTGCCACCGCCTAGATATGGCCACCGCATTAGGCGGAAAGACTATGTGAAGACGACGTTCGTTCGCCGAAGTAGTTCGAAACAAATTCGGCGACCATATTAGGGCTGGCGCTCACTGTCGGCATGGCACGGCATGGCATTTTATTACTATCAAGTTATTTTAAATCTTATTTCAATGAGTTTAGAATTCATGTTTTATTTCGATACCACGACGCCGCGACGTGCCGAGGGATGACGCAACGCATAACCAATAAAGTAACATGAATTCTAAACTCATTGAAATAAGATTAAAATATCTTGATAGTAATAAAATGCCATGCCGTGCCATGCCGTCAGTGAGCGCCGGCCCGGCCAACGAAGTACCTAGTGTAATTGTCGCAGATGACACGATTTTAGAAGCTTTTTACTAACTTGCAATGTATGTACGGGTCAAATCTTGGAAGTCGAATTTGACCCACTTTCAGTGGTTGGATTTACTTGAAATTTGGTATACTTATGTAGGTTGGATGACAATGCAAGTACAGTCAACAAAAAGTACAGTTAGCGAAAAAGCTTGCATTGAAAATGAAATTTTTAACAAAAACTTTTTTATAGATTATTTGAGTGTGGCGGGTACGCCCGTGACTACTCAGTTGTTTTTTTCCTATTTATAAGGTGATTTCAAACAATGCCATTACATATTGTCTTCAAGAATGAATTTCATTGAAATAAATAAATAAATTGGCAACCATAGTTGCACAAAGCAAGGGATCGGCTAATTGGATAAAAGTGGCTAAAAAAAGTAAAAAAAAATACATACAGTCGAACATAGAACCTGCTCCTTTTTTGAAGTCGGTTAGTAAAATGAGAAGCTGACCGACACTTATCAATTGATATACTTATTTCGAGCTGTCAAAATCATGATTTGCCAACTTAAGTGACTATTTTGTTTATTTAAAAAGTAATTAAAAATCTATTTTTAAAGGTAACTCAAAATTTAAATTGTGTAAGTATTTATTTATTTTTATTAGGTACTTGATATAATTGAAAGTGGATTCTTTATAAAAAAATTACAATCTTTACGAACACTTTACTATTGAAAATACTTCATGGTATTTTCAATTGTATTGTATAATTTTCTCAGACTTGAACCAACGCCATACCAGGGGCTAAATTCAGGAATGGCCCAACACGGTTTGCGAGCGGTAATTCGATCGTTTGCGAGACGATAGGGAGGAACGCCAAAAATCACTTGTTTGCGAGAGGTTTGGGCTGAGATTGGGATGAGCCTTATTTTTTTAAACCAGTGATTTTTGGCGTTCCTGAATAGCAGTTATGGGTCTTGATGATGATGATGATGATGTATGAGGACGCCTCGCTGAGCCAGGCGGGCTGTCGACCGTTTTGCACAGTCATTCAGCCCAGTTCCCCGTGGTTGGAGCCGACGGTTACTGTCTCAGCAGCGCTCCCACACAGCATTTCTCCTCGAATCTTCTCGTTCTCCTGCTGAACATAAGGACATCTTTGAGACTGACATCCTTCAGCTCCTCCTCCCTCAGCTCGTCACTCCCGAATACATCACGCCGCGCTGCCGCGTACATGACACACTCGGCTAGGATGTGCTTACTCGTTTCCTCCTTCCCACAATGTGGACAGGAGGGGTCACTTTTAATACCTATTATGCTTAAGTGTCTATTTAACAAATTATGGCCAGTAATTATGCCAGTTATAGTTCTTAAGCTACTCTTACCTAGATTTAGGAGATACCTAGTTCTTCTGTGGTTGATACCATCCAGCATCATCTTCGATTGTCTGCACCCAACAGCCTGTCTCCAATCACTGTTTGCTTCCTGTTCCTGGGTTATGGGTCTTATAAGGAAGCTATGGGTCTTATAAGGAAGCTCAAGGTCACTCAGAGGGCGATGGAGAGGGCTATGCTTGGAGTTTCTCTGCGGGATCGCATTAGATATGATGAAATCCGCGCGAGAACTAAAGTCACGGACATAGCTCGAAGAATCGCTAGACTTAAGTGGCAGTGGGCAGGGCACATCGCCCGTAGAACTGACGGCCGATGGGGCCGAAAGGTTCTCGAGTGGCGTCCGCGGACCGGAAGACGCAGTGTAGGTAGGCCTCCAACAAGATGGAGCGACGACCTGGTGAAGGTAGCGGGAGCGCATTGGATGCGGATGGCACAGGGCCGATCTGTTTGGCGAGCCTTGGGGGAGGCCTATGTTCATCAGTGGACGTCTTTCGGCTGAAATGATGATGAAATGATGAATAGCAGTTCATCCCTATCCTCTCGCAAATGATCGAATTATCGCTCGCAAACCGTGTTGGGCCGTTCCTGAGTTTAGCCCCTGTACTTCGACACTCTTTATTACTTAATAGAGTACTTTCCTACTGCTGGCATTGACACGTAGTGATTCTATTCTCTGCATTGTCACTCGAAAATATACTCTGTACGCTTAGTATAAGTTTTACTTCACCAAAATACTTCTCGATCGCGTTTACGTAAATAAATCAATTCTATGGAAACATGGAAGCGCGCGCGCGGAGACGCTGTCCATGTTTCCCTAGTAATTGAATTTTTTACGTAAACGCGATCGAGAAGTATTTTGGTGAAGTAAAACTTATACTAAGCGTACTGTAGCTGTTAAAATCACCGTTGGCGGTGAGCCGGCTGGTAGGTGAATATAGCGGTTGTTAAACGAGTGTCGTATCTGTTACGTAGTAACTTAATGTAATCTGTGGTCAGGGGTCATGAAACAAAGCCGTAGACAATAGACACCAAATACTAAACACAAAATAAATCTGCGTCGGATTAGCCAGTACATTGGTCGCGACGGATGTGACGTCACACCGGATGGCGGTGGCGACGCGTGGAGGAACTTGGAACTACGCTTGAACACACGCATGTGAGTAAACTGGGAAAAGGAAAATTATGTAAGATGCGTTTCATTGCGGTATCGCGAGGCTTACCAGTCGAAAGCGATCGAGTGCGAGCCGCAATGTACAATGTTGCTTGCTCGAATAATCGCATGTGAAAACAAAGCTCAATGGATGTGCGAGGTGGGAAATGCTGCGAGGAAAATTATGACATGTGGTCTGGTGCGAAAAAAGTAATCATAACTTTTTAAATAAACTCAAACTCAAACTCTTTATTGCATTTAAATGTTGTGGGTAAAGATCTTAAAAATAATGTACAGCCTCAACATTTACCCTGTGAGGGCACAGCAATATGTAGGTATACATAATGGTGGTAGTAACCAAACCACATAACAATATGTACCTTAGTGAAAAGTTACAGTTATACATAGTTTACCTATTAACAATATGGCACTAAAAATTATATAAACTTAAAAATAAACTACATACTACTTAGAATATAAGCAAGGATGAAATGACTTTATACCTAATCTATTTTTACTGACTTTATATTTTTGTTTTTAGTTTATTGTATTTTGTGTGACTTGTAAATTTTACTAATAAATTTTCGTTTTATTTATGTTTTTATATAAATTTATTTTTCGTTTAAAAAATCCTGTAAGGAGTAGGTAGTAGGATTTGTTGATTAGATGTTGTTTTAGTTGTTATTGCAGTTTGCTTCAACTATATATTGCTTAATATGTAGCTTTTGGTGACGTTTTCATGCAAATTCATAAAACTAATCATCTCTTTATCCGTTTACTTAACTAAAAAAAATTATTACGATTTGGTTAACGTTACGATGGATGCAAGCTGTTTTCAACTGTAATGGTTGGTTATACCAATGAAGGAGGACTATGTCCAGCACTGGAGGTCCTACAGCTGAATGATAATGATTTAGTAAATTATTATTGAAAACAGTTATTAATAGACAAAAAACGCTTTGTGAATTCCATAATACATCAAGAAATTACATTTCCAATTACATCTGGTTGTTAAGAGTGAGTTCCCTGACCTTGAGAATTTATTTTTCGTACGCACATTGACAGTTTTCACTTACACAGAACCATTTTGCGTGATACGCTATACAGCCGTCAGCTAAGGGTGGAGTCCCAGTGTAAGTACTTACAAGGGAACATTAAAGAGTCGCCTTCCGATTTTGTACAAATGTAATCTACATTATTTTGATGACTTTCGATATTCAAACTTGGTGTAAATACAAATAAAACGATTTTACATTATTAAAGGATCTTTTTATTAATAATCAGAACTTTAATAACATCAAAAAAATATAAACATCGAAAATGTCTTTATTCAAAATTACTATTATTGTTGACCTAAAAAAAACTGAAAGAATTACATTGCTGACCCGCGACTTTATGATACTTACGTTTATGCAAGAAAAGCAAAATAAATGTATATGCTTATGCAGCTTAGTAAACGGTTGCGATACTTACTCTGAAGATGAGCTCTGGTTGAGTTCGAAACTCAACTAGAGCTCGTGTAGTTTAGTGGTGGTGATAGTTGGGTTTATGTGATTTAAGTGTGTTCGTACAGTGTGGAGGTGGAGGAACTGCATGAACACGTATTTTTTGCTTAAACGTAATTATTATAGGGTCGCGGGTGAGCAAAGAAGTTGTTTCAATTCATTGATATGGACCTCCAAAAGGTAACGCCTGATTCAATAAATTATTGTTGACCTGTCCGTGTATTTACAATTCCAATTCCAAATCTCGTAGAGGAGATATAGTGCGCAGTTATTGTCAAGTCATCATCATCATCATCATTCAAAGACGTCCACTGCTAAACATAGGCCTCCCCAAGGTTCGCTAAACAGATTGGTCCCGTGCCATCCGCATCCAACCCGATCCCGCAACCATAACCAGGTCGTCTTCCATCTTGTTGGAGGCGTCTTTGAAACTTTTTTTTTCCCATCGGCCATCAGTTCTACGAGTGATGTGCCCTGCCAATTGCCACTTGAGTCTGGAGATTCTTCGAGCTATGTCGGTGACTTTAGTTCTTGCGCGGATTTTATAATTTCTAATGCGATCCCGCAGAGAAACTCCGAGCATAGCCCTCTCCATCGCCCTCAGAGTGACTTTGAGCTTTCTTATGAGGCCCATCATTAGCGGCCACGTCTCAGTGCCATAAGTCAGCACTGGCAACACAGACTGGTCAAAGACTTTTGACTTGAGACATTGCGGTGTATTAGCTGACAAGATATTGCAAAGCTTCCCTAACGCTGCCCAGCTGAGTCTAATTCGTCGATTGACCTCTTTCTCGAAGTTAAACCCACTAATTGGATTATACTTATATCCCAAATAGTTATAGTCGTCAACAACTTCGAGCGTAGAGTCTTCAATTATGACGGGAAATGGTACAACATGGGCCTTCGACATGACCTTCGTCTTTTCTATGTTCAATTAAAGTCCAACTCGCTCGGAGATCGTCCCGAGGTCAGAAAGCATCGCACTTAGGTCGAAGGTGAGTGATGTATTTCACCATTTACATTGATGCCTCGCCCTTCCCTGTCAGGAGTCTTGAAAGCATCCTTCAGCTCCAGTGCAGCGGTGAGCAGTTTTGGAAAAATAACATCTCCTTGTCTGACTCCCCGCTGCAATTGAATACGCTTCGACATCTGGTCCTGAAGTCGGACGGACATTGTGGCGCTATTATATAGACACTTCAACACTTCGATGTAATGTACTGTACCAGTAGTCTACTTGGCACCGTTGGAGGACTGCAGTGCAGCCCAAGTCTCGATCGAATCGAAGGTTTTCTCATAGTCTATAAATGTCAGGCGAAGGGGGTGTTTAAACTCCTCGGTTTTCTGTATAACCTGCTGCAACGCATGTATTGTATGTGGTCTACGGTGCTAAAGCCCTTTCAGAATCCTACTTGTTCAGGAGGCTGGGAGTCGTCTAACCTGCGTGCGAGACGATTCGATTGTTTATAAAGTACAAAACGCATTTAATTAAAAAGTTGACATTGTCTTGATACAGACATCAAATAAATAGTATAAAGATATAAGATTTAACAATATTCTTATAATCAATCAGGTGCAATGTGAGTTTGACAAAGACCAAAGAACTTTCCTATCGACAAAAAGGACATTAGTAAAGAAGATGGCACAAGACATTTTGTTACAAACTTATTTTTAATTTTTCGTTTTTTTTACACATACGAAAAGTCGATCCGACCACTAAAAGCGGGTTAAATAAAGCTTACAAGATTTGGCCTAAACTAACAGGGCAATTTAAATAAAAGCTTGTAAAAATGTGTTAAAAACACACATAATTATATACGGCGATTGCAATAATTACAAATAAAAGCTTGTAATTATTAAGAAAACTTACTTACCTTAGTAAAAGTCTGAACTCTTTGACAGCTGAAATCGAACAGTCGGGATCCACCCTTACCCTACCACAGAAGTAGTATTTTGTGCGAGTGTGTGCGTGCGTGGCTACAAACGGAGCGTGCTCTCTCGTTGGATTCCTTGACAGCACTGAATATTTTTCGGCCGCGATCGCTATTTAAAAATCGAATTACGGGAAATGTTCGCTCCATAGTAAAAAGTATGTAAAACGGCAAACATTTTTGCGTAAAAAATAGATAATGTTTAGATGCATATTATCATTATAGAGATTATATTTAGCCTAAAATGAAACGGTGATAATATTTTTCATACTTTTGTGTTACGATTCAACCAAAGAGATTTTCATGAATTTGTTTCATTATTATCTAAAAAGC
The DNA here is from genome assembly GCA_947563465.1 of Archips xylosteana. Classification (NCBI taxonomy): domain Eukaryota; kingdom Metazoa; phylum Arthropoda; class Insecta; order Lepidoptera; family Tortricidae; genus Archips; species Archips xylosteana. Next base: position 6,434,115 of record OX387360.1, read on the forward strand.
GTAAATAGAAAATGACGATTCGATGTTTTTGAAAGACTTTGGGATTTTATTTCTCGGAAATTAATTATTATTTTAAAAATGTAGCGCGGTGAAGCTGTAGATACATCTATTAAGTTTCTAAAATAATTTTTGTAGTATTAAATATACGGTGAATTTCGTGGCATTATTGCAAACCGCAAACATCTTTCAAGCGTTTTTTGGGGACTCACCCCTTAAAAGAAGCAATACACTGTCATCAAAGGAACAGAGGAATATCTTGACTGTCAACTTTGCCGGTGAAATTCTTATAATTTATGCCCTCAAAGAAGCGCGAATAATTCTCTCACAGTCGTACAAAGACAAACTTTTCAGATATTTCAACAATATTAGCAAGAGGTATTTAGGGTTGACAAAAAACTTGACTTGGATTGACAGGATTATAATTTTTCAAAGTTGGTTTTTTCGTTGGTATCATGCTTCTTACCAATAACAATAACCTTAACCAGGTCGTCACTCCATCTTGCTGGAGGCCTACCTACACTGCGTCTTCTGGTCTACGGATGCCACTCGAGAACCTTTTTGCCCCATCGGCCATCAGTTCTACGAGGGATGTGCCCTGCCCACTGCCACTTGAGTCTGGCAATTCTTCGAGCTATGTCGGTGACTTTAGTTCTTGCACGGATTTCAAACATTTCTAATGAGAAAGAGTATGTGTTTGTTTTACAAAAAATATTTCAATTCAACACTAACGAATATTGATCTCAGCCGTTTTCTATTTCTCGAGAGCGTTTGGCAGCCCTGAATAAAATATTAGGTTTCGCGCGAATGGCCGCCATCTTGGGCTCACGACATTTGCGGGCGCCCCGCTTGACAGGGGCTGTTTATTTGTGTTACACGAGACTTTTCCCGTCTTGTGCTTTGATTAAAACGTGTACTTACATCACAGATATAAACTGATACAAAGAAAGACAATTTTCTTTTTAGGACTAATAATCAAAAGTCGAAAAAAATTATCGTCTTAATTATTTCACTTAACTTTTTTTTTGTCAATGGCGGCCATTTTAAGCTAGTGCCAATAAATAATTTAAAAAAATTAACTGTAAAAACGAACGGTTATAATATAATCCCCCCCTCTCGTGTCTGATTATTAGTCTTTTTTTCTTATTATTTCTAGAATTGTTATAACTCGACCTCCGCCCTATACCAGTATCTCGTTGACTTTTGGGACAGCCAGTGTGGTATCAGGTTAGTCCTAATATTATTTTTTTAAATAAATTTGGGGGTAGTTGGTATAGAGAGATCTCTCTCCAGGCAGATGTTATGCCTGGGGACCGAAGTCCAATGGATGAATGTTGGAAGTTGTATTTATGCAGCCGAGTTGAGAAACTTCTATAGCGTGATGTAGGATTGTAGTAGTTAGTTCCTTATGTGATGACTAGATGGCGCTAGTAGTCGCTACATCAGCCCCCCTTTTTAGACCGGGGGTCGATACGAATTGCAGTGAAGTACAGTTTGTGCGTCATGTGGGCGCTTGCAAGGGCCAGTCGCTCAGAGCCTCGTCGGCGAGCATTGTTGTTCCTCTGCTACTTGTAGATGCATGCCTGTTGCGTGATTGCTCGGAGCCTTGTTGGCGAGCGTTGGTTGATTGATCGGCAAGTGGAAGTAGTGGGAGGAGGATTTGCGAACTGTAGACACCAGGCAGATAATAGATACATGCTAATGGTGCACAGTGCGGTGAGTATGGCTTGCTGTGAGACTGCGTCGTCTTGTGTCTGAAGGTTGCGATTTTGTCCAATGTCGTGGGTCACCAATTTGGGGGTAGTTGGTATAGAGAGATCTCTCTCCAGGCAGATGTTATGCCTGGGGACCGAAGTCCAATGGATGAATGTTGGAAGTTGTATTTATGCAGCCGAGTTGAGAAACTTCTATAGCGTGATGTAGGATTGTAGTAGTTAGTTCCTTATGTGATGACTAGATGGCGCTAGTAGTCGCTACATAAATACCGTGGTATTTTCAGAGACGTCAGCTTACTTTAAAATAGATAATCAGGCCCCGTTTTATGTAAAAAAAGTCAATACTTAATTAATGAATAAATATTATTTGACGCTTCTGAGTGTATCAGAATAAGTAGTGTTAATTTAGTAACTAGAAAAACTGAATCCAAGAAAAGAATTAAAATTTTCCATGACACATATGAAATATTTAATTTTACTTATATGAAGTCTTATTGATATTTTTTATTTTCATCAGACTTTTTTCAAAAATTATACAATTTTGTTATCTAATTCAATAACATCAACTGCAGTAGGGTACATGCGCGAATATTGGATATCAAAAATAAGTCCCGCTGGGAAACCGCATAACGGGACCTCCTGTCGTGGCGAAACCGTAGCTACCTACCTACTGTACGATTTACCCTAAACACAACCAATTCATTTGCAGCTAGAAATCATATAATTTTGGTCGCCAATGCCATTCTGTATTCTAACGCAGTATACACAAGGTTGATAGAGTTAAAGATAATTTGAAGAGCTGTAAACTGAACTCTGTAAATGTATGTTTTATTATTTTAATATGGCGTACAAAAAGTCGGATTTGTTGTAATTTGTTCGTCGCTTTAATAAATTTACAGTCAATTTCGAGGAAGTGTAAATTGTGTTTTAGCTTTAATAAGGTGTCTATGCTTCGTAAGGGAATCTGTGATGATGCGACGCGTAATGGAAAATGATGTAAATATGTCAATTATGCATATTCCCTATTCCACTGTTTCGTGGTTTACGTGGTCTGATTTATTATTATAGCTCTACGTGAGAAAAACGACACGTACGATATTTAAGTATTTTGGTTGAAAAATATCCCATTTTAAATATCACTTTGTCCCATTCGGTGTCGAGACCTTTGGTCCCAGCGCTATGAAGCCCTATAGAGAAATTTCAAAGAGGTTCATCGACGTCACAGGAGACCGAAGAGCTAGCTTCCTCGGACAAAGAATTAGCTTAGCTGTTCAAAGAGGAAACCTAACCTTGCCTAAGGGGAGCACTTTTCATAATATGTTTTAGTTAAGTATAGTTATCGTTATTTTATATACATTTTGTTTTGATATAATAAGAGATATAAAATGTTTACTATGGCTAGATATAGTACAATGTCAAAGTTTTTACAATGGATCGATTTAAAATTGAACTCCTCAGATAAATTAATACAGTGATTTGTTGTTGTTATGCCTTATACCTTAACAAATTTCTTTCTTCGTCAATGGTAAATGCTCTGTAGGTTATGATACCTACTCACGGCTTTGCTTAAAAATAAAAATACACTTTCTAAAGGTATATCTTTGATCGCGTTGACTTAGAAACTTCATTTTCAGAGTTAGTTAGGGTGCACTGCCAACGGGACCGTATTACTGTGACTCCGCTGTCTGTCTATCTGTCTGCTGGTCCGTCTGTCACAGCTCTCCATCTCCTAAATAGTAATATCTGGACACTTGAAATTTTCACCGATTGTGTATTACTGTGGCCGCTATACCAACAAGATTTGTTGGTATTTTTAACTTTATTTTATTTTTAGTATTTAATACCTTAAATGAAAAATCATGTGAATCAGCGAGTTTTACATCTATATGAAAGTATTTTTGTTCCGTCCGTCTATTTAGCTTTATAAGATAATCAGTACCTGGGCGACCGATCTCCGCTCGAGCTGAAACTCGGTACCAAGCGCTTTCCCAGAGATAAGACCAAGCTAGATCAATTTTTCATCCCCGAAAACCCCCACATACCAAATTTCATCGAAATCGTTGCAGCCGTTTCTGAGATTCTGATTATATATTATACATACAAGAATTGCTCATATTAGATTTTTCCGAATTATACCAACCCAATGACCACGGTTCACCAGTGTGCCGCAGCACACACTTTGCGGAGCACTGCAATAAAGTGTTCCTATAAGGGTACAGTTTTTTCTTTTAAGTCACAACCCTAAAAAGGTAAAGAAAATGTGTTACCGATAAAAAGAGGGGATAGATAAAACTGGTATCGATGTATTACACGCGGTTTAAGACGGAGACCCTCCGTGACATACATTCCTAATAGTTTTGAGGAGGGTGAGGGGCGACTCAAAATTGCTATGTAGTTTAAAAATGTAAAGGTGTTTTAAAAATAGATTTAAAAAATTGGGTTTTTTTTTGCTGGCTACTGTGAAACATAACGAGAGATTCAAAAGATATCGTTATTTGGATGCAGACCGTGATTTGATTACTTTTAGGCTGGGGCTGAGAAGCGTAATTTTTTCAGCGACTCATTTTACACAACTCACAACTCAAAAAATTACGCTCATTTGGTTTCAACCTTAATAGGCTTGTTTTAATTCAAGTGTAGACTAAAATATGCAAAATAAAAAACCCAAAAGAAATAAATCAGTATGTCTAATACAATTATAATTGACCGAGGAAACTTGCACAAACCTGCGAAAAAATTCAATGGTATGTGTGAAGTCTCTAAGCCATACAACACTCGCGTGGGAACTGTGTCCGAAGCCGTCTCATTCCGCATTACTTAGTGCCCCGCAGTGGATACCTATAGGCTAGGGATAAATTAAAATTGAATCATTAAAACTATTATCGTAATTTCGACTTTAACAAGCTTAGCGAGTGCAAAGAAAATGCTGGTTCCCTTCATTCAATTAAATAACGGCTTTTTGCTCTCCCGAGCACGTACGACGCCCTCTGGCTAATCTATCGTGAACCATTCAAAGCATCATTTAAGGACCCACGGGTGACCCTTAGCGTTTTCAATCGGACCCGATTCACTACATTACCCACCGGTCAAGATACGTCTCGAACTTGACGTGAGGGGAGCAACTGGGTTTAAAAAATTTGGCGGACGTATTGGAAAAACGCGATACCAAATCTTTACGTGAACAGTGTTGCCAGCCAAATCTTGACAAAATAACCTGAGATAATTATGTAAAAAAGTAACTTTTTCGTGTCAAAAATAACCTTTCATATTTTTTCCGTCCGAAAGGTATTAAAAGTTAATTATAGTATATAAATGTAGGTGTTTGTTTTATGGACTTGCAACAAAATGGATAATTTTGCTATACCTGCTCCGTTTTCAGTATATTATTCATTTTTTTGTCACTAAAATGAGTTGGTATGCAGTGTTATTAATTTGTAAGTTATTGGCGATTTAAGATTTTTCGGAAAACTTACAGATTTCTTTTATTGTTTTCACAAATTCGGAAAAACCTCCTAAAAGTAACCTTTTATGTAGTGTAACTTGGAAGTAACCTGAAGGAGTTAAAAATCACCTAAAAGGTTACAAAAGTAACGGGTACGTATCAAAATATATAAAGTTTAAAAATAATAATGGACGAAATACATAATGGTCATTTGATCTAAAGCAGTTTTCTTGGAAATTCTCAACTTTACAGGATTTTCATAAAATAAACCTAACCTAACCTAAACCAATCTGTAGATTACATGATTAAAAATATACGTTTAATGAATAGTTTCATGGAAAATTTTAGTATATATTATGACCATTATGTATTTCGTCCATTATTCGTTTTAAACTTTATGTATTTTGATACGTTCCCAAAAGTAACCTTCTGGCAACACGGCGTGAAAATTTGCTTTCGGGATTTGAAATAGCACAGTGAAGCTCAAAAGTCGCTTGACCCCATAGTACTTTGTAAATAAGCAATACTGAGACTATTTGAAATGTTTCAAATTAGCGACAGTGACAAAGTACTATTACACGGATTCAGCTGCTTTCGAGGCCGACTGTACATTGTGTATTAAGGGTGGTAAATAAGGAATTACGACACTGAGAGTTCTATCAGTTGAGTTTAGCAGTTTTCGTGCCACCTATGTAATACAATGAATGTTTTTCCTCACGAAAATGATAAAACAAAAAAACTTCTCGTTGAGGTTGGTTTTGGTTCCATTAAATGAAAATATCTATTACAAAATAAACTTTCTCTACTGAAAACATTACAAATAAGTAAGATATAGGTTTGTTATTTTAGTTACATATAGCACTAAAGCCAATTACAATTTGAAGTGTCAATAGTGGGGTGATTTCATCTTAAAGTCAACCGACTTAGAAACTGTCTCGCTTATCTTAATCACCAACATGAAAAATCAATTTACGTCTAGGAAAACTTCAATAAATTAATGTAAATGGTTAACTATTACATCATAATCTAATACAGCCAACAGGTTAAGAAGGCTTGGGTAGTAAGAGTAACCGCAATACGGCTAGTATTAAGTAGATCATAATGCTCTTAACAGGAAAGAATTAGGCGTCAACCGTATGAGTACGATGTAAGAAAGCATAAATGAAATGAGGCCACCATTTTCTTCCCAACTGTCACATTTTGACGTAAAATGTAAGTATTCTATTTAAAATTTTTCGTATACAAAATGTTAGTTTTTTCCCCATCCGTTTTCTTATGTTTTATTTCGTACTCTATGTATGTACTAAGGTAGGTATGCATGAATCTCGTTTCGCGTCATTACTATCAATACTCTACAATTCCTAACCCCATACTCGTAAATACACCGCAGACTCAAAATGACTTACAATTCAAGCAACACATGGCCAAATAAAAAGTTGTTTACAGCACAACGACCAGAGACAAGAGGGACAGGGAATTTTGATTCCACAAAAAGGCAAAAACAGTGCCCTCTCCAATTTCACAGAGAGCCCCTACAAAAGATCACTCGCGTTAACTATGAATGGACGAAAACAAGTTGGCCATAGACACGAATGGAAATTAAAAAGAAAATTCGGAAACGGAAATTCGTATCGAATTTAAGTACATTTAAAATTTCCGACCCTCGCTTTGACTGGCCGAAATAAAAGAATGCCGTGTTCGAAATGCGAATGTTTTGATCTCGTTCGTGCATCCCCTTAACGGTCGGGACATACAGTGCATATGAATACAGCAGGTCCATTAATGTACATATTGTCAGCTAAATAAAAGCTTTACCATTTTTATGACGACTCTCATTGACTTGTAAGTGAAACTAACTTTGATCTTTTCAGCCATACACAACTAAAATTGAACCTATTGGTCGATTCTTCAAATTGGTTTCCATGGGTTGGCATATCATCAAGTTTATACGACCATTTAGGTGCTGAGACGACTGGTATTTTAGTTAAAATTTATTTCTCACGAGGAAAATTATTTATTTTTTTGGATTTTTTTAGTTAATACTTCCTTTGGATTTTTTTGTAATAGAGGCTGACAAATTATATATTATGAAAATAAAATAAATAAATAATATTCATACATGATTGTCAAAAATGCGACAGTTTCGTATAGAGTAGTACCCTCATTTAATTTCTACTCTTTATAGTATTGTAGCACTCTACATTATGTCTAAGATGAATCTATTCATGCAGAAATAGATAAGCGTTACCGGTTAACAAAGTGTAGGTGAGCTTTCTGTATTTAATGCACTATGTTTCAACGGCCAAGCATTTGCGCGCCACGCGACTAAATGGATTATTTTCTTCGTGTGTTCTTTTTTCAAAAACAATTTACCTATAGGTCTTTTTGGCGGGACGTTCTTTTGTTTCAATGACAATTTTACTTTGAGCTCCCCCGATTCTCTCTGCTATAAAAGAAGTAGGGAAAAGGGGGTTAGAAAGTTGATGTTTCTTATTTCTTTTTATGTTGGTAGTGTTTGAAAAACAAAACGTTGACAACGGGTGTGATTGGATTAAGGAGGGGTTGACTTTATAGTCGCGGTGCAATTTAGATATTGGCTTCACGAATCTGTTTAGGCGGTCGGCCATTGTTTTGTTCCCGTTTGTGGTGTCAATTTGTCTTCGTGTTTGTTTTTGAGGTTTTAGAGAATTAGAATCTGCATAGAGCTCGTTTATTTTGGTTCTAGCTTTGTATCATCCCGTTTAAGAATAAAAATATAAAAGTGACTAGTTTTTATCCCATGGAAATTATGGAAAAGCCATTCTTAATGCACCTCTAAAATTCAAATTTTATGTGGCAAATTTCAAGTCGATCACATTATTCTTTTATTGATATCATTTAAATTAATAAATATAATAAAAAATAGGTAGTAATTTTTTTTGTAATTTTTATTGTTATTATGAAGCAACCTTATGCACCTTCTAGTAGGGAAAGTGAGAAAAATGACACAATTAATATTTACTTAACCCGCGGTAGACCGAAACAAGTCAATATTAACTATAACTTAATATTAAACTCTGTTGAGTCATGATAAGTATGAGATTGTAGTGTATTTGTTTTATGACATATTTTAGTGTCGTCTAGGATGAAAGTCATTTGTCATCTTGCTTTCGGTTGATTGGGTGTTTGTTTGGGGGAGCATGCTTTGACGCGTTTGATTTTTGATTTATTGATGCTGTGATTGTTTTCAATTAAACATTTTGTGATTTGGTCGGTAGGTAAGGTTAGCTTAGTGTGATAGGTCACATGGCTCTATAATTAATTCTAGATAACGAGATACTTTTATTTTACTTGTATCCACTTTTGTATTATAAGTACTCCATACTTGAAGGGCTGGAGAGTGTCATAGGCTAAACTTTTTACCACGGGAAAATATCACATTCCCACGGGAAAACACGTCTTAAACTACTTCAGCGGGGGCGAAGCCGCGGGCATCAGCTAGTGTTTTATATCTTATACCAGCATTTACTCGCGGCTTCGCTCGCATGAATTTCAAGACAAAAAAAGCCAAAGCAGTCATTTTGAAATTCCCGGATTTCCAATATTTTTAAAGAAGGTCGCTCAGATGATTCGAGGATAGACCTAAAACAAAATAAATACAGAAAAGTGAACCATCTTTGCTTAAAATGTGCTGAAATTGAACTGTATGACAAATAAGTCCGTTGATACTATGCAGCTTGACCATTGAAACTTTTCACACCCTTGGTTTAATACAAAGGCTGAAATTTCCACGAAAATCAACACAATACGCGTGGAATACCATAATTCCAATAATTCCATATCTCGGAATTCCGTATCCCCTGTGGCCGGCAGAGGTCGCTCGCACATTAGCACAACAAAGATGGCCGATCCGTCATAGCGTGACTACTGATATATTTTAATGGAGACTTACTTTTCATGCGGGGATGCTGGGTTAAGATGGGGGATTGGATGCTCCAAAAATAATCGTTGCACGCAAAAAGATTGACAGATTTAAGTGTTAAGAATGATTTGCTTGTTTGCGACTAATTTCGTAAAAAAGTAAGATTTTAGTGTTTGAAGATAATAGGTATACATCGGCTGTTTAGAGTTCGAACGTTAAGATTATACTATATACTTAGCTCGCTCATCGCTTAGCAGCTTTTGTCCAAATTGCGCATTTGTTCTTGATATTTCTTGACTGCTATGGTGTTTGTATTCCTAGATTATACGGCAGTAACATTGTCTGTTCTGAGCGAATTCTATTTCTAAGTAGTTCATATTAAGAAAGATGAAGCGAACCGCGTCGTACCGGCGAGTGGAATATTAACCACAAAGATGTTTGACCTTATTCCTTAATGCTTTTTAGATGTATCTACCTATTTAATTACATTGTACAATACAATAAAATGACTTTGACTGCTAAATTCAGGAACGGCCCAACACGGTTTGCGAGCGGTAATTGGCTAAGTAAAGTTTTTTTAAGAAGTGCTAATTATATTTTTTTTCGACAGTCGGCGTTCTGAAGATCGAGAAACTGCAGCTGTTTTATTTTTATCTCCTATTGTTTACTGGAAATATTTTTTTAAGTGTTCGAGTTGACATTTGTGAGATTTAATGGCTGACAAGCGGTTCGTGCTCAGTACTTAGTAGAAACAGAAAAAAAAACTAAGTCATCTGTCACTTTTGTCCATGTCAAACCGTTTGCGTTTCGTTTGCTTTGCGTTTTGGTGTGATTTTTGGACTATTTTTAACAACCTCCGCACAAAATCCGGATTTAAAATTTTACCGCATTTCTCCACGACTTATGCACGATAATTGAATCACGATTGAATATTTTTGATCATTATTTTGGAACTGCTTTTTGACAATGCAAAGTAAACGAAACGCAAACGGTTAGATTTCATTTGACATTGACAATTGACTTCGTTTTTTTTCTATTTCTGCTAAGTACTGAGCACGAACCGCTTGTCAGCCATTAAATCTCACAAATGTCATCTCGAACACTTAAAAAAATATTTCCAGTAAACAATAGGAGATAAAAATAAAACAGCTGCAGTTTCTCGGTCTAGAAGAAGACTACTGTCGAAAAAAAATATATTTAGCACCTCTTCAAAAAACTTTACTTAGCCAATTCGATCGTTTGCGAGAGAGAGGTATGAACAGCTATTCAGGAACGCCAAAAATCACTGGTTTGCGAGAGGTTTGGGCTGAGCTTGGGATGAGCCTTATTTATTTCTTTATTTATTACAAAGCGAATTACCAGGAAAATAAGGCTCATCCCAAGCTCAGCCCAATCCTATCCTCTTGCAAACGATCGAATTACCGCTCGCAAACCGTTTTGGGCCGTTCCTGAATTTAACCCCTGTACACTACAAATAATACAATACAGAAAAACTAATACATGAAAAATATATAAGGTAAGAAACGGGCGGCCTGGTCGCTTCGAAGCGATCTCTTTTCGATTCTCTTTCTTCTTTCTTTGTATTTTGGATTGAATATCTAACCCAGAGACATTATTACGAACACGCATCATCCTCTATCAATCACTTACAGAGCTATCAGGGTATATCCATTATGCACGAGATAAGTTTCTACAATAAGTTGGGAAAGTTGCCCTGCCCACAAGCCTACTACATGCCTTCAGGTTGCAGATAAAATTATCAAAAAACTGGCCAAGCGCGAGTCGGGGCTTTTGTACAAAGTAGGTATGCCTGAATACATACATATCACGCCTCTTTCCTTGCAAAGGAGTGGGCAGAAACTATTTGTTTCCACCTGCTACGATCCTGACATACATCTTTCGAACTGAAACAATTACTTTGCTCACCAACACATCACCATCATGTCTAACATTTGGTAGCACAGTGAACAGTTGCGGTTTTCTGAAGATGAGCTCTAGTTGAGTTCAAAACGCGTCAGTGTCGTTTGGTGGTGATGATAGTTGGATTTGTGTGTGTTTATACAGTGTGGATGTGGGGAAACTGCATGAACACGCATTTTTTACATAAACTTAGCTATCGTAAAGGTCGCGGGTGAGCAAAGTAATTGTTCAGTTCATTAATGTGGACCTCCGCAAAGTAACGCCTGATTCAATAAATTATACGTCTTTCGCTTCTTCAATCAGTGTTGGAGTATCATCATCATCATCCCAGCCTATATACGTCCCACTGCAGGGCACAGGCCTCCTCTCAGAATGAGTATATATGTTGAAGTATGGAGGAGTGGACTATGTCAGGATCGAAGCGTACTTAGTACCTATTTTCTTTTATGTTCACCGGTTTTGGATATATGTATTTGACCAGAATATACGTTATAAATGGTCAGTTGCATAAAAAATCGATATTAAATCGATGTTATTTTTTAGTATTGCCTTGATTGTGAATTACACGCGCTGCAATTTCATAAATTGTTTTAATTACTTAAATTTGCTTCACCGCCTCCTGTGATCCCAAAGTAACATCAATACGTACATCGTTCATGGTCCATTCCGTAAAAGTCCAGTGATAGTAGCAACGCTGCTGCTAAGCAAAATAAAAGCGGCGTAGCGTCATTTTACGGCCCGGCCACGACTTCGCGCGTTTAGCAGCGCGGCGAGCGTTTTGTCAGTTCATTGCGTGTGCCGCCAGGTAACACTGTGCGGCGAGCGTCCCGGCCGCGCAATGAACACAGATAACGCCCGCCGCGCCGCTAAACGCGCGAAGTCGTGGCCGAGCCGTTATATCGGTAGGTTGGATAATTTGCAGGATTTTGTAATCCTAGAAACCTTAGAGTATGACTATATTATGTTCATCTATCTATCAGTCTGTGCTTATGTCAGAGAATGTTAGGCCCAGAAAGTTGTAATTCTGCACATATACCTACCTACCTATCAACCTCGCGGACCAAGTGGTAAAAATAATAAATAACACGGGACAATTCACACCAATTAACCTAGTCCCAAAAGTAAGCTAAGCAAAGCTTGTGTTATGGGTACTAGGCAACGTACTTATATAGATATATATATACTTAAATACATATTAAACACCCAAAACCCGAGAACAAGCATTCGTATTTTTGATACAAATATTTGTCCCGACACGGGAATCGAACCCGGGACCTCAAGCTTCGTAGTCAGGTTCTTTAAGCACTAGGCCATCTGGTCGACGAATAATACATTACAAAAATGTTTTTTGGGTAAGTAGTTACCTCTACAACACGTAAAGTGGAGACTAAATTTATTTTCTCATCTAAACCCATAGACTATAATTATTCTAAGACTAGGAGCGCAGCCAACGTTAAATTAGGTACTGTGCTATCTCATACTAAAACCCGGCCATATTTTCACAAAGACACTCAACATAGAACTCGCGAACCAAGACTCCTTTTTCACTGTAACAATAGTAATTTTTCCGCCACACCAATCTTAAAAATTGCCCAAAAAACAGACCTCGAACACACTCAAGCCAATTGATATTCACAATACACTCAAACAGCGCTAACAGACGTCGCCACGTGTCCGATACGACCTACAACCCTATCGAATCATAACTTATGCGTGAAATAATTCAAAATTCCTTGTGCATTGCGTCGGTTGATAATTAACTGCTTAAGGGTAACAGTTTCTAGCGCGCAATGAATAGAGATTTGCAAAGAACAGTCGTCGGTTGGGCATAGTCGCAGTAGGGCATTGAGATGGTATTACCATAACCTTTATGGGAAGGAAAGAATAATGGGTAGTTGGTGCAATGCCGCGAAATGGGGAATAGGGTTGGGGACGCGACGGTCTAAATGACGTGTGACATATACGTGACCCTTGGTTTGGGAGATAGAGGCGGGAAGGATGGCGAGCTTTAGCAAAACGCAGGACGGTTTCTCGTTTGGTGTTGTTAGGTACCTTAGCGCGGCTCTTTCTTGCCGGATCATTTAGAAAAAGACGTACCTACTAGAAGGAAAACAACGCGGGCTTTTATTAAATTATTCCGACTAACATAGTCATTATAAGTTTAATCTGGGAAATATAATAGTTCGGCTACGCGCCGATACATGAAAATTAACGGTAACATAATGTCGCTTTGCAAAACTTACCCAAAGGCATCTAGCCTTATCGTAAAAAGGCTCCCTTTGCTGAGTGGTCCATTGTGGTAGTCTGATTTCCATCACGCAAGCTACAAAAACCATTAGAGATTAACAGAAAAAGTCCGTTATAAAAAAACTTAAGAATAATATATCTGACATGCCACTCATGCCAAAAATGTCAGCTTTCTATGAATTGACATGTGTAAAACTCATGATCATTGATCAATCATACATACTTGTATGATGCCGCCACGATGTCCGTCCAAGTACAGGATCAGGAGACAGAACCCATCCAGTTGCGTCGAGGAGTGAGGCAGGGGGATGTTATATCCCCTAAGCTATTCACTAACGCACTAGAGGATGTCTTTAAGACCCTGGACTGGAAAAGACGTGGCATAAACGTAAACGGCGAGTACATCTCTCACCTCAGGTTTGCCGATGACATAGTTGTTATAGCGGAATCATTGCAGGATTTGGCGGAAATGCTGAACAGCCTTAATGATGCTTCGCGACGAGTGGGGCTTGGGATGAATTTGGACAAGACAAAGGTCATGTTCAACGATCACGTCATCCCTGAGCCCCTGTTCGTCGGAGATTCGGCCCTCGAAGTTGTTCAGGAGTATGTCTACCTAGGACAAGTCATTAAGCTTGGTAGAAACAACTTCGAGAAAGAAGCCGATAGAAGGATTCGATTGGGCTGGGCAGCATTTGGGAAGCTTCGTCATATCTTGACGTCATCCCTGCCACAATGCCTGAAGACTAAGGTTTTTAACCAGTGCGTCCTACCCGTTATGACTTACGCTGCAGAAACGTGGACACTCACAGGAGGACTAGTCCATAAGTTCCAAGTCGCTCAGCGTGCCATGGAGAGGGCTATGCTCGGAATCTCGTTGAGAGATAGGGTCCGCAACGAGCATATAAGACAAAAGACGAAAGTCGTTGACATAGCCCGAAGGATTAGCACGCTGAAGTGGCAATGGGCTGGTCACGTTTGCCGTACAACTGACGATCGTTGGAGCAGACGTGTCCTGGAGTGGAGACCACGTTTAGGAAAGCGTAGTGTGGGACGCCCTGCAACACGTTGGACTGATGACCTTAGGAGGACAGCTGGCAGTGGGTGGATGAGGGAAGCCCAGGATCGCGAATTTTGGCGCAATATGAGGGAGGCCTACGTCCAGCAGTGGACGGACAATGGCTGTAGATAGATAGATAGACATACTTGTATCTCAATTTTGTGGGAACTTGATTAAATTTGTTGGGGACCCTAGGAGAAATTTGGCCTAGGTAATTACTATGTGAACTTAATATATCTAGCAGTTTTACAGTAAAGCGTAAGCGCGATTTTCATTTTAACACCCTTCTTAAATTTTGCCGAGTAACAAGGAATACGCGTGCAATGAAATGAAAAGTAATGTAAGCGCGCTGGCTGTATTTGAGCGTAAAGTTAAACGGAAACATCTTTCCTTTTCAAATTAAATAAATAAATTTAACACTGCGATTCATCGCGTTTCACAGTAATTTTCTCGTACATTAGTGATTAATCACAGGTAATCAGATTTTTGAATGTTCTTCATTCCAAGTACCCATGTGTTTCTTAAGTAAGGGGCAGCCCCTAAGATCCCGACGGGAATTCCACCAGGCTAGTTTAGCCAACGGAAGATTGGGAAACGACGGGAAACAGCATTCTTGCGAGACTTTGGTTTTGGATAGAAGACAGTTTCGTCAAGTACCTAACTATTTAGTAATGACAGTGAAAGAAATTCCGGGAGTATTTCTCTACAAATCTTGCTTGGTGGTGTTTGTTTTCATATGTATTCCTGTAGGATTTGAGGCAGTATTGTCTAATACGGGACCGCTTGCGATCATCTTCGCTATCTCTTTCAACCGTCATCCTATACCGTGAGATAGAAAAAAGTGCGGAAAACGATTGTGATTCCGAGTACGACCTGTGAATGCTTAGTATAAGTTATACTTCAACAAATACTTCTCGATCGCGATGTAAACACGCGTAGTATTTGTTTGTAAAACTTGTCTAAGCATACTGTTTATACCACTACAAGGCTTAGTCGCCCATCCTGCTTGGTTACCTAATATAGTGTTGTGCCCTGATAGCTGGAAAAATAAGTTAAATTAAATTCAAGTCTAGCGTGAATGAACATTTACTAGGCTATAGCGTGCTCCATCGTAGGTCTCATCTTCGCTTTCCATCAGGCTTGATTGTGGTCAAATATATTTTATAAAAAAAATAATAATAAGTAATAATTTTAGCAGCAAAATCTAAATCGTTAGCCGAGAAATTTAACATCTATTGTTTGCTGTTTTTTTCCAAAATGTTGTCTTAAGTTTCTTTTTTTCAGAAGAGAATAAAGTTGCCTTGAAATTAGGCAAAAAAAAATCAACAGTTTTTGAATCGAAAGTCAAAATGTTAGAAATTAAGCATTAATTTCAGCTACTTTCGAACTATATGCCCAAAATGCGAAGCACTGTAAGCTACCATTGTCAAAATATCTTTAAAAAGCAAAACATAGTAAGTTTACTTTAAAAAATTCCATTTTTTACCTTACTACTGACTACAATAGAGTTGAAGACAGATTAGTCTTCATAATGGACTTACTGTTTTAAGTTTCTCGGATTCGGAATTAAGGTAACGCACAGCTGCATAATTAGCATACGAAATTAGAGCTTACGATCATCTAATTAGGGTCCCAATTACGCTTAGCCTGTATCGAAAATCTGCAAATCGTATCATTATTCTAATGCTCCATTAAAGTCCAGTGCCATTAAAGGTCTTTGTACGGCACCGGATGTACTATTAAAATAATAACCATTTTTCAATAAACAACCACAAAAGTTGCAGTTTTTTTGGTTTAGTTAGATTAAATAATTTTGATACTTGCTTATATTTCCCTTAGGTTTACTACAATTTTTTTGTGTCTCTATTAAACCTCTCTTTAAAACAATTTTTCAGTAAAATAAAAAGAAAAAAATTACAGTAAATGTATCATGGTATTTTATTTTCTCCCAAGTTTTTAAATTGATCATTTTTTAAAGTTCAAAATAAATACATAATAGATGCAATGATACTATTATACCTAATCTTGTATCAGCACACAAAGTGAACTCATAAGTAGTAGGAATTTATTTGAGAAATTGACTTTACTAAGATTAATGTAGTATACCTAGTAGGTAGCATAGTTTTACAAGTTTTGTTTTTGATGGATTTTCTATTTGAGCTTGCTATTTCAAGTACATAGTATTTTTAATTTAATTAATTAATTGGTAAAAACTATAATAACCTCTCATGGAAGAAAGGCGTCTCTTAATACAGTTATCTAATACCTTTAAACGAGCAATTCTTGTATATATGTATATATGTATATATATCTAATACCTTTAAACGAGCAATTCTTGTATATATGTATATATATAATCAGGATCTCGGAAACGACTCCAACGATTTCGATGAAATTTGGTTTGTGGGGGTTTTCGGGAATGAAAAACTGATCTAGCTATGTTTCATTTTCAGAAAATCGCTTTTACTCGTGTTTTCCGGCTATTTTTGTTTGCATTAGAATACAAAGCTAAATTTCGCCGGCTTCGAGCAGATCATAATAGCACAGTAGAAACCGGGTGGTCGCGGATCCAGCCGACCTCGGTTCGATTCCACGTTATTTTTTTAAGGTTTTTAGTTTTTTTTTTTTAAGTTTATTTTTCATGAGAAAACGTCAAGTTTCTTCTTTTGTGAGAAAAAGTTACTTTTTTGTGAGAAAAAGTATTATAGGGAACGTGCAGTAACTATAGGCGGCAGCACTAATGCGACAGAAGAGACACTATGCGGACAGTAAAACAAACTTATCAAGGTAAAACATTCAAATTGATGGCACCCTTATGGCACCAGTTGGCAGCACCGTCTATGTGCACGTTCCCTATTGGGAGCACAGAACAGGAAAAGCCGGTTGTCTGTAAAGTCGGTTTACGGACGATAGTTTAACGTGACTCACCACCCCCCCCACCCCCTCCGGTGTTTTTGTCAAATATCTTGAAAACGGTGCATCCTACGGCAAAATCAATGAAATTTTCATGCCCCCTTTAATACCCCCGCATCCCCCCCGCACCCCCCCTCTCACCCCCCACCCCTCCGGTGTTTTTGTCTAATATCTTGAAAACGGTGCATCGTACGGCAAAATCAACGAAATTTTCATCCCCCTTTTGAAACTCCCGAACCCCCTCCCCGCCCCCCCTCCCTCGCACATATATAATCAGGATCTCGGAAACGGCTCCAACGATTTCGATGAAATTTGGTATTTGGGGGTTTTCGGGGATGAAAAATTGATCTAGCTTGGTCTTATCTCTGGGAAAACGCTTGGTACCGAGGTTCTGCCCGAGCAGAGCTCGGTCGCCCAGGTACTTTCATACTTAAAAAGAGGTGCCAACCACTATCAACATTCTGTACTTTTGATAACATACCGACCGTACCGTATACGGACCGTAAAGTTCATAGTATTGAATTTGTACCATGAGCTTTATGGTGAAGGAAAACATCGTGAAGAAACCTGCACACACCTGAGAAGATATTCAATGGTGTGCGTTAAGTTCCCAATCCGCACTGAGCTCCCGTGGGAACTACGGCCCAAGCCATCTCATTCGGAGAGGAGGCCTGTGTTTAGCAATGGGTCGTAATATAGGCTGGGATGATGATGGTGATAATGAAAGCTCATAGTAAATTTGAAATGTAATGTAAAAATCGTAACCGTAACCTTTTCCCTGGATTTATAGCACTTCCGAAGCCGCGAGTTAAAGTTATTAGATTTATAATCTAAAAAGATTTCTGAAGAATTATTTAATTTGCTACCTGCTGCAAAATTGTACCATCGCACTTCCCGTCGAAAGTCTAAATTCCATCGTCACCATCTCGATGAATGGCAGTCTACCACTGTACGTTTTCTTCGGCACTTCCTGCCACGTATACGGTGAAACTGTGGAACCATGCAGCTTCCGGCAGCAGTGTTTCCAGACAACTATGACATCGGGGCTTTCAGGGAAAGGGTTTATACTTCCTTTAAAGGCCGGCAACAGATTGGTGACTCTCTTTGAGTTGTTGATATTTATGGGTGGTGGTGATCATTTTCCATCAGATGACCCGCTTCCTCGTTTGCCTCCCTCTCATAAAAAAAACCAACACAGACATTTTTCAAGTATCAAAACTTATCGCACTATACCAGCTTAAAGTGAGCCGATTGGGCAGAAGCTACCTGTTTTACGCCGGCAGACATTTTTATTTAGCGCGGGATCGCATGCGCATACTAAATGAATACATTTCTTTAGCCCAAAGCAGATTTCAAAGAGACCATTAATCCATCAATACATTTTTATGTTTCCTCAGGAAACGGAATTGCTGAAGGGCTCAGTTAATTCTGATAAGATGATTAGGGTTCCGTACCCAAAGGGTAAAAACGGGACCCTATTACTGACACTTCGCTCCGTCCGTCCGTTTGCCCGTTTTCCACCAGGCTGTATCTCATAAACCGTGATAGCTAGACAGTTGAAATTTTAAACAGATGATGTATTTCGGTTGCCGCTATTAAGTAGGTAAGTACAACATATTAAGCAAATAAAATAAAATATTTAAGGGGGCTCCCGTACAACAAACGTGATTTTTTTTACTCGTTTTTGCTCGATATTGATAACGGCAACAGGTAGACGCTTGAAATATTCACAGAATATTTAGTTATTATATCGACGGAACTCTGACTCAACCTGGTATATGAAATTTTACGAATTTGGAAGCCTTGTGTCTAAAGTGGTAATTCCAATTTAGTAAAATTTCATATACGAGGTTGAGTTAGAGTACCGTCGATATTTACTTTAAAAATAAATAATTAAATTAAAATACAACATATATTTAAGGGGGGCTCCCATACAACAAACGTGATTTTTTTGCCGTTTTTATAGATAATGGTACGGAACCCTTCGTGCACGAGTCCGACTCGCACTTGGCCAGCTTTTAACATGCTACGTCATCATGTTTATTCAGCAGTTTGTGAAATGGCCGGCGGTAGATTCTACTTTTATCATTATCATCGTCATTTCAGCCGAAACACGTCCATTGCTGAACATTGGCCTCCCAACAATCGCCAAACAGACCAGTCGTCGCTCCATCTTATTGAAAGTCTACCTACACTGCGTCTTCTAGTCCGTGGAAGCTATTCGAGAACCTTTTGTCCCCACCGGCCATTGACAAGGACAAACATCATTAGGAAAAACCTGTACACACACGCGAAGAAAAACTGCGAAGTTCTCAGTCCGCACTGGGTCCACAAGGGAACTAAAGTCAAAGCCCTCTCATTATGAGAGGAGGCCTGTGACCTACAGTAGGACATACATAGCCTGGGATTTTGATGATCCGTTTCTACAATTTCATTAATAATCTAATAACTACAAATTAAAAAATTTAAAAACCCCCAACGCAATTTGTTCACACATAATGTTTGAAGATAAAGTAAATGCCCATTATGCGTCTAAGATCCCTTCCGCAGCTGACAAAAGAGCTTACAACTTTGAAACGGCTGAATCGATTTTGATGAAACATGTTAACGACCGCTTTAGCCTAGTTGGTAGTGACCCTGCCTACGAAGCAAGAGGTCCTGGGTTCAAATCCCGGTAAGGGCATTTATTTGTGTGATGAGCACGAATATTTGTTCCTGAGTTATGGATGTTTTCTATGTATTTAAGTATTTATTTATATAAGTATGTTTATCGTCGTCTAGTACCCATAGTATAGGTATACAAGCTTTGCTTAGTTTGGGACTAGGTCGATTTGTGTGAGATTGTCCCCTAATATTTATTTATTTATTTATTTATTTATGTCTAAAAACCATCGCCAAGAAACCAGCTTTCAAATAAAAAAACCACATCCGAATCGTTTCACCCGTTTTAGAGTTATGGTGCCACAGACAGACAGATAGACAGACAGACACACACACATAACGGTCAAACTTTTAACACCCCTCTTTTTGTGTCGGGGGTTAAAAATTGAATGGAAAATCGATCGCATTCTAGCAAACAGTGAAAGGGTTAAATGGAACCCTTCGAGGTCAAGCGTCCCCTGGGACCCGGGTCCGTATTCTTTACTACGGAACCCGGCGTAAACAACTCATTGCCCCCCCTAATTGATGAAATATCGTCTTAGGAGAAAGCAATTTGGAATAACTGCACTCAGTCTTTTGGTATTTTAATTGGGTGCTAGCGACTTTTATAAATACACTAGCTGTTGCCCGTGACTTTGTCTGTGAAGAATAGGGGTATAAAAATTGCCTGCGACCTATTCTCAGACCTATCGAATGTAGACAAAAAATTCATAAAAATCGGTCAAGCCGTTTCGGAGGAGTTTTTTATATATAAGAAGAGGATTACCATGAGATTTACGGTGAAGGCGAATATCGTGAGGAAACCTTCACGCGCCTGGGAAGAAATTCAATGGTGTGTGTGAAGTTTCACTCCGCGCTGGGCCCGCGTGAGAACTACGGTCCAAACTCATTCTGAGAGGAGCTTGTAGCCTGCAGTGGGACGCACCTACATAACATATAGGCTGGTTATAAGTAGGTATACTTTATTTAATTTAGAATTGAAAACCACAACATCATTATATTGCGGCTCGTCAACTATTTCTTACCTAGCAAATAGTACAGTACAATAGTCTGGGAGCCGCAAAATAAAATTGTTTTAATGTCACTTTATTTGCGTGTCGTCAATTGTTACTCTAGTACAAATTGTAAAGAGATTACTGTTCACGAGCCGCAATATAATGTTGTTGTGGTTTATTATTCTAAATTAAATGGAGTATACTTACCTTGACACATCAAACGCCGCGTGGAACTTTTTCTTTTTTTTTAATTTATTCAAGAAAAAAGAAAATTAAGTATAGGTACATATCTATCTATCTATCTATCTATCTAATCTATCTGTCTATCTAATCTAATCTAATACCTTTAAACGAGCAATTCTTGTATATATATAATCAGGATCTCGGAAACGGCTCCAACGATTTCGATGAAATTTGGTATGTGGGGGTTTTCGGGGATGAAAAACTGATCTAGCTATGTTTCATTTTCAGAAAATCGCTTTTACTCGTGTTTTCCGGCTATTTTTGTTTGCATTAGAATATAAAGCTAAATTTCGCCCACTTCGAGCAGATCAAAATAGCACAGTAGAAATCGGGTGGTCGCGGATCCAGCCGACTTCGGTTCGATTCCACGTTTTTTTTAAGGTTATTAGTTTTTTTTTTTTAGTTTTTTTTTCATGAGAAAACGTCAAGTTTCTTCTTTTGTGAGAAAAAGTTACTTTTTGTGAGAAAAAGTATTATAGGGAACGTGCAGTAACTGTAGGCGGCAGCACTAATGCGACAGAAGAGACACTATGCGGACAGTAAAACAAACTTATCAAGGTAAAACATTCAAATTGATGGCACCCTTATGGCACCAGTTGGCAGCATCGTCTATGTGCACGTTCCCTATTGGGAGCACAGAACAGGAAAAACCGGTTGTCTGTATAGTCGGTTAACGGACGATAGTTTAACTTGACTCACCCCTCCACCCCCTCCGGTGTTTTTGTCAAATATCTTGAAAACGGTGCATCCTACGGCAAAATCAATGAAATTTTCATCCCCCCTTTGACACCCTCGCACTCCCTCCCCCGCATCCCCCCGCACCCCTCCCCCCTCTCACCCCCACCCCTCCGGTGTTTTTGTCAAATATCTTGAAAACGGTGCATCCTACGACAAAATCAATGAAATTTTCATCCCTCCTTTGGAACCCCCGAACCCCCTCCCCCGCCCCCCCCCTCCCTCGCACATATATAATCAGGATCTCGGAAACGGCTCTAACGATTTCGATGAAATTTGGTATGTGGGGGTTTTCGGGGATGAAAAATTGATCTAGCTTGGTCTTATCTCTGGGAAACCGGAAAACGCTTGGTACCGAGTTTCAGCCCGAGCAGAGCTCGGTCGCCCAGGTACTTAATTATAAACAGCGAGCGAAAATCGCGAACGATTTATCTGTCGCTGATTGTAACACGCTTCCAGCGCA
Organism: Archips xylosteana; assembly: GCA_947563465.1. NCBI lineage: Eukaryota > Metazoa > Arthropoda > Insecta > Lepidoptera > Tortricidae > Archips > Archips xylosteana. The sequence goes on from OX387360.1 coordinate 6,456,407, forward strand.
TCATCAACATCATAATGGCTAGATAGTAACATACTTATATTAAGGTGTTATTCTATGGTCTCACAAACAACACTTACTGTTCTAAACTACCTACTTATTTGGCTAACAACATTAATTTTATTATTTGTTTACTTTTTAGTGGGTTATTTGCTAGGTTCTCACAAACGTTATCAGGCCATTCATTAAGAATGTGTGGAACTAGGTATCTGGTAGGTAACTGGATCGGCCACACGCTCGTGAAGGACCCCCAGCACATACCGAGGCAAGCCCTAGACTAGAATCCCCAAGGGAAACGGAAACGTGGACGCCTTAAGCAATCCTGGCGGCGGACGATCGCCGCAGAAGCCAAGGTGATAGGAATTACTTGGAGCGAATTAAAATGCGAAGCTCAAGACCGTTCGAGATGGCGACGTACTTTGGACGCCCTCTGCCCCATCCAGGGGACATAGGACATTAAATCTAGTACCTAACTCATCTTGAAACATAATCTACGTTTCTGTTGATAGTCGAATATAAAGGCAATCTATCTTCCCTTTATAAAAAGTGTGTACCAAATTTCACCAAATTGCCGTCGAAGTTAAATTTTTTACACCTCATTGTCAACGTTTAAATCCACTTAAGACCCAATTTTCTTCAACAGTTGTTCCCAAATCCGACTCCCCGGGGAACAGACAGGACAAACAAACATCTTGAATCTTTCAACCTCTGGATTAATATCAGTTTCGTTCTGCAATTACCCTGTCCGTATCACCGGCGCGCGATTAAAGCAAAGAGTAAAAGAACAGACTGTAAAGTCTTATGGGAAAGTTAGCTATGTTATGAAGTATCTTTTTGTATTTATTTTTTCAACTTCATTTCTTATTACTTTTACGGTCATCCCGTGAAATCATAATATTTCATACTAAATACAAACTGAAATATAGATGCACAGAAAAAACCCCAGAAAAAAGACCAATGCTAGGAATCGAACCCAGGTCCTCAGCATTCCATGCTGCGTGCTAAACCTCTACACCACCACTGGTCTAGAGATTAGGCACGAATCTTTCCTATACATCATACATTTCAGTCTGCTAAATTATCACTTTATGCAGTGACAAGCGCACGTCTATGTTACACCCTCTATCGAGAGATTTCAACACTCCTTCGGAACTAACTGCTCAACTGGACAAGAGATGGTGCTACTGTGCAACTTTAACCAAGTTAGCTATGTTATCTTATCGGAACTTAAAATAAAATAAAGTCCGATCGAGTTTATAAAGGGTCTCTATGGTTTCCACAAATTTAATAAGTCATAATGTATTATTCTACATAATCGACGATAGTCATAAAGTGATTTATTTGTGAAACAGTGTTTTCTTCGGGATTGTTATAAAACAAACCTAACCTAACCTATTACAGTCTATACGATGGCATTTAAGATAACTCTGAAGAAAATACTGTTTTAGAAATAAATTACTGTGACTAAGATTGATTATGGAGAATGATTCATTATGACTTATTAAATTAAGGGTAACCAAGGTGCGTCGATTATAAAACCTGCAAGTGGTTTTTTCGAAAACGGTGATAGATTCTTCGACGTTCATATGTGCCTAAATTAAATAGCCACCTCTAAAGAAATTCCACTGTTTGTAACTTATCTTAGTGTCGATAAATAACTAAGATACGATTCAAACGATTTTAGATTTAGAAGACGAAAAGTATTTTCCCTTTATTTTGTCATTTCCAATGAAAATTTATGGATATTTAAAATGTATGTTAATTTTATTTGAAATTGATAAGTAAATGGGGGTATGTATTACAATACCGAAGTACGAAAGACAGAATGTATTAAATGGGTCATTGAATGGGTCAAAAGACCAACACGATTTTTTTCTGAAACCTTAAACTTCTCAGAAGTTATTAAAATGGCATCATACAGAACCCATTAGGTTAGGTTAGGTTTGTTTTATAACAATCTTAAAAAGTTAACGGTTTCAGAAAAAAATCGTTTCGGTCTTTTGACCCATTCGATGTTTTAATACATTAGGTCTTTCGTTTTTCGGTATTGTAATACATACCCGTAAATGGAAAATCATTAATATCTATCTAGTCCCCTTTAGCCAATCCCTTCTACACAACCTACATATCATACTACTAGACTACCTATCTATCTCTCAGCTCTTTGGCCGTCTCTCGAGAGAGCCTAATTTGCCTCGCGACAACGTGCCGATTAAATTTTAATATTTGAAGCGTTCGAGACGGCAGCGAGGGATGTCGCTGTTTTGTTTTATCTAAATGTTTGAATTTGGAATGCTTTTCGTAACGGCCAGAGTTTTATGCGATGTGCTTTTGTTTTTGTTTTGCTATGACGTCACAGCAGTAACAAAAAACTGATTGACGCGTCAATGCCGAGGTCATTTTATACATAAGAGAGCTGAAATATGTATTATGGTTCTTTATAACAAGAGTCATCATCATCATCATCATCATTTCAGCCGAAAGACGTCCACTGCTGAACATAGGCCTCCCCTAAGGCTCGCCAAACAGATCAACCCTACGCCATCCGCATCCAACTCGTTCCTGCAACCTCAACCAGGTCGTCGCTCCATCTTGTTGGAGGCCTACCTACACTGCGTCTTCCGGTCCGCGGTCGCCACTTGAGAACCTTCCAGCCCCATCGGTTGTCAGTTCTACGAGCGACGTACCCTGCCCACTGCCACTCAAGTCTAGCGATTCTTCGAACTATGTCCGTGATTTTCTTGGACGGATTTTATCATTTCTAAAGCGTATCACACACAGCGCAGATGCGGTAAGATCTATCTGCGTATCTGTGAGCACCGACATATATCGACAGAATCCGACAGATGTGAAGATTATATCTGCAGATAAATACAGGTGGATGCGCAAAGGCACACTTTCATCATCATCATCATCATCATCATCATCCCAGTCTATATTACGTCCCACTGTAGGGCACAGGCTTCCTCTCAGAATAAGAGGGTTTGGGTCTTAGTTCCCACGCGGGCCCAGTGCGGATTGGGAACTTCAGTGTATAATAAAATAAATATAAAATTACGTACTACTTAAGCAAACAACAAGTCATCCTTGCGTAGAAATGCATTTTCGCATTTTTTTACATTTTGACGTGAAAAGAAATAAAGAAAGTGTAACGCGCTTTTATTGAAAATTCATTATAGCCTATCTATCTCTCAAAGGGCCGGCAAAGCACCTGTGACACTCTTAATGTTGCGGGTGTTCATGGACGGCGGTGATTGCTCCCCATCAAGTGACCCGCATGCTCGTTTACCCCCTTTTATTATAAAAAAAACACCCTGTATAAGCCATCCGCACCACAAAACACGTCTACTCAGCTCCGAAATTTTAGAGTGAATGTAAAACCTCGCAGACGGATAAGTTTTTAAACGTAGATAAAATCTTACCGCATCTGCGATGTGTGTGACAGGCTTAATGCGATCCCGCATAACTCCAAGCATAGCCCTCTCCATCGCATTCTGAGTGACTTTGAGCTTTCTCATGAGGCCCATCGTTAGCGGCCACTCAGTGCCATAAGTCATCACTGGCAACACACACTGGTCAAAGACTATACCTACACTTACAAGTACTATACCTACATAAGTACAAGGAACCCGGTTCGCCGGGCTGTGACCCGGCTGTCGCACCGCCGCCGGTCGATAGAGCCTCTGCACTTGAGCTTTTTGCCCCCCCTCCCCCCACCCGGGCGTGCCATTTTTACGAAAGCTAACCTTTTATGTTTATGTTGGAGCGGAATTGGATGTAGTTGGAATGTTAGATAGAAGTATCATCGTTTAAGAGTAATTTTAAGTAAGGTTTGGTTTCTGATTTAGATTAGGTACTTATTTAGTAGGTAAAAAAAATTGAAAAAGAGATTTACGGTGAAGGAAAACATCGTGAGGAAACCTGCACACAACTGCGAATAAATGCAATGGTTTGTGTGAAGTTCCTATTCCGCATTTGGCCCACGTGGGAAGATACATCCTGTGACGCTGTTAAAGTTTACCATAAGCTTTATATCATAGTGAAAGAAAACATCGTGAGGAAACCTGCACACCTGCGAAGATCCAGCTATCAGCATACCAAATTACATCCAATTCCACTTAACCATTGTAACTTGAAAGAATACAAATACACAGTCACAAACTTTCGAATTTGTAAAACTATTTTATACGCCTACAGACGCCTACTAGCAATATTATAAGTTGGAAAGACCGCAATAAAAAACCGCGCGTTTCCGATTGGTGGGAAATGTCGCGAAGGGCGTGGCCCGCGTTTGTCGCCAATGGGCGTGGCGAGAGAAATTGGGTTTGTCATTGCGGACTAAGGCTTTTAAGGGAGGGAGGCACTCACACATGTAGCTATTTCCATAGCGATTTGAATGTAGAACCTCCGAAATTCCACTAATATTATAAACCTGAAAGTTTATATAAGATGTATGAATGTGCTACTCTTTGTTTGAGAGATTCCGATGAAATTTGGCGCACAGATAGTTTATCATCATCATCATCAGCCTATGTTCGTCCACTGCTGGACATAGGCCTCTCCCATGGCACGCCACTGAGCACGATCCTCGGCCACTCTCATCCAGCTCTTGCCAGCCGCCTTGCGAAGATCATCGCTCCACCGAGACTGAGGACGTCCCACGCTACGTTTGCTGATCCGTGGTCTCCACTCAAGAACTCGTCTACCCCAACGGTTATCGGTTCTTCGGGTAATATGGCCGGCCTATTGCCACTACAGCGTACTAATGCGGTGGGCTTTGTCGATAACTTTGATAGATACTTAGATAGTTTATTTATAACATGGATTATATGGGATACTTTTTATACCGGAAAATTGCGTAGTTACCGTGGTATAGCCATAAATAAATTCTTCGCAGACGGGGTCGCAGGCAAAGCTGGAACTTACTGTATAAAAAAAGATAAAAAGAAAAATAGAAACATAATGTAAAACCGGCCAAGAGCGTGTCGGACACCCCCAGAGTAGGGTTCCGAAGCCGTTACAACTTGTGCTATCTTGCACGGAACTTCCCAAGTAGGTATGTTTTGTAGGTCAGGCTGCTATTTACCTATAAGCTACTAGTAATAAAATTCACAAGCATATTTAGCCGTTATAGTTTTCTTTGTTAATTTGACATATTACCTCCAATCTTGAATTTTATCAAAATTTTCATACCAACGGCTAAACAGCTTTTAGAGGGGGAGGGGGGGGGGGGACGCTCGATTTTAACAAAAATTGCACTTTAGAGTTGAATATTTCTCAAACGAATCACTATACCGAAAAATCATCTTGACACCCTTGGAATGATTTTAAAAATGCTATTCAACGACACCCCACACTATAAGGTTAGACAAGAAAACTAAAATCACCCCACTACGTCTACGGGACCCTGAAAATATTTATTTTTCTACATTTTATTTTTTCTGAGCTAAGCCGCGGACGGACGGACGGACGCACAGACAGACATGGCGAAACTATAAGGTTCCGTTTTTGGCATTTTGGCTCGGGATCCCTAATAAAGTAATAGTAATTTTAACGACCGTTTTAGCCTAGTTGGTAGTGACCCTGCCTACGAAGCAAGAAGTCCTGGGTTCGAATCCCGGTAAGGGCATTTATTTGTGTGATGAGCACGAATATTTGTTCCTGAGTTATGGATGTTTTCTATGTATTTAAGTATATATTTATGTATATAAGTATGTTTATCGTCGTCTAGTACCCATAGTACAAGCTTTGCTTAGTTTGGGACTAGGTCGATTTGTGTAAGATTGTCCCGTAATATTTATTTATTATTTGTTATTTATTTATTTTATTTGCCCCAAGAATTTATTTTTACCTCTTGGCTTTGACCAATTTAAATTATTCAGAAACGTAATATTGTTTCACGCATTCGCTGCTGGCTGTCATATTGTCTGCAAAATTATGACAGCGGCACTAAACGAAAGTCAAGAAAACGCATATATGCGTTTCTGGCAGTGAATGTGTTAAGTAAGTACGTACCGGCTACTTTTGATGCCAGTGCAAGTCATGAAATATATATATTTCCTCAAGAACACTCTTTCTATAGAAGAGCCAGGAAAGGCTAGCTTTTTAGTAAAGAATTTATTAGGATGCCTAAAACTTTTTACATTTATAATCAACCCGTCAATTTTTACCACAAAAAGACAAAAAGGTACTCTCGTAACCGCAAGCAATTTCGCCATATAATTTATTTAGAAACATCTCAATTCACTTAACCCTTAAGTAGGTCCCATTCACTCAGAGCCCTTTCATGCCACACTTAATTTGTATATTTTTTTCACAGTATGGACGGGTTTTGATAAAACACCCATTCACCGACGATACATTTATTAAAATGTGTATGTCGCTGGTAGTTTGTTAAAACAGGAAAACTGTGAAACGTCTAAAGTTGTTTTCAAAATTTGGAAGTCCTATTATATCAGTGTCATTCAAGAAAGGTTTGAAGATGCGGCTAGCACTATCTACTTAAGGTTTGGGAGCACTGTTTTGTTTATTGTGTTTTTCTATGTACAGTGTATGTAGGTATTGTGCGTTTATATTTTTTAGTAGGTTTTATATTAGATTGCTTTTTTATGAGTATATGTATTGGCGACCAAAGATTTGCTAATAAAAATATTAAGTTGGCTCGAGAGCACACATCTTACCCTTGCATTCGCCAATGATCGGATTTATGTGTAAACAGAGTGTACTAAAAATAGTGTCAAGCGGAGTTGTAGAACTCATTAAGGTTTAGTTGCAAAAAAATCTGGAAAATAACTAAACGCCAAGAAAAATCGCGGAAAGTACATGTATGTTGCAGTGATTCGGGTACACCAATAATAGTCTATCTCTGGACTTCCGCGTGACACTATTTTTGGGAAACCCCGTAAGTATACCTATACTTCTAGTATTCGGAGTGACTTGAAATTTGGTAATTGTAGTTTAGATGTTAATGTAAGTACAGCCAATCAAAAGTACAGTCAGTAAATATATTAATAATATTGCGGTTATGTTTTTGGTGGGATAGACATTTTGTAATATGACTGAATCAACGATATACTACTACTGTGTACATTGAATAACGTCTGAGTGGTCTCTCTGTTTGCAGGGAACGGGTCGAGAGGGCATGAAAGGCAAGAGCGGGCGCCAAGAGTGTCTTGGGTGCAGACTGCTTTAGTGTTAGCAAGAGAATAACTTTTTGATACCTTTGATACGTACGTGTATACATATTTTTGGTGAATTAGATATACTGCCATTCCATTGGATCAAGGTAGGTACACTGTGACCCTAAGATACTTCAAAAGCCTTCATTATTTGTTTTATTTTAGTTAATTTCAATGAATCATGCTCATTTAAGTTCGGTACATAAGTGTTGTGGTCTGTCGTGTCATATTATGTGAAAAATCGTCTATAATGCTATATTAAAAAATAGTTGTATTAAATACTTTAGATATCTATAATTTAATATCATTATAGATCTTTTCAAAAAATATACCTTGTTGAGTTTCTTACCGGGTTCTTCCCAACAGGGTTTTTCCGAACCGGTGGTAGTCTTCAACTTTCATTCGTTTCAGAGCTTGTTATAATCTAAATTGAATAAGGGTATTTTGACTTTGAATTCGAATTTATTACTGTCGGCAAGCTTTTTAGTTTCTGAACAGCTCTACATTTCGAAAAGTGAAATAATTCAGATCAATGAACGCGAGCAAGAGCCTGTTATTTTTCTACTAGCAAATGCTTATGGAAACTCAACCGTAGACTGAGTGACGCTATAGGATGTAATAGAAACCTTATAGTTTACTTTGCCGAGCGGTTTTAGTCGGGTGCGGTTAGTAGACGACCTGTAATTGCCGACCCAGTATGAACAATGAGTTCGTGTTTAAGTCCCGAAGAATATTAGTTATGAAATCAAAAATTATTAAGTTGATACATATTTTTAAAAGTAATAACAATAACCAGAATATATTATTTTGGAATAACTTAAACGGCTTACGCTCGTAAAACCCACTTCCCACAGTATGCACTTTCTCAAAAAGTGCACTTTCCGCAAAATGTACAGTTCCAAATAGTACACTTTCCCAATTAGGATTTTTTCTCGAAATATTACCCAAAATTTATGCGCATCTCTTCTCAAAAAACACCCTTCTTTACAACGTGCACTTCGCCTAAATTTACACGTAGACACTGTCGTTAATACAATATGTACAAATACTGTGTACCTAAACTACACACTAATAATTAAGTAGGTACCTATATGACAAAATCTTACGTAAACACAAACCGGTAAATAAAGAAATTCGACAAAATTCTTGCGAGCATCGGAACATCCGAAACATCGCCCGGTAATTAGAAAGGAAAAATTAATTCCGCCAAAGGGTTCCAAACGAGCCCCTAAGGACTCCTACAGGATGCGGACCCCCGAATAATTCGGCCGGAAAATATGCAAATGCCTGTTCGCAATGTGAAAATTAACTTTTTCATTATGAATTATGTCCTTTATGTCTTGGAAACGTCTTTGGGGAGTTTTTTTCGAGATTTTACGCGTTTTAAGAAAAGGGTTCATATTGAATGTTATTTTGTTATGGTCCGTTAGATGGCTGGGTAGCACTTACTGTCGTTTTAGGCGCGTCGTTATCTTGAAACTTTTATTAGGGTTCCGTACCTCAGAAGGAAAGAAAGTTTTTGTAACCAAATGATTTTTAATGTAAATCTTTTTGCTGACTGTTCTTGCAAGATTATAAATCCGCACCATATTTCGGGGCAATCAAAATTCTGGAAGTGGGTGAGATTTCATTTGTAAGATTTGACCTGAACAAACCAGTATTAGTACCTAAAGTTAGAAACCGGCCAAGTGAGAGTCGGACAAGTGCAACGAGGTTTCCGTACAGTCCATGGCAAAAATATATCTATCTGTTTAAGTTTTTACAGTACACAGCCACTGACAGATAGATTACAAAGATTTAATTTTTTAGTTAAGACCGATTCACGCTTGACCGTTTTTATTATATTTATGTTGTTATATACGCTCTATTGTCAATCCGAGTTTTAGGTTTGTATGATTACTTAAGTAAACGTTATACAAATACAACGAAATTAAAAATAATAGTTACGTCTCTTTTATGATGAAAGCCGAAGCTTCTTTTCTTAATTATATTTTTGTCTGAAAGTCCCGTTTTAAATGGGTACTAGTTTTTCCATAATTTTGCGTAGTTAAATGCCGAAACCTAATAATCAAGTCACCAAGTATATGGAAATAAGACAATATATTTAACATTTGTGACATAGGGATAGGGTGGACCTACCTAAGTTATCTTGACATTTGAATGAAGAACAAACCCCCATAAACCAATCCTAACGACCGATCAACGCATCACCCATTCACTCATTCGTTCACACGCTCTGACTCACCAGGCTCATTGTTTTGCTTCAGCAATTATGTAGGTATCGGTAAATTACAATACGTATGAATCGGGTGGCTGGACGTCTCAATTTGTAAGTAGAATTGTGGGCGGAGGGTGTTCCACAGTGAACGTAATTTTCAAGGATTTTAAGTAAAAGTCTTATAAAGAACATCGGCCTATCGTGAAACACGGCCATATTTACAAAAGAAAATTAAAGAAAAAAAAAGGTGACTCTTAGGGCAACTACAATTTTCACAAATTATAATCTTATCTTACCTCAGTAGACTCCGATAAGGGTTCATTTCTTCATCGTGTTGACTTAACACTTTCGTTGTTCGGATGCCTCCGATGTGGGGTCATGAAGTATTTTTTCATGAAGTAACTTTTGGGTAGGTACTGAATTTAGGTTATCTATGGCCACATTTTCCAGCAGTTACGTGAAAATTATATTAGCTTAACTACCTACTAATTTGTGCTTTATTCATCGGTGAGTAGGTACGAGAGATCATGGATCTGTATATTTTATAAAATAGTCCAAAAAATTACTTCAGGTTAAAACAAAGCAAAATACGGCTTTGTGAGTAACCTGACAACCAACCTTACTGTGTTTTTTTTTAATGAAAAACTGCCATAAAAATGATAAAGCGCTTACTTGGTCTACCATACATAATCCTGAGAAAAACACTCCTTTTTTAGCCAGTCGTGTAAAAATACACCTCATAAAACATAGACTAGTGTTTTTCTGAACAGATTTTCAGATTATTTTGATTAATATCCTTAAGTTTAATTATTACCACCACTGTAGAGTACACCATACGCACTTTCTCAAGCGCTTCATAATCTTAAGCGAGCGACACTCCCCTGGAATCGTTCATTCAATTTACGATGTAGAAGCGATCAGTGAATGAATGAACGATTGAGTTGTTAGCACTTAGCGATCGCGGGATTTGTTTGTGGATTGTGTTGATGGTAATTATGTAGCAGTGTGGGTTCAATGCGGCTACATTTATAAGAGTTGCTTTATTATGTGATTTATTTTTTATTTAATTGAATAAGGCAATTGTGATTGAAAATGATAATGGTTATTGTAGATTGAAATATGGTGTATTTGCCGTAAGATCACCACTGTGGGTCGCCAGCTGCGGCGCCGTGGGTCGCGCCAACATCATAATGCCTTAAGAGGATAGGTACGATGCGCACCATTTCTCCATACAAACGTAATCCCTGTTTCCTCCCTGGATAATGGCTTCAGAGCCAAATTTTTTTTACTGTATAATCGGTATCTACCGCAGCTAGGCCCCTAGGTTTCGTTTTTTTCCATATTTCAATTAATATAAGAAATACGAGCTTTCAAAAACTGAAAAAATTGCCCAATTTCAACGTTATTTTCAGACACTCATCAGAAAAGAATCCCTCATATAAACAAAAAAAGAAAAACATAGGGGCATAGCTAAATCTATCCTCTAATTATATTTGAAAAAAATAATTTTATTGGTCCAGATTTCGAGAAGAAAACAGGGGATTACGAAATGCTGTTTTGATCAATTTTACGCGCCTATTAACGGTCTGTGCTGCAGTTGTCTCGCTCTCGCTGTACTGACACGGAGGGGTTCGGGCGAGACAGCGACATTTCATTAAAATACCTATTTCTCAAAAGTCTCTCAGCCATCGTACCCTCTTAAGGCCGCACCGAGTTTCTTGCCCTAATCGATTTTAGGTATTCTATGCACTCGTGTATGTATGTGTGCGTGAGAGCGGCTAGAATAAAAGCCGTGCGTAAGCGCAAGCGTCACAAATTCCCCGTCCGACGGCCGAAGAACTAACGCAACTAACTATATGGACAAGGGAGAAGCACGACGGCTCAAGATAGGTTCAAATTCAAATTCAAATTCGTTTATTTGTTCAACACAGGTAAGTTACATGAGGTCTTATGAATATCTTGTATCACTATGTTGAGCCGTGAGGCATACAAATTGTAGGGTCAGTTAACTAAGCACATGCAGTTCTTATTATTTAATTAATACTAGTCATATATTCGTTTATTGTATAAAACGCTATTTTAGCAAGGTTGGTCAGACCGCGCGTGTATTTAGGTATTTTCATCGTATTACTAAAACAAATACATATTTTAAAAATGTAGCCAGACTAGGCCCTAGAAAACATCTTGTTTTATTAACATTCAAAAAGTCATGACCTGCCGTGCAGTATTTTTTACATCGTACTGAGAATTTTTTTTTTTTTTTTAGACACTACTTTGGATTTTTTTTCTATCAAGCGAACTACAAGTAATCGTGTTTTGACAAAAACTGGTCATTAGAGTGAATTCTCAAATATCTTACACATGAATTTCAGAACTGAAGCTGCAATAAATGCGCCAAAAGCTAGGTGGCGCCTTAAGACCACCGCATTATCTGTCAATTTAACATTTGACTTAGCCGAACGAGACACAAACACACATGTTGATAACAAGTTTGTAACTTTTTACGAATAAGGGAGTGAAACTGTATTGTAAATATAGAAAACGGTTTACGAGAGTATCCCGTGAAGCGGAAACGCCAATATTGTTCCATTTAAACTTATTTGTTCGCGACCCTTGCGGGTGAACGCTTCACTTGTAAGCCGCTACAACATTCAGCTATGAAATACAGATAAGTATCGATAAGATCATTCCAGGGGCCAAATTCAGGGACGGCCCAATACGGTTTGCGAGCGGTAATTCAATCGTTTGCGAGAGGATAGGGATGGGCTGAGCTTGGGATGAGTCTTATTTTCCTGTTAATTCGCATTGTAAATAAATAAATGAATAAATAAAGGAATATTAAATAAAATAAAAAAACATAAACACATGAAATTAACAGCTATAAAGAAGATAAAGATAACTTACCTAAGAAAAATTAACTAAATATGTACATGTTACTATAAAAATAGAAATTATAAAAAGAATACCCCGTCCAAAAGATCTGTCTGTGGCAGGGTTCCCATGATGCTGGCCGAATTACCCCTTTGGATCGCAAGTGCGATCCGCTGGGATAAATATGCGCCAGCTCTTGGGTCCCCAGAGGTGTCGACCAACCGGAAAGAAAGGGCCTTTATGAAGGACTTCATGTCGGCTGACCAAGGCCCTAAGGTCTCAACAGCAAGCGCAGCAAACTCGTAATCCTTTAATAAAGATGAGTATTTGCGGCAAATAAATAAATAAATAAATAAATAAATAAACAAATAACTAATGCTCATCCCAATTTCAGCCCAAACCTCTCGCAAACCAGTGATTTTTGGCGTTCCTGAATAGCAGTTCATCCCTATCCGCTCCCAACTCCCAAACGATCAATTTACCGCTCGCAAACAGTTTTGGGCCATTCCTGAATTTAGCCCCTGCCTATATACATACATCCCACTGCATGAGGGCTGGGGCCGAAGTTCCCATACTGGCCCAGTGCGAACTGAGAATTTCGCACACACATAGGTACTATTGAACTTTTTTGCGGGTTTTCTAACGATGTTTTTAATTTTAATACTGACCTCTACCTTATATTAGTGGTTCCATATTAAATTGCATAATTTTTTACGCATAATTCATCTTTTCGCATAACTCTTTTTTTCTCAGAAACCATTAATTATTCAGAATTGTTATAAAATAAACCTAACCTGACCTATAGAGTCCTAAATTTCATTTTAAAATTCCTGATTTTTTTTTACATAAAACTTACCCGTGATTGATAATATATGTATACATACTGGATCCCTATTTTAGTAGATCCATGTTTACCATAAATTCGGAAAATAGTAGTTTCCGGTTTGACGCATAATATTAGTGAAGCTCGCTGACCGGAAGTAAAACGACGTACCTACCCTTCCGGGGCGTGATTGGTTTTAACCTGAAACTTATTATGATTCCACTAAGGATAGCCATGGCGAAAAAGGTGTTCAACACTAAAAGAAGCCTACTTTCAGCTAAAATATCAAGCTCCGTCAGGAAGAAACTGGTGAAAGTCTACATCTGGAGTATAGCTCTCTACGGCTGCGAAACGTGGACCATGACCCAAAGAGACAGAGAGAGATTGGAAGCGTTCGAAATGTGGTGTTGGAGGAGGATGGAAAAGATCAGCTGGACAGAAAAGAAAAGTAATGAGGAAGTTTTAAATATGGTTAGCGAAAAAAGATCGTTGTTGAAAATAATTGAGAACAGGAGAGGGAAGATGTTGGGTCATCTATTACGGCACGATAATTACATTAAGACTATAATAGAAGGAAAGATAGAAGGGAAAAGGAAAAGGGGAAGACCAAGAAGGACATATATGGAGCAAATAAAAGAAAAAATAAATGTTTCATTATATAAAGAAGTGAAGGAAAGAGCGGAATGTAGAATAAGCTGGAAATTACTCCACCGACAAGAGCCTAGCTCTTAAATATATGATGATGATGATAAGTAATAAGAAAAATTGTACAACCAGCTTTTGACCGCGACTTCGTCCGCGCAGAATACAAAAGTATGGCAAATAGTGAAAATAAACGGATCACTCACGTCTTAAAACGAGTTTAACTCTACTGTTTCGGGCTAATTCGTAGCCCTTCCTCTCGGAGTTGCACGTCACGGCGGCTGCCAAACGCGCACAGTCAATGCGCGTTTCAGTGCGCGCCAAAATGTGTTAGTGCTACATCTACTAGTCTACCGCAAACTCGCTCCATTTTGTCCAACTTAAAAATACAAAGCTCCTAAAGGCCGCAGCCCACCCGTACGAGACCTGCATAATACATAGTCCCCCGGGACGGTGGACGGCAGCCCTAACTTTTCTGATTAGTAGTAAAATAGCACATCTTTATTTCAGGCCCTCGTTAGGCTTATGGGAACTTGTTTGCGGCTGTTATTTAATTAGTGGTTTTGGGGGAGAATTAGGTGGATGATTTTTAAGGGAAAAGTTGTAGAGAGTTACTGTGAGAATCTTGTTAGATTCTTGTTTTTAGGATTCTGTACTCAAAGGGTGCCAACGGAACCCTATTACTGGGACTCCGCCGTCTGTCTGTCACAGGGTTCTATCTCTTGAACCGTAATAGTTGGACACTTGAAATTTTCACTGATTATGTATTACTGCTTAAAAGCGTTGTGGCCTAGCGGTTTGTCCTAACGGCCCGGCCACGAACTCGCGCGTTTGGCGGCGTGGCAAGCGTTCTCAATGTTCATTGCGCGGCCGAGACGCTCGCCGTACAGTGGTTACCTGGCGGCACACGCCATGAACTGATAAAACGCTTGCCGCGCCGCCAAACGCGCGAGTTCGCGGCCGGGCCGTATGGCTTCTCAATCAGAGGGTCGTGGTTTCAAATCTCGGCTCGCACCTCTGAGTTTTTCGGATTTTTTTTATATAAGAGGGGTAAACGAGCAGACGGGTTACCTGATGGAGAGCGATCACTGTCACCCATGGACACCCGCAACACGAGGGGAATCACAGGTGCGTTGTCGACCCTTTTAGGAATTTAAATGCTAAATTACATTTGAAATTTACCATGAGCTTTACGGTGAAGGAAAACTTCGTGAGGATCTGCATACACCTGCGAAGAAATTTAATGGTGTGTGTGAAGTTCCCAATCCGCACTGGGCCCGTCTGGGAACTACGGCCAAAACTCTCTCATTCTGAGAGGAGGCCTGTGCCCTGTAGTGGGACGTATATAGGCTCATCATCATCATCATCATTTCAGCCGAAAGACGTCCACTGCTGAACATAGGCCTCCCCCAAGGCTCGCCAAACAGATCTGTCCCCGGGACCTTAACCAGGTCATCGCTTCATCTTGTTGGAGGCCTACACCGACACTGTGTCTTCCGGTCCGTGGACGCCACTCGAGAACCTTTCGGCCCCACCGGCCGGCTGTAGACTGAGATGACATTATATGATGAGTAATATGGGGTCGAGTTTTTACCCCAACCAAAGAATGAGCTTAACAAGCCTTTATGAATGGGTTTGACACTTTTTTTACAGCGGGTAGTTTTTCTTCTATTTTAAATATTAAGTCCAGGGCAGAATGGAGCAAGTGTAGTGATATCCCAGGAGTGGCTCGCGGTGTAGTGCGGCCATGCGTCTTGTCTGGCGGACTGAGAACTAGGACCAAGGGTACTTGATACTTCTAGAACACGCGCTAGTGATATAAACAACGCGATGGAAGACACGGATATTAATATTTCTAACTGTAGCATTCCATCTGTGAGGCGAGGTCTGATGATGGGGTGTTTTGGTTGAGCGCATTGTTGCTGTATGCTGGATATTTTTTTTGTTTAATGTGCTCGTGTCACCTTCCTTGTGACGGTTTGACGGCTTAGCTTAAACTTTAGAAGGTTATTTTGTCGTTACTTGTGAGATCATGTAATTGGCTCTATGTTGCTATGTTCATTTAATTAATTGTAATTTAACTGTTGGTTCTCCTTAAATAAATTAAATAAATAAATTATTGAAGGACTTATTTCACCACTCCCTAATAAATATATCTAACATGTCTACATGGTGATACCGTCTCTTTGTTTTATAAGATGGGTGGGAAACGAGCAGACTTGCACAAATAACTACGAGTGCGTTGCCGGCCCTTTGCGGAAAGAGTAGGGGCTTTGAAGATCCCTTAGTTGTATCGCGCCGGGTGAATAAGCGCTACATACTAAAGAAGTATGTATCAAAGTAGATTTGCATCGAAAATTAATATAAATGAGTAAATCGACAAATAGACAAATAAATAAAACAGGTTATGGGAACTAAGTATAAAAACAGAAAATATTCTATGTTTTTACGAATAGAACGTTTGTCTACCTATGTAAGTATTTTCAAAACTAAAAAGGGATACGGAAAAATAGTAAAAATTTTCGATGCCCATGTGGCTTGTGGCGTAAGGGATATGTATTAACGCCGTATGTGCGATTGTGCGTACGTTGTTTAAGTAAGTACCAACTTTCACTAATATTTTGTCTTCAAGTATCAAAACCCCTACAGTCAGCTAGACCACAGCCGACCATTAGGGAAATCTGCGCAACGAATACTGTTTAATTTATGCCCGTGAATATTCTTAAACTATCGGTTTTGTGGTCACTCGGAGGCCTAATTTACGTGGCGGCCGGATTGGCGCGGCCCCGTGGGGTCGTTGAGTATTTATTGGGAAATAGGGGTTATGTGGAAGAATGGAAGAATTTGTAGTGTGAATGCGGAAGAATGTATAAATATGTGAAATTTTAATTTTAATTTTATTTTTTATTTATTTGGGGCATCAACATACAATACATCATAATGACACTTAAGTACTAGACAAAAAACCAATAACACAGTCATGCCCACAGACATAGTTATAAATCTTCCCAGGTGAATTTTTCGCTTCGAGCCCTTATCTTTCAAAACAAACGGTATCGTCATAATATTAAGGTTCAAATTTAATGTAATGGCTCGAAGCGAAAAATTCACCTGGGAAGATTTATACTATAAGCGAAACATACTTTATACTAACACAGATACAACAAGCTTAAAAATCATGCTATCAAGCTAAATTTTTTTTTTGTTATAACTAATCCACATGAGTGAGTTAGTGTGTATGAGTATGGATATCCGTAAGGTATGTGTGTTAGAGTGTGTGTGTGCACTTGCCCGCGCGCATGTGTGTGTGTGTGTGTGTGTGTGAGTGTGAGGGCCCGCAAAGAAATTCCGAGCATAGCCCTTTAGCCCTCTCGATCGTCCTCTGAACCTTGAGCTTTTTTAGGCCCATCGTTCTCAGCCACGTCTCAGCGCCATACGTCATTACTGGCAATGTGTTGCACCAGTGTGTGTTTGACTTGACCCCAGCGCCAGCGGTGCTTTGCATGATCGCATTTAGAACTGATGAAATTTGCGCAAGAACTAAAGTCACCGACATAACTCGAAGAATCGCCAGACTCAAGTGGCACTGATGGCCGAAGGGTGCGGGAACAAGTTGGATGCGGTTGGCGCAGGACCGATCAGTTTAGCAAGCCTTGGGGGAGGCCTATGTTGAGCAGTGGACGATTTTCAGCTGAAATGATGATGATGATGATGGTCTATCAGATGCCCAAGAGTTACAGACTTGAAATGTTTTGTCTGTGATTGACAAAAACAAAGTCAAATTAGAGTTGATTTTATACTTTTTCGTACGTTTTGTTACAACTTTTTTAACGTTTGTATGTATATTTTTTATGGTCAAATCTTGCAAGACAAATTTCACTCACTTCTGGTGATCGTATTGACTTGAAAAATGACATGGATATTATTTTATAGTCAACATCCAATACGAAGTAAATGCTGACACATTGCACAAAAAAAAAAGAAAAAATGCTATACTACTATTCCATCGCACGGATTTCTTAAAAAAAGCACCGATGACAAAAATAAAACTTTGAACTTTACTCATTATTCATTATCCCCCTCTTCCGCAGCCCTCCTCCAAAGAACGTCACAATGACTGGCCTTGCTTCGTCTGCATCGCACTCCTCTTTATACCTGTACTTTATTGAGAACGTACTTAACTTAACCAAAACACTTACTTAGCATACCCTGTTACAGCGACACCGCCGTCTTAACCATATTCATTATCACAAATTTACACATTACGGCCACAACTCACGGCCGAGCGGCATAAAAAGCCAATTTCCCGCAAAAAATGGCGTAAAAAGCCAAATTCTAAAATACGAGGCATCGTAATATCAATTTGGCGCTCATACATATATTCATAGCGTGTCGGTAGGTCATATAATTTATATGTGAGAGAACAATCGTATTCACGAACGATTTGGCCGGCGTATATTCGGTAGGGGGTGGCTAGAGGTATTATGCATGCGCCGCGGATGCCACTCCTGGGGGCAGTTACTTATGCCGGGGCATCTTTTTAACCTCGCGTATATTTTAGGAAGGGTTGAGAGTTGTATGGATGAGGAAATATTGAGGAGTTATGCGTGAGGTCGATTTTTGAGAGCGGCTTTTGATCTGATTTCGTTGTCTGTGTAGACCATCTCTTAACAGTTCTTGACAAAAATATCGTAGTTTTCAAGTCGAGGGTGATGAGCATTTATTTGGCAAGCGTGCTTTTTCCATCAGGTGTGATTATGATTAAACATACACAATGGTGTGTGTCCTCACAGGTGTGTGCAATGCAGGTTCTCTCACGATGTTTTCCTTCACCGTAAGAGCGGTTTCGCACTACGTCCGATCCGAATCCGATCCAAATCCGTGAAAATAAGTTCCGGAACAATTTGTATGGTAGTTTACGCACTGAATCCGATTTCCTCATCCGATTTTGCCATACAAATTGTTCCAGAACTTATTTTCACGGATTCGGATCGGATTCGGATCGGACGTAGTGCGAAACCGCTTTAACGCTCGAAGTAAATTTGAAATGAAATTTCGCACGTAAATTTCGAAAACTCAGAGGTTTGAACCCATGATCCTCTGTTTGTGAGGTCACGAGTCACGGCTTTTTCCGAAAAAAAAAAAACTATAATAATACTCGAAATCATCATGAATAAGTGACAACCCTAGTCCCCATCCCTATATTCAGACGTAGATTTTAGCCAGTCGTTATTGCCAGCGACACCCATGACGCATGACGTAAGTAGGCAGTATATCTAGGGTTGTCACCTCGGGTGTCTGCCATAATTATATTATCATACCGTATATATGCTCACTGTATGACATTTGAGTTGTTTATGCTGTGGAAAATATGGAAAATTTGTAATACGAATGTAGTGCATGATTCCGAGCACATGTTGAATAGTTTTAAAATCTGGAAAAGCTTTTCATCATGACTGGTTACAGTAAAATATAATATAGTTAGGTATATATATTAGCTGGTATGAAGTGCCATTAAATTGCTTTTATTTTTATGGCTCCGTACGTCCGACTGATACAACGGGACCATTATAAGACCACTCGTTTTAATATACTACTGCTAAGTTACTTGTGGTGCAACTTCTTGGAAATGATTGTCTTTCAATAAAAAAGACGTGTATAAGAGTATTTTTGGTCTATTCTATTTGCAAAATTGACTTTTTAACAACATCAGTGAGAGCTATAACAGTTTTCACTCTAATAAACTCACTAAAATATTATACGTTACGAGCTGACCCAGCAAGCGTTGTTTTGCCATATAAATTATTTCTTATCACTTAGGGGCATAAAATTTATAAAGGGCTACCTATAAAAAATAGCCTACGACCTATTCTCAGACTTACCAAATATAGGGAAAAAAAATCATAAAAATCGATTTAGCCGTTTTAGGGGACCTCGATAACCAACACCGTGACACGAGATTTATATATATTAGAAAAATTATGGGTGAACAAAGTAATTGGAAGATTACAAAGGTTTTAGCACAAATATAGTGTTTTGTTCCAAATTGTCATTAACTAGCTGTTGTCCGCATCTTCGACTGTCTTGTGAAAATTTTGCACTTTAACGTTTAATAAAAAAAATAAAGTAACATATTGCTCCTGTAGAAAAACACTAACACAATTACAAATTATAACAAGTTAGCTATGAAGTATCTGTTGTATTTATTTTTTCAACTTCATTTTTTATTACTTTTACGGTCATCCCGTGAAACCATATATTTCATACTAAATACAAACTGAAATATAGATGCACAGAAAAAGACCAGACCAGTGGTGGTGTAGGGGTATGGCACACGGCACGGCATGCTGAGGACCTGGGTTCGATTCCCAGCATTGGTCTTTTTTCTGGGGTTTTTTATGCGCATCTATATTTCAGTTTGTATTTAGTATGAAATATACAAATTATAGTAATTTCAAAACTGAACTTTATGTTAAAAGAAAAACATGTTTAGTTTTGAAATGTCAATAATTTGTAATTGTGTCAGTGTTGTTCTACAGGAGCGAATATGATAAAAGTAATTAATTTTGGATTTACATAAACTCGTACGCTTTAGGATTAATACAACTTAGGTAAATCATTTCCAAGCTCCGCTTCTTTTGACTCGAAAACCATTAACTAACTCTTTCCTAAGTGCAAAAAACAACAAAGAACATCATAGACGCAATTTTCACCGAAAATATAATCCGAATTTACATTTTTAAATGCAAACGAAACGGTTTGGTAATTGCAGCACCCGCGGGCCGCCATTAATAGCCACTGGCCTTTGACGTGGACAAACTCGGCCCGCTCACTAAACCAATATTAACTCGTGCTTATTGAAAACACGAATTAATTGAAAATATTTTCAAGAAAGAACTCATTAATTTTGCTTTAGAGTTCTGGCCGGTGGTTTTTCGGATTTACTGAATTTTGTTTCGCGATTTTGACGAAAAAAATCTCATTTACCAGACATGATACCAATGGATCTTCATGTTGGCTGCGGGCCCATGAATGCCTTTCAAATAACCGGGCCCCCATGAGCACGTGATCGGAAATCTGTACCAACAATAATAATAAATAACAAGGTCAATCGTTGTCAATCGTCACATGATTGACAACGATTGACCTTGTCCCAAACTGAGCAAAGCTTGTACTAAAGGCTTGTTCGGACTAGGCTAGTATTTTAGTCTAGTAGCGAGTAATTTAGTAGCTAAACTATTCGCTACTGTCTAAAAATCGTTCGCATTATAGTCGAGTAAAGACTAATGAAAACTTATAATAAACTAATGAACTCGACTAAATCGACAGGTTCGGACTTGCTTAGCCGGCGGCCGAGTAAGCACGGACGCGTGGTGGGGGGTGCTACTCACTACTAAATTACTAAAAAAAATGGAATAAAATGGATTGATTCGAATAAATTACTTACTAATCTACTCAACGAATTTTTTGGTGTTCAGACACGTTTAGCTACTAAATTACTCGCTACTAGACTAAAATACTAGCTTAGTCCGAACAAGCCTTAAGGCTACTAGGTAACGGATACACATACATACTTATTTATAAACACATTCATAAATAGGTACATATTATTGAACATCCAAGACTAGAGCACAAACATTCGTATTTTTCATAGTAATATCTGCCCCGACTGAGAATCAAACCTGGCACTTGAAACTTCGTAGTCAGTTCTTAATAAAGTACAATTTGTGAGCTTTTTCTTTGTGGGATGTATTCTTGACAGACTAGGCGTGGTCACGCAGTACGTTGGCAAATTCAACGCCAGTTGCTCGCGGTCGTTGTTTCTCCGGCACCGCAAGTGTTCGAAGGAGTATACTGTAGGACCTTGCTCAGGTCCGGGGTGTAGCTGCACTAATAATATATTTTAGATAAAACTCGTGGATTACTCTTTAAGATGTTTATTCTCTTGCAGTCAGATCACAACTCTCATATTTTACAATACAGACATTCGATCCGTTCTTAATTTTAATTCAAATATAGCACTAGAGTGCCAGCATCAATCGAATGACTGTAGAGTTTACAATACCTACTGATATGTTAGGGATTTTATCTGGTCAGTCCCACGGATAGGAGAACGTCATCTTGGTTTGAACAATGCCACCTCGCTTCATAGCTGAATTCTGTCCACAGCGTCTCTAACACAGCCTAATTTATGACACTTCTTGGTTGGCAATTAGTTTAGCAGCTTTAATGCATGAACGTCTTTGAAAGTTATGTTTAAGTTATGTTTGTTAGATTAAGATTTAGATTAATTAAGATTTTTAGATCGAGACTATATTCCATAGTCTTTAATATCCGACACAACGTAAATTGTTATGGAAATAAATTGAATTGAATTGAATTGAAAAGTTGAAATGACGGTGTACCGACCGAGAGTTGTATCTATAGCCGCTTGTGCACTTTCATCGATGGGATAGATGCCCATCATTAATCAATTTTTCTGTAAAAAAAAACCTCCACCATGGCACAACTAAATAAATGGCTCCAACACCACCATATTTCTTGGCGCAATATTGACAAGGATCTACCGCCAGCAAAATTGTTCGACTGTACTAATTGTCCGTAGCGTACAACTGTGTACTTGCCGTGGACTTCCCGCAAGTAAATGAAGGCGATATATCACGTGGCTGCAACTACCGGTCGTTGCAGGAAGGCTTTGTTTCCGGCTCTTGCTTAATTATATTCGTGTACCTGTAAGCGGGTTAACTAATTAAAATTATGTTTGTACGTTTAGACAGGTTTGTTTAAAAAATATTTAAATTTATTCTTAAGGGTTTAGTCAGACGAAGGACGATATAATACTAATATGTACTAAGTATAATATCCGTGACTATCCAACATTTAAGGATTTTCTTTGTATAAGCAATGCCCATTCTAAATTTCATCATAATGGAACTTATGACAATGTATAGACTATACTATACTAAAAAAAAAAATCCTTCTCACAGCGCAGCGTATGATATCTGCCAAATATCAAGTTTCTAATAACAGTTACAGAGAACGTAACTTTAAATGGAACATACATATATGCCGTTTATTCCTTATCTCGCAGGATTTATTTTCGTGAGTACTTTCTACAAAGTATTAGAAATCTTAAAAAAATATGAATGAAGCCGTTGAAGTCATTCTCAAGTAATTGCGCGACCAGGAGAAAAAGGGATTAATTTTTTGAAATACAAATTTTTAGAACATATTAGTTAACCAAATTACTGCGACACAAGAACAGTGAATGTAGTTTTCCGTGTTCATTAATTCAAACCCCCAAGATAATATAAATCATACAAAAACAATATCCGTCTCCGCCGTAATTATTAAAAGCATTAAACGGCAAAAGACAACCCTCTTGCATTTACCAAATTGGGTGAAATATGCGTCCCTAAACACCGAAGACATAAAAAGAAGTTTTAATATCCTAATAAGACAGTGATTTAATTTCGTTTTATCATTATTTATGTATGGCTAAGTCTGTTTTTATTTTTTCGCTGGGACTTTCCCCTGTGGTCTTGGACGGGCGAACCACAGATTATGAGTTACTCTATGGTTCCGTTAATGATCTGTGGCATTATTATTAAACAGTATTTAATATTAGTCATCAGTATTGTATTAAACAGTATTTAAAATTGGTCATCAATACGCATTAAGGAAGCTTTGTAATGGTCACAGATTGGCAAAAGTTTTTTTTTTTGGTTTTTATGGCCTGGGCCCAATTGCATAGCAAAAATACAAGCAAGTAGTCAATTTCAATACAAAATTGCTAAATACTATTTACTTGTGTTTTGTTTTGCAATTCGATTCTGGTTGCAGAGAACCTACAATTTTATTTTGCTGGAACTACGTACTACATCGAAACCTAAAATGCAACCGTCGTAGTCACAAGACTATTAATTTCGACAGCTAAAATCTAACCATTCCATGTAAAATTATCATCGTAAACATAACACGTTTTTTAGCGAGTGTAAACTATCCTAATAACCACTTAAAATACTGGTTATTAACACCTCTTATCTAACTATTTTCTAAATTCGCCTCACAAGCAACAAAAAACCATACTACCCTCAATTTAAGCTTACAATTCTTACGGAAATTTTCCGGGCTGTGAAAATGTATTGTCACAAGTTTAAGGGCGACAAGAGGGTGCATGTTACGGAATCGTCCCCTCTAAAACATCATAACTCTAGATTCGAGTTTCACTAAATGGAACTCTGGTAAGCTTGATTTTAAGTTCTATTTTCTATGAAGTCATTTTGGGAGTTATGGTAGTAAGGGTTGAAAGGTGATACTTGTTGAACACGACAATGGTGTTTTGTCGTGTTGCGAGGCTTTACGACATTGTCGTTTACTGAGGGAAGGCAGGGTTGTGTTCCGGAAAGTTTTTAATATTTTGATGGCTGTTAATTGAATGTTGGGTGTTTATTGACTTGTAATGTGTAATGATAGGTACACTAAACGGGAGTGAAAATGTGTCGGGGTTCTCAAAGTAATGTAAAGCTCAGTTTAGACCAAGAAAATTTGTGCTAGTTGCAGTGCGTTGTGACGCTCGATTGACTACTTCAAACTCGTTGCTTTTACATGATTTTTCTTGTAAGTCTAAACTGGGCTTAAAAAAAATATCAAGGGACAATTCACACCAATTGACCTAGTCCCAAAGTAAGCTAAGCAAAGCTTGTGTTATGGGTAGAGGCAACGTCATAAATAAGTGATCTCTTTTGTACATTTCCACTTTAACTTTGTGTTTGAAAAGTGATACGAAGTCATGTAACGACTGAAAGCCAAAAGGTTCATAAGTGATCACTCATTTATGACGTTGACTGATATAGATAGATACACACTTAAATACATATAAAACACCCAAGACCCGAGAACAAACATATAAATATCTGCCCCGACACGGGAATCGAACCCGGCAACTCAAGCTTCGTAGTCAGGTTCTCAAACCACTAGGCCATCTGGTCGTCTAAAATAATAACAAACAAAAATATACTTACACCGAAACAAACATCATCTTGAAACTTCCAACACCCAGTAGGTGTAAGTATACACCATTAAGAAAACGCAGTCTAATTTCGTATGTCACGCTCCGACACAGACATTTAATCATAATTCAGTATCTTTCGCAGTTGGCTTTAAAAAAAGATGTAAATCCATTTACGGAACCCCCGCTCCTAATGGCGGCCATTAAGGGATTATAACGAACCACTGGCTGCCGGCTAACGAGGGTTCACCGTTCGTTAAAAACTGTATAGTTATCTGCTCTAGTCGAATAAAACTCGTCCTTTATCCTAAAATGTTTAACAAACAAAAATATTGTTGTTAGTTTTCACGGCCTTCGGTTATTTGGTTGTGTATGTTATTAAGAGAAAATTAACCTTATCAGTAAACCCTATCGATCTGCATCACATACGGCATATTATTTTTGTCGCATTTGACAGGGTTCGAGTCCCGACTAAGAAGTTCCCAATCCGCACTGGACCCGCGTGGGAACTACGGCCCAAGCCCTCTCATTCCGAGAGGAGGCCTGTGCCCTGCAGTAGGACATATATAGGCTGGGATGATGATGATGATGATAGAATATGCTATTTCCAATATTTAAGGTAGTTGAAAACAAGCGGAATTTTTAATGTTCTCTTAGAACAGCATCCTAAGTACGCTGGTCCACTCGGACTCGCCATTTATATTTTAAATAATTTATTGAAATAGGCTTTACTTTGCGGAGGTCCATAATATTAATGAACTGAAACAATTACTTTGCTCACCCGCGACCTTCGCGCGGAAACGCGTCAGTGTAGTTTGGTGGTGGTGATGGGTTTGTATGATTTGTGTCTGGTCGTACAGTGTGGAGGTAAAGAAACTGCATGAACACGCATTTCTTACATAAACGTAACTATCGTAAGGTCGCGGGTGAGCAAAGTAATTGTTTCAGTTATTTTTTTTTTAACACAACTATTAATTACTCGTATTTCTCGTCACACTCAACACCCTCTTGTATTGATTTTGGTCGTGCCAATCGTGTAGATGAGACTCGGAACCGTCGTGTCAACGAGTCTAAACAAATGACTGTGGGTGACTCGCGCATTCGTTAAACTAACTGTTAACTTTAGGGGCGAGTTCCTTTGGAGCGAACACCATTTTTGTTAGGCTTTATCTGAGACCGTATTGTCTAACGCCCGAACGGTGTGACTCCGTGGAAATTCGACTTGCAAGATTTGAAGATACCTTGCATAAATATAGGTTTTTGGCGATCGGACTTTATACGATTGTAGTTGCATTGACATTTTGTCAATATATACTTACGTATTAAATTTCATGTCAATTCAGGCTCTGGAAGTAGGATTTTTGACACAAATTTACTTACATACATTACTAGATAAATAAAAGCTTGTGAAGTCTTAAATAACCAACGAAGCCCGAGTTGGTCTTTAACTAAGTAAGGCCCACAGCCCATTCTCAAAATTGTCCAGCGAGCCATGGAGCGCAGAGTTCTATACCTAGGTTTTAGAATTATGATAGAATCAGAAACACTGACTCAGATTTTTGATATAGGTACAAAGACCGCCAAACTCAAGTGGGACTGGGTGGGATATGTTTGCCAAATGCATCCGAATTGCAGAGCAAAAATCGCAACTGATTGAGTGACGGGCACTGCACTAGGGGCAGGCCAATATGTAAATGGCGGATGATTAAACCGTTTTAACTTTGACAAGATTTCGTGAAGGATAAAAAACGGGTGGAAAGAAAATGGGGAGGCCTTTGCCCAGCTGTAGAACGTCTAATAGGCTATTAAATCTTAAATCTGATTGAACAAAATTCGTAGGAACATTCGTCCTAACGGGTCCCAATTCTAAGCCCGCCGATTTTGCAGCGACCTCTTAAAACAGCAAGTGATAAATTTGCGTCGCATGCGTCACTTTTGGCGTAATTCGTTCCAATCGTCGCTTTGCTTAATGGATTTTACGCTTAAAAGCAAAGTCATTAAAATGCAGTAGAAACAAAAGGTTCTCAATGGAGAAGTTGCTACGCTAACAATCTATTTCAAAGTTTAGCATATCGATATGTAGGTACGTATGTATAGTTATAAAGCAACATAGGCATATAAAGTTCGTAAAAAATATCCAGAATACTGTAGTGGTGGTCGAGTTAGTTTGAATATTTTTTAAAGCTATTAAATTGTAGTTGACAAATACATTGATCGATCTTCGAAGTGAACCGCGTCAGAGGCATTTTGAATGAAAAATTGTGACGAAAAATTTTTACAGTCTAGATTAATTTTGGGAACGTATCAAAATATATAAAGTTTAAAACGAATAATGGACGAAATACATAATGGTCATAATACATACTAAAATTTTCTATGAAACTATTGATAAAACGTTTTTTTTTAATCGTGTAATCTAGAGGTACAGATTGGTTTAGGTTAGGTTAGGTTTATTTTATGAAAATCCTGTAAAGTCGAGAATTTCCAAGAAAATTGCATTATATCAAATGACCATTATGTATTTCGTCCATTATTAAATTTAAACTTTAGATATTTTGATACGTACCCATAATTTTAAAACATCTATGTAGGTGTACTTTATCAACAAGCTAAAAATACTTATACCTACGCCTGAATGCTGCTAACAAATAAGGTGGGCCAGAATGAGAGGGCTTGGGTCACAGTTCCCACGCGGGCCCAGTGCGGATTGGGAACTTCACATACCATTGAATTTCTTCTCAGATGTTTTCCTTCACCGTAAAGCTCAAGGTAAATTACTAATGCAATTTCGCACATAAATTCCGATAAACTTAGAGGTGCAAGCGCGGACTCGAACCCACAACCCTATGCTTGAGAGACCGTAGGTCACTAGGCCACCACGGCTTAGACCGTAGGTCAAACCACTAGGCCACCACGGCTTAATATGTAGGTATAATAAGGTGGGTGCGAGTGAGTAAAATTAGTAATTTAATGAATAAATGAATGACCGGGAAATGATCAAATCACGCAGGATGTTAAAATCGGGAATCCATTTTATTATTTGCCTACAAAAAACAGTCATGTGATCGAATCTTTAAACGTTTAGTGAAATGACAAAATATGTCAGACGACCAGATGGCCTAGTGGTTAGAGAACCTGACTACGAAGCTTGAGGTCCCGGGTTCGATTCCCGTGTCGGGGCAGATATTTGTATGAAAAATACGAATGTTTGTTCTCGGGTCTTGGGTGTTTAATATGTATTTATGTATGTATCTATCTATATAAGTATGTTTATCCGTTGCTTAGTACCCATAACACAAGCTTTGTTTAGCTTACTTTGGGACTAGGTCAATTGGTGTGAATTGTCCCCTGATATTTATTTATTTATTTATTTATTACGTCAAAAAAGCCAACTCGTTTATTAATTTCACAGATTTGTTTTTTTTTATGTTAGATAGGCCAGACAAACGAACTAGTGGGTCACCTGATGTTAAATGAACACCACTGTCCATAGACACCCGCAGCGCTTTACACGATGCCAGTGCGTTGTCGGCCCTAAAGGAGAGGGAATAGGGGAAGGGGGAGAGGGAAGGGGTGAGGTATTGGGCCCCCGGCACTCTCACTGACCGTACGAAACGCAAGCAGGATTACTGCTGCTTCACGCCGGTGTTCTGTGAGAGGGTGGTACTACCCCGGATGAGCCGGCCCATTCGTGATGCAGCGGCTAGCTACAACATGGCTCTACCCCCCTGAAACAGGCCAGTGAGTTTGAGAGAACGAACTCGCAAAGTCAACCCGTTTTAATATCATCCCACTAGGCTCGTTGAGAGTTTTAATAAATCACCCAATAGAGACTTTTTCTTAGACAATCCCATTGACATTGCGCCAGACCGGCAGGGTAGTGGTGTAATTTTTTTGACACTTTTCATCGGATTGAAATGACAGTTTTTGTATAGCTGTGATAGCTGGCTGTTTCCGATACCAATTGTCAGCCCATACAAGAACTGTCGAAATGAACACGATGGGGATTGCGAGGGAGTTAGACAATTAGCCTGCCGTACGCTTATTGTCTAACCCGCAGACACAATTCAAATTAATTCAATTGTTATTTATTGCATTAGAAGCATTTTGTTTTCGCATTCACTATTTCTTTCTGTTAAACGGTATAAGACGGTGACAGAAAGAGATGGTGAAAGGGTGACAAGCGTCCGTGCGTTAGACAATACGGCCTCGGGAGTTGTGGAGGTCAAGAGGCCTTAGCCCAGCAGTGGGCCACTATGACGGGCTAATTAAAAAAATCCAATTAGGCACGTTTGATGCTGGTGGGTTCCCCGTGCGACCTCGATCTGCCGTATCAGCGTATCGCGTGCGCCGCGCAACGCAATGCAACGCTCCGACGCGCAACCGGGCCGCTGATTCACTTCCCGCGTGAACACACTGCGCTGCTGCTTTTGGGCCTCGATGTTTTGTTAATTTTTTTATTATTTTTATAAATTTCTGCATTTTTAGGGTTCCGTACCTCAAAAGGAAAAAACGGAACCCTTATAGGATCACTTTGTTGTCCGTCCGTCCGTCCGTGTGTCCGTCCGTCCGTCTGTCTGTCAAGACCCTTTTTCTCAAGAACGCGTGGAGGTATCAAGCTGAAATTTATATCAAATACTCAGGGACAGTAGCCCTTGGAGCTGTGAAAAATCAAACATCTAAGCCAACGCAATCAAAAGATACAGCCGTATGACGCAAATTTCCGCATATTTTCGAAACTCACAAGGGAATCAAAACCTACAGGGTACTTCTCGTGAACTCAGAATCTTGAAATTTGGTACGAAGCTAGGTCTTATAGGACAGATAAAGGAAAAATTGCGAAAAGCATAAATTTTTTGTCTGTCTGTCTATATCAGTAACCAACGCACATTTTCGATACTCGCAAGAGAATCAAAACCTACAGGGTACTTCCCGTGAACTCAGAATCTTGAAATTTGGTACAAAGCAAGGCCTTATAGCACAGATAAAGGAAAAATTGCGAAAAGCATAAATTTTTTGTCTGTCTGTCTATATCAGTAACCAATCTACAATGATCCCACACTGCGCACATTTTGCTTAGGAGCAGGGGTCTGCTAAGACTGGATGTTCATAGATATACATATAAATTTGTATGGAACCCTCGGTGCGCGAGTCCGGCTCGCACTTGGCCGGTTTTTTTAAGTATTTTTTCTATAGTTTTAAATTGTTAATGGGTAAGGCCGCGGATTTTGACCAATTGTTACATAGAAGTAACATAAAAAAATACGTTACGTTACTATAAAACGTAACGTAAGTTCCTATAAAGCTTAGATCATACTGACACATTTTTATTCGATAACGAAACTAAAACTAAAAAGACAAGTAATAAAGAAAAATAAAGTTTTTATTAACAAAAACTCGGTGTCGAAAAAATGAAACGACTTTCGTTACGTTTTAGACACAAATATATTTTTATAAATTTTTTGAAGAAATTTTAATCAATTATTGCAATTGCGACCTTGACAGTTTTTGTCGCTTTATATATTAAAATTTTTTTCAAACCTCTAGGTGTCACCAGTAATTTACAGGGTTATTTGTAATTCACTAACATCCTCTTAACCCTGAATTCCTATCACTTAAACAAATGTTTTTTGATTTACGACTTTTTAAAATGGAGCACTTTTTTCCATACAAATAAATAATATTAAATAAATACTTCTAACACAACTTCGTACTCTATGAAATTCGAGGGCAAGGCCACGCGCCGCGGTCGTGGCGGGCAATGAATGCGGCACAGAGTATCGTAAAAGTAAGAGTTAGTCTCAAATTTTCAAAACGTTATTACACCAAAAATATTAAGTTATGACAAAACCCGTAAAACAAAAAACTTTTGTTTAAGTGGTAGGAGTTTAGGGTTAAAAGGATGCTAGTGAATTACAAATAACTCTGTATAATAAGCTAGGTAAATTTGAAACTACCGAATTGGTCAAAATCCGCGGCCTTACCCTAATAGTTTTGTTCGTTTTTGAAAAAATAACTTAAACTCTTTCTGAAAGCGCTGGCAGTTTAAAAAAAAGTGACATGCTAAAGAGCCCTTTGCGGTCTACTTGCAGAATACCTAAATGTTTTGATTTTTAAAAGCCAGGAGGCGTTTTGTCAATCATATTATGTGTATGCGATGGGCATAATATGTTTGGTAGTGACACTGCAAACAGCGCCCTGCATCCAGAGTCTCGAGTAGGCCTCTCTTCAATCAATGAATATTTTTATTCAGGTCAGCAAATGTGATTTTGCTCTTTGCAAGGCGAAAGAGTTCGACGGCATTTCACATGGTTCTTTAGAATTCCAGTCAAAATTGAACTCTTATGGGATCACTCGTGTCTGTCGGTCAGTCAAGCAAATTTTCTCCGAATCTACTATTGTTTTTATGAAAATCTCTTATTTAAAAAGTAATCAATAGTGGGTCATTCCTGACTGGAGTATTCATTACCGTGACTGTCACTCAGTTTTTGAGCTTCGTCTTAATCCGTGTTATGAGTTATTTATTAGTCTGTAATCACCGTCAACTATACTGTCATCAGAGGCCTAAAAGTACTTGACATCATTTATTATATTATTTTGTCTATATCTCTTTAAAGCTATCATCAGGTGGAAGATGCACACAGTTGAGGAAAGGCCCCTTTAGGCTCTTCGTACCTACCTACACATCGCTCGTGCCAGGAAACGAACCTCTATGAACCTCTCTCGCTTTAGCTTAGTTGGTAGTGACCCTGCCTACGAAGCAAGAGGTCCTGGGTTCGAATCCCGGTAAGGGCATTTATTTGTGTGATGAGCTCGAATATTTGTTCCTGAGTTATGGATGTTTTCTATATATTTAAGTATTTATTTATCTATATAAGTATGTTTATCGTCGTCTAGTACCCATAGTACAAGCTGTGCTTAGTTTGGGGACTAGGTCGATTTGTGTAAGATTGTCCCCAAATATTTATTTATTATTTATTTATTTAATTAGTATTTTGCGGTAGTCACTTAGAGATCAAAATCGTCGGGTATCGAACATTTACGTTACCCTGCGTACGAAGGGTCTTAGAACGCCTGCATTTACCGGCTGCACGCAACTATCGCGAAGTCATCAGTCCACCGTGTAGCAGGCGGCCTACCAGCCACTCTTCTGATTCGTGATAGCCACTTGAGAAGCATTCTGCCCCGAGTTTTTGTGTATCGGCAAGGACACTTGTCTTTTGAAAGTGAGACATACAGACAAACGAATGTTAAACAAACAAGCTAACGGAGTAAGGAACCAAGTAGAATAAACTCCGCCAAAACCAATGTATTATCATTTTGCTTTTACGGAGCGCATCCGCGAGGCGTTACCAAGGTCCAGCCAATTTAACACTTCTTACAATAGTACTGCTACCACATACGCCCTTATTTTATATATACATAGAGTCCAAATCGGAATCCCGTACCGCATTATTATCTTCTAAATTTGTCAACTTTTTACACGCCTTTATGTTTTCAGTTTTATCCAACGACGCCTCTAACTTCGAGAAAATAAAGACGATATTATTAAAAGGTTTGCGTTTCGAGAGCGAATTTTATTTTTGTATAATTGTGTCCTGTGATTAAATTCCGAGGTAAAGATTTCCATTTTTGCCGACATTTCCCGTTAATTAGTTTCAGTTAATGTTTTATGTAACAGTTGTTTCCTCTAGTTTTGGACTTATTACGACTAATTATTAAATAGTTATGTAAATTCGAGGAATGTTACATTCGCTTTTAATGTTAGTGTCGATAAAATGGGCTTCTTTGGAATAAAATGGCCTAGAAAAAACAAAACATCAGAACTAAGTAGTTAATAGACGTTTTATGTATAAAATCGTGGCAGTCTACGGGGTTACAATATAATACCTAGGGTAAGTGTACCAGTGAATGAACACTTAAGGAAATTTTCGACTTTGAAAATTAATTTTAGGCAGTTGGGCACAGTTTACTTAAAATATTACTGTTTGTATAGCACAACCAACTACTCTAGTTGGCTAAAATCATCATTATTCAACAGTATTACTGCACAGTTTAAAGATATATCACTATTTAAGTGAAAAAATGGAAAATCACCAGTGAATGAACGCAAAATTCTAGTGAATGAACAAATGAAACCAGTGAATGAACAACTTTGAATATGATGTTTTGTTATACTATAAATATACAAAAGCGAAGTTATATTAATACAACTACATTCAATATACTTATTTGGTCGATTCCATGTTCTAAAACAATTAAAATACAAAAATAAGAGTAAAGGTCGCGGGTGAGCAAAGTAATTGTTTTAGTTCAAAAATAAGAGTATTGTTCATTCACTAGATCTTGGAAACTAGTAAATGAACTAGCTATAAGTGAAATAGTTCATTCACTGGAAAACTTGAACCAGTTAATGAACCTATATTTTACGTTTGTTCCAATACTGGCCATTCGGTAGATAATATATTTGGATCAATGTCACTGAAAACGAAATCTTAATATGACTACTAGAAGGAAAGATATTGCACAAATAGAAAATCCTGCAGTCCCAGTGAATGAACACCCCCGTTCATTCACTGGATTTAGGCGATTTTGGGTTCCAGTATAAAAACACTGGATTAAAGGGTATTGTTTGAAAATAAATTACATTAAACTATATATGAATAGCACAAACAGGTCTTTAAAGCTTAAAAAAACCATACCCAATGAATGATAGGTGGCGGGGACAAATGCAGTAACACATCAGAAGTATAGTAGCTTTCGTTCTTCTTTAATACTGCTCCATAGAAAAAATGTACAACAGACGTACGTCCACATTACATCGTCGCCATTTCAAAACTGTTGCTTAGGAGTCGAAGCAAATTTACCAGAACCTGACAAGTAAAGGTGCTAGTCGAAAAAAAAATACGAGGCGTGGTAGAAACGTACCAAATTCTTATTATTTCAAAAAATTATCGTTTTGTTCATTCACTGGGTACTGTTCATTCACTGGTACGCTTACCCTACAATAAAAATTCTTTATTGAACACCAAAAACAATACAGAAAAATTAAGAAAAGTATAAATACAGACAGACAATAGGCGATCTTATCGCTCAAAAGCGATCTCTTCCAGACAACTAATTTTGGGTTGGTACATATCATCACTATACATAGTATAAAACAAAGTCGCTTCCCGTCTGTCTGTCCCTATGTATGCTTAGATCTTTAAAACTACGCAACGGATTTTGATGCGGTTTTTTTTAATAGATAGAGTGATTCAAGAGGAAGGTTTATATGTATAATACATGCATAATTGCACCCGCGCGAAGCCGGGGCGGGTCGCTAGTATAGAAATATAAACAGGTTTATGTAGGTGGTGGAAACAATAGACAGGAGAAATGCAGAAATATGGCCTAGTGGTTAGAGAACCTGACTATGAAGCTTGAGGTCCCGGGTTCGTTTCCCGTGTGTCGGGGCAGATATTTGTATGAAAAATACGAATGTTTGCTCTCGGGTCTTGGGTGCTTAATATGTATCTATTTATATAAGTATGTTTATCCGTTGCCTAGTACCCATAACACAAGCTTTACCTAGCTTACTTTGGGATTAGGTCAATTGGTGTGAATTGTCCCGTGATATTTATTATTTATTTATTTATGTATGTTCAAAGTCAGTTGTAGTACAAAATTGTTCCATTAGTTTCTCTATAAAAAATGTTTATAATAATGGTAAGTTTACGACAATCTTACTTAAAGTAAGTTAGTTATATTATCGATGTCGTCATTTAGGTAGAGCCGATAAGTTAGAAGTCACTATCCTCCTGCCGCCCAGTATCCTATAATAGGAGATATCGTAATGTCAACATCGAACGCACCAGTAAGTGCCATAAAGTTTAAAGTTCATTGAAACAAAATTTGACGTGGGGGGCAAGAGGCTATGACAGGTCAAAAGTGGAACCCAAATTCCGGGCTCTGATGAAACTTGCACGTTTGTTCCTGCAAGTCTAAACCCGGCTTTACTCATTTGGTAGATTCGAATCGTTCAACCTTGGATAGCTTTAGAATCAAGTGAAACTGCATTGACGTTGGCAGGACGTTTTCAAGGTGGTCTTTGTTAGTCGAACATTGCATGTGTGAACAGACAGCGGCAAAAGTAGGTGATCACTTAATTACCTGTTTTATTGCATTTAGGATGCTGTTCGATGTTATTGCAGAGATGCACAGATTTATTGGGAATATGTAGATTATATTTGTCATCTTAAGCAGAAGGTAGTGGGTACGAATCCGGGCTCGCACCTCTGAGTTTTTCAGAATTTATTTGCGCAATTAGGTACATTTGAAATTTACCATGAGCTTTACGGGGAAGGAAAACATCGAAAGGAAGCCTGCATACACTTATTTGAAAGTTGGCATTCAATGGTGTGTGTAAAGTTCCCGCCCGAAGGACCCACGTTGGAAGTACGGCCTAAGCCCTCTCATTCTGAGAGGAGGCCTGTACCCTGCAGTGGGACGTGTATAGCCTGGAATGATGATGATGATGATTATATTTGTGTGAGAGGTAGTAACAACAGGATAACACAGATAATGTTGTTCTACATAAATCATTGGGTAGGTTACCAATCTAACATAATGAATTTCTCTCAATGAATGTCTGTCAGTAATAGATATAGTTTACTGTTTTAAACTTTCGTGATTTTCACTCATAATTACTATACTAAACGGGACTTATCATGCAAATAATATTTACCTCGACGTTTCGGCCAGATTGCAGCAGCCGTGGTCACGAGTTAACTCGAGCTCGGCCGAAACGTCTAGGAAAATATTATTTTATTTGTGTGATAAGTCCCGTTTAGTATTGTAATTGTAGATAGGTATACCTAGTTGTTGGAGTTTGGTTCGTATGATTTGGTTCAGTGCAAATCAAACGAATTTTACCGGTATTATAATTATCACTAGTTGTTGCCCGCGACTCTGCCTGCAAAGAATGCATTTATCGCTATCCCGTGAGAACTATGCAATTTTCCGTGATAAAAACTGTTCTATTATATCCTTCCGAGGGTCACAAACTATCTCCATAAAAAAAATCGGTTCAGCGGTTGACAACAGCTAGTAATAAAGTAAATAAATAAATATCACGGGACTCTTGACAACAATTAACCTAGTTCCAAAGTAAACAAAGTTAATGCTATGGGTACCTACTAGGCAACGGATAAACATACATACATACCAAGACACGAGAAAAAACCATTCGTATTTATCATACAAATATCTGCCTAGTCGCGTAAATCGAACTCGGAACCTCAAGCTTTGTTGTCAAGTTCTCTAACCAGGCCATTTGGTCGTCAAATTAAATATACAAATATTAAGTATGGATAGATTTAAAATAATAAGAATTGATCGTTTAAAACTATTGGATATACCTACCGTATATTACGATGTCTAACCTAAATTAGTCTGTTTTGACCTATTTCTTCGTTACATAATGACTTATTGTTCCACAAACATCAATTACACGAAGGAAGCGATGCATTATTGACATGGCGTGCGCGGGCGCATTTCTTGCGCTTCCGCGTCGGAAAGAAAAGGTGCGCACGCGACGGACAACGAAAGTGATTATGTCCAGGAGTACGTAACGTGCTGCCGGAGTACAAAACGGCTGTAGCGGGTGGACCTTGTGCAAGGTCCCTCCGGAACCCACCACCGTCTTACTCGCTGATCCTGTCTTCCGGCGGGAGAGTAAGACAGCAGGTGGAATTACTATTAGGTATTCTATTTAAGGTCCTACCGAGCTTTTGGCGCATTTATTGCATTCATTTAATCTCGTGCTGTATCATCACTAGCAAAGCTTTAGTCCTGAAAATCATGTGTAAGATACTTAAGGATTTACTCTAATGACCAGTTTTTATCGAAACACGATTACTTGTAGTTAGCTCGATAGAAAAAAATCCAAAGTCATTTCTAAAAAAAAAATAATCGTAGTACGACGTAAATACTGCACGGCAGGTCATGACTTTTTGAATGTTAATAAAACAAGATGTAAATAGGTCGTAGGGTTGCTACATTTTTATAATGTGTATTTGTTTTAGTAATACGATGAAAATACGATAAATACACGCGCAGTCTAACCAACCTATCTTGAGCCATCGTGCTTCCCCCTTGTTCGATAGTCAGTAGCGTTAGTTCTCCTTCGGCCATCGGACGGGGAACTCGTGTCTTTTGCGCATACACACGGCTTTGATTCTAGCCGCTCTCACACACACGAGTGCATAGAATACCTAAAATCGATTAGCGCCAAAAGCTCGGGCCTTAGCGTTGTGGGCTGACAAAAATCGGCTTTTCTCTGGTGTTGCAGGTGACATAGTTCGCCTTTTTTACTTATATAGTCTAGTCTGTCCGGCGGCGTTAGAGTAAAGAGCAGTAAAACTTGCTACAATAGTATTTTTATTTCGATAGGTTGTATTACGAAGAAGTGAATTTCGACCGAAACGCTTTCGATTAAAGCTTAAAATGCTTTTTAATTTTCTTCGACAATAGATATCCTATCGAACCATACACCTGCATTGGGTTGTTGGTTGTTGCCATTTAACATCGAACCTTATTATAAACTATTATGTCGGCGTTTTGTACAGATAAGAAATCATTTACGCTCTTTTGCGAGAGATAACTAATTAGCTTATCTTTGTGGCTCTTTACTCTAACGCCGCCGGACAGACTATATCTGGACAGTAGTCAATAGTGATTTTTTTTGGGCAACAAAGAGTATGTACCTACCTAAATCTTTACCCTGAATAAGGGTCGGGTCTATATAATAGACCTAAAAACTCACACCTTATCTTGAAGTCTTACTCTATTCTCAAAAAGCGTACTTTATAACTCTTTGTCGGTCCCTAACTAAATGCTACTTTCATCCACTCAAAGTTGACTGGTAGCAATCGTTTAAAGGAATAAGTCCGACTTTGTACATGCAATCTGAACGGTAGTCAATTAGTTTATTGTATAATGCATTGCGAAGCCGTGGCGGCCTAGTGGTTTGCCCTCATAAGCAGAGGGTCATGGGTTCAAATACCGGCTCGTACCTCTGAGTTTTTTGGAATTTATGTGCCAAATTAATTTGAAATTTACCACGAGCCTTACGGTGAAGGAAAACATTATGAGGAAACCTGCATACACCTGCGAAGAAATTCAATAGTGTGTGTGAAGTTCCCAATCCGCACTGGGCCCGCGTGGGAACTACGGCCAAACCCCTCTCATTCTGAGAGGCCTGTGCCCTGCAGTGGGACGTATATAGGCTGGGATGATGATGATGATAATGCATTCTGCATTAGTAGTTCTTTGGATATTAGCATGAAATGTATTCTGGGGCTAAATTCTGGAACGGCCCTATACGGGTTGCGAGCGGTGATTCAATCGTTTGGGAGAGGATAGGAATGGGTTGAGCTTGGGATGAGCCTTATTTTCCTGTTAAATTGCTTTGTAAATTAATAAATAAGGCTCATCCCAAACTCAGCCCAAACCTCACGCAAACCAGTGATTTTTGGCGTTCCTGAATAGCAGTTCAAACCAAACCCAACCCAAACGATTGAATTACCGCTACCAAACCCGCGAAGGCCCGTTCCTGAATTTAGCCCCTGTAATGTATAGTCGGGGTAAGAAAAGGTTTGTCACTTTTCGACTCTATGTCTACGAGTTAAGGTCGAAAAGTGACGAATCTTTTCTTACCCCGACTATACTCGTATAATGATGAAATTGTAATTTGTTTTCTGAAAAAAATCCTTAGTGCCAAGTTTCTTGTGATGCATTCTTCTTGGCAATCATGGTCTTTCCGGAAGCGAAAAAAGACACGTAATAGAGCCCTTAAAACGGCCTATTTACAGAGATAAACTTATGATACTGATTTAGTGATTTTTTTGGACAACAAAGGGCATATCTTTAGCTTCATTGAGGGTCAGGTCTAAAGACCCCAATACATCATACTAAATACAAACTGAAACATTGATGCATAGAAAAACCAAGAAAAAAGACCAGCTCTGGGAATCGAACCCAGGTCCTCAGAATTCCGTGCTGCGAGCTAAAACCCCTATACCACAACTGGTTTCTGGTGGTCTGGTTTTGATCAGTTGTGGTCTAGGGTTTAGCACGCAGCACGGAATGCTGAGGACCTGTACCACTAGTTCACAGT
This sequence comes from Archips xylosteana, assembly GCA_947563465.1. Classification (NCBI taxonomy): domain Eukaryota; kingdom Metazoa; phylum Arthropoda; class Insecta; order Lepidoptera; family Tortricidae; genus Archips; species Archips xylosteana. The sequence goes on from OX387360.1 coordinate 6,495,305, forward strand.
GACCGCACTCGATATAGCGACTGCGTAAATGATTTGTATGGATTCTCCATACAAATCATTTACGCAGTCGCTATCGAGCACGGTCACTGCAAACTCATGGTAGTGGTACTGAGGTCGATTTACAGAGCTGGTCTTTTTTTTTGGGTTTTTCTGTGCATCCATGTTTCAGTTTGTATTTAGTATGATGTATTATATATCATACCTATATATGGATTTCACGGGATGACCGTAAAAGTAAAAAAATTGGAGTTGAAAAATAAATACAAAAATACTCCAAAAATCCAATCTTTTTAAAGACCTCGCACCTCAAACTTTATCTTGAACTGTTAAAATCTATTCTCAAACGCCGTCTTGTTATTAAGCGCGTGGCTACTCCGTGATCAGAGTGTCGTGTGCAAGTGTATCCAGAAATATTTTTAATCCAAACAAACATGCCGCCGCGAAATAAATATGTCGGAACGAGCGGGTTGAGGGGATTGTACACTAAATTATCCCATACAAATTTTCTATTGGATATACCCATTGATTTTCAATAGGTAAGGTCAATAAACCACAATGTCTCAAGTCTAGTCTTTGACCAGTGTGTGTGCCAGTGATGAATTATGGCACTGAGACGTGGCCGCTAACGATGGGCCTCAAAGTCACTCAGAGGACGATGGAGAGGGCTATGCTCGGAGTTTCTCTGCGGGATCGCATTAGATTAAATCCGCGCAAGAACTAAAGTCACCGACATAGCTCGAAGAATCGCCAGACTCAAGTGGCAGTGGGCAGGACACACCGCTCGTAGAACTCGAAGGTTCTCGGTGGCGTCCACGGACTGGAAGACGCAGTGTAGGTAGGTGGCCTCCAACAAAAAAAGCGGGAAAGAGTTGGATGCTGATGGTGCAGGAACCGTCCTGTTTGGGGAGGCCTATATGAATACTACTGAACTGAAATGATGATGATGTTAAGGATTTACGCATTTACTTCAGTGTTTAATTAATTAATTATAAATATTTTATATGAATTTGTTGTGTGCCTAGTGGTTTGATTCGCACCTCTGAGTTTTTCAGAATTTACGTGCGAATGCATTTGAAATTTATTATTGAGCTTTACGATGAAGAAAAACATCTATAGGAAACCTGGACATCTGAGAAGAAATTCAATGGTGTGTTGTGTGTGTGAAGTGCCCATTCCGCACTGGGCCCGCGCGGGGACTACGGTCTAAGCCGTCTCATTTTGAGAGGTCTGTGCCCTGCGACGTATATAGGCTGGGATGATGATGATGACACATTTTAGCACTTTTTTCAATGCAGTGTAAAATAGCCTCAAGCTGATATAAAAATCAACGTTGACCAGAGCCGGATCACTTACGACAAAAAGAGAGCGTGTTTACATTATGGACCGCGAAACGTATAGTACACTCGGTGCGTGCGCGCAGGCGACGGGCGCAAGCGGGAGCGGAGGCGGAGGTGGGTGGTATTGGACTGCGATAAGAATGGGCTTAAAAGATCTTTCATTTCTTTAGTCACTAAGGAAATTTTTGAGTTATAGCGGTTTGAAAGTTAGTAATCTGTGAACAATTTATTCCTGCCTATACAGGTTTGCAGTGGGGCCTCCTCTCCTCTTCCTACTAGTGTATTAGGTCAAGACCATTTTTAAGCAAATCGAGCACAATTAGATATGCACGTGTTCGAGGAAATGAATAATAACAAAAGCAAGATGCTTGTTTACGACCTCAGAAGCTTTGGGGTTTCAAAAGTATAGTCGGCATCTTTTGTAGCTTGATAAGATAAGAAAAACAATAGTACAGGTAATAAATTTTTACTGTGTCTAATTATGAACACCTTTCTTCGTACCTAATAGAGAATGGCTCTTGCGCTTTAAAGAGTTTATCAATGTGTGGGTTTTAAGGTAAACCAACCAAATTGTGTTCACTTCTACGTTATAGGGAGTTTATCATTATAAAGAGTTTACACTGTAGTTATGTTTATCTAAGTTTTTTTTTCAGTCTTGTTCACCGTAAAGACGAGAAAAAATTCTGTGTATTTATATGACCCACGAGCTCTTTAAACTTTGCATTCATGGGATAAATTACTGAAAGTAATTAAAAACTACTTATTTAAAAACCCCGCGTATAAAAAAATCAAGAAACTCGCTATCACATTTATAGTGATTTATTTATTAAAAAAACAGCGCCCTCTCTCGTCCCAGGTGGCCAATATACTTATTATAAGAACCCGAGTTCGATGCCAAGCCCCATCTAGTTTTCTTTTTATTTCAGTACTATAAAAGAAGAAAAATACAGACACGATATTTAACTTTTCGCATATATTATGGATATTTCCGAAGCAAAAATGATATTTGATGCAAAATAAAAAGAGTTTATCCACCTTGTACCACGCCCCGTTCTAAACGTGGCTAGCGGGTAATTGTAACTGCTTCCCGGAGGAATAATATGGGAGGTGAGATTCGACGGCGACCAGACCAAATCCACTAACATTCCACCCACAATCCAAAATAAAACTTACACTTAATTGCACAGGGTCGAAAATGTCGGTTAATTAGTGGTGTAGTTATGACGTTGTAGTGTATAGTGCAATAGCAGACGCTTGACACGCTTCGGTGTAAAGCGTAGGTATATACCTATTCATTCAGCGGACGTAAAGGAAACATAGTTTTTTCCGAGATGTTTCGTGAAGTGAAGAAAAACTGAGGATCTGATAAGCAGACAATCGCAGACATTATCCACAGTGTGTGTTTTAGCCTTGTTTTCGAAAATTTAAATGATTCTGTACAAAGTATTATTGGGTGATGATTTGTATTAGTTGATACTTTTTTTTGCCACCCGTTGCTATGGTTACACAAATTTTGTCCCTTGGACAACCGGGGACACAGTAAACGACATAAAAAATTTGATTCACTCAATTATAGGCCTGATGAATAGGCTGAGAGTTGCTCAACGAGCTATGGAGAGGGCTATGCTGGAGAAGGCTATGCTCGTGGTTTTTCTACGGAATTGAATCAGGAACGAGGAGATCCGTGGAAGAGCAAGGGTAACCGATATATCTAAACGGATTAGCTCATTGAAATGGCGATGGGCAGGCCATATAGCACGCAGAACAATTGCCGTTGGAGCCGAAAAGTTCTCGAATGGAGAGCACAGACTGGCAAGCGCAGCGTGGTACGCCCACCAACGAGATGGACGGACGATTTGATACAGGCCGGAGGTCCAAGGTGGATGCAAGCCACTTGTTTCCAACCGTAATGATTGGGCATCAGTGAGAGAGGCCTATGTGCAACAGTGGACGTCCTGCGGCTGAAATTATGATGATGAAAGTATAATTGTTAATTTTGCTTATCAGTAGATTAACAACAAGTTGTCACTTGCAACCTTGCCTGTGTCCCGTAGAAAGTTTCAAGGCTTTCAAGCTAGCCAGTGTAGACGACGCAAGTATAGGGTAATTCCAGGATAGATGCCCCAGTGGGATAGATGCCTCGATTTCAATTTCTACTAGTAGCAAGGTTATGAGACCAAAATTACACTAAATAATAGCAAGCCCCCTCCCTGCAAACCTCTGGGCCGCTGCTATCATGAGCAAGAGCAAACGCGTTTAGTTCATGAGTGCCAAAACCTTCCGCGGCGAGATCTCGCAAAGCGTGAAAATTATATTCGTAAGTATTTGTTTTTGAATAACTTTCGACTGGCTTATAATTTGCGCTTTTAACTAACTCATTTGGTTGCACTGAAGTTTAGGCTGCATGGATTGGTATATTTTATAGTGATTTTATGATTACTTGATTTTTTATCGAAAAAGGCATCTATCCTCTGCGAAAAGTATAGTTGCCCCGTTTTCGATCGCTATAGATGCCCCTAAGGGCATCTATCCTCAACTTGTTTCAAAGAATTTTTATGTTGCGGACGGTCGAAATGCCTTGTAAATATGAGAGAAAACAGGGCGTAGTCCCGCATAAAGTCGCCTGGTCTGAAGAAAGCTTGCTAGCAGCCTTCGAGGAAATGAATAAGGGAGAAAAAGGAGTCAATGAGGACCTATCGAATACCGTCTATAACACTAAGACGACGTTTTGCCAAAAATTACGAAAAACAATTGACCCTAGCTAGGTAGTTATGTAATGTAGGTATATATTGATTGGTATTAAGTGAAGTTTTTTCTGTATTTGCAAATAGAAGCAAAATCACATTTTATATGGAATTGATTGAGTTTTTATAATTTGTTTCAGTAAAACATCTAGTACTAGGATTCTAAAATGAGAAGAGGCTCGTGGCTCGTACTGATCAAACTAGGCGAATTTTCAATGAATATAAAAGACTGATAACTTTTATTTAACTTGTTTAATTTCAAAGGGCATCTATCCTCTGACGCATTTTTGCGACGAGTCGTCTATCCCCCATGGTAGGCACCTATCCCATTTATAAGGGGTCAAAAAAAGTACGATTTACACAAAATCCATACAATTTATATTAAAACAAATACAGTAAAATAATAGATTAAGGACCATAGTTATTATACGCATTGGACGCAATGCTATAATTTGTTAAGTTTTTGAATTATAAAGCTATTTCAAAAAGTGGGGCATCTATCCTGGACTTACCCTACATTTTATAAAAAGGTCCCATACTTACGCCACGCGGCGGACACGACGTACAAATACGCGTTCTTGAATCTACATAAGCACGACGACGTCTGTACACGCGTACGCCTACATACATCGCGCGCGCACTCTTCTGGTTTCTGGCGGTTTCCGGCTATCTGCGCCTTGAGGGGTGGGGTAATTCGAATCGGTGCGGGGCGGACCGTTTCCATTCTGTACGTCAGTACTATTATATATTCTGTGCCTACGCTGTGTACCAACTGGCCACCAATAAAATAAGTAAACAAGCAGCGCGGAAAAGAAACAAAAGAATATCTGAGTCCTGTCATAGCCCTCGTCCGCGCTGCGTGTTGATTTTACGTTATTTATAAATATTTGTTTTATTTTCACTATTTCGCACCCCAAAGATCAGTTTACAGTCTACAGCCAGGATAGTGTAGGTTTTTTCCGTCATAATCACCACCTGGAAGAGTTAAAACTGGAAAATACGCGTTTTCTTAGAGATAGGACCAAAGTTCAATTGTTCGCTCCCGAAAATCCTCACATAATAAATGTCATCGAAATTGATAGAGCCGTTTCCGAGATTTCCGAAATAAATAAATAACACAAAAATTTATCGTGTTAAGGAGAGATTAGAAAGGAACACGCGGTAACTGGTTTTTATAGACCCTAAATAATAATCTAGTTTACGCCTGAACTTTTGTCCCCGAGGTAAAATTTCGAAAAAAATGCTTAAAGGTAGGTAGGTTTATTAGTAGAAGTGATTACATCATAAAAGGAGCCCACATGCAAAATTGTTAAGGCGATGATAAGTCAGTCAGTTAGGAGTTCCTTTTTACACATTATTATTGATACTACACTGCCGGGAAAGAATAAAAATTGAGCTATTTCTCCATTCCACGTGGATTTAAAAAAAAATTAAGTTACTATAAGATTCTCAAACAACATAAAACCGGTTGTCTGTAAAGTCGGTTTACGGACGATACTTTAACGTGACAACGTCATAACAAAACATTCAATCCCCCCCCCCACACCCCGCATTGTACATCCTGGCGTTCGCCGCTGTCTTGCAACTGGCCGTCGCTACTCTCTTGCAACTGGCCTACTTCGCCGCTCTGTAGAATGTAACGTTACGTTACAATGAGTCATGTTTTTTCGTGTATGCAGCCGGCGTTCTTCGATTTATTTAGACGCTGTCACGTCAAAATAGGTTTACCTACCAAATTCGTTCGTTCAGGGAGAGGTTGAAGAAACTGTGGAAGTAGGGTACTTAATCGTATTCTTGTTATTTACTTGTACTGTTTTTTCATATGTGTGTATTTTGTTCTGTGTTAAGTTAGGTATGAGTATATTTGTCGTAGTCACTTATTGTTGTTTATTTTGTGTATTTATTTATATGTTATATTTTCCTTTCTTTTCTCTGTACATAAATTACTGTTTGCCTATCTTTTTTTTTTTTAAGTTTTTCCTTTCATGCTAGGTTAGCTTGAAAAGATCCCTTTTAGGGATAAGTTCGCCTTTGTACTCTTTTTGTTTTGTTGTTTTGTATTATTTTTGTGTTTTTATGTACAATAAAGTGTTTACATACATACATACATACAAATTTGAAGGATTTAGTCGAGTTCCGGGGTTTCAAACATGCGTTGTCTGTCAGTCAGTCACATTACTCTTTTATAGCTAGGTGTATACCTACATTATAAAAATTTGACGATTACAGTTAGATGAACGTTTGAACACCTCTCTGCGTAACCAAATCAAAACACTAAACTTTTTTTATTGTCTGTGGCCGCCCTTTGTAGTCTAAAGGTTTTGGTTTTGGTTTCATTTATTGTTTCTGTTTCATAAAATTAGTTTTTATGAGAAGTAAAGTATGTATAAATGGGAAGTGGGTGATTCTATGATCCACGAAAAATGCGTATAGTGAGTGGAGGGGGGGGGGGGGGGTAAGATGAAAGCAGTGTAAGATGAAAAACAAGCTTTGCTTAGTTTGGGACTAGTTCGATTTGTGTAAGATTGCCCCCTAATATTTATTTATTTATTTTATTTATTTAAATAAACAAAAAAAAATGTATAAAATATTTTCAAAAATCTATTGGATATATTGGAGAAAAATACTTTCACAATTAGCACGCTAAAGTGGCAATGGTCCAGCCATACAACCCGAAGAACCGATAGCCGTTGGGGTAGACGAGTTCTTGAGTGGAGACCACGGATCGGCAAACGTAGCGTTGGACGTCCTCAGACTCGGTGGAGCGATGATCTTCGCAAGGCGGCTGGCAAGAGCTGGATGAGAGTGGCCGAGGATCGTGCTCAGTGGCGTGCCATGGGAGAGGCCTATGTCCAGCAGTGGACGAACATAGGCTGATGATGATGGTCCTATCCTACTCTGCTTCTCATATACCTACCTCCTATCTTAATTAGGTATCCTATATCTTAAGCTAGATCTATGTATATCTGTACGCTAACTTTCATCTAAGTCCATTTAAGCATTATTCCATGAATGACTAACAAACATCCAAACATCTTCACGAATTTTTTCATTTATAATATTTAGTGGGAGATTCTATTAATTTAAGATTTCAATAGAACTAACTAAATTACCAAGGATAATAACAAAAAAAAAAATGACAAAGTGCTCTCTGTAATAAAAAAAAAAATCCGGTATTACTTTAATATCAATATTTTGCAAAACGATAACACATCACTAAGTTAAGTATGGATAAGAGGCAATCGACCCCACATTCCTTAGCTTTAGTAACCCGACCGCGTCAGAGATGGCGCTAGCTGTATCTTTCTAGCTTCGTGCGAGCTATCGTTAGCTTGAGTCAGGTTTCGACAGTATGAGTAGAATTATTATCCGAGTAGATAATAGGTACATTGCGGAGTTACCAACTAGTTTTGATGTGATGGATCATTCTAAGCCCGCAATGTAATTCTAATCGGGTCTTTCAGGAAAAGGGTTTATACCTACTTCCTTATAATCAGAAAAACCTCGCTTTAGGATATTTGGTTCGATGGTACTTGTAATAAAACTATGTAATAGAATAATGTGAAGTGTTCAGTTTTTTGAATAAAGTATTTTTCTGGGTTGATTAGGTACCTACTTAAATAATATTTGGACGTTAGAGACTTTATACTGTAAATCATGTTTTGATACCTAATCTACTTAAGTACTTACATAAAGTTTTTGTTAGTATATTTTCAGTTATAAAAAAAAAGTTTATGTCAAATCCCGTTTGTTTGAGTGAAAAGCAAAATAAATGTAATAGGTACCGCAAGTACACTATTCAACAAACTTTGACGAAATCGTGGATATATTATTTTCAGTTTTGTTATGTACAATTTTCTCAGTTTCTCTAAAGATTCGCTTAAGTAGTTTCTTTAGGGCATTTTGTTTTTAACATACCCATTTAGATACTACGTCTCACGCGAGCTCAGTGTGAAAGATCAAAGGCACGCGCAAAAATTGAACTGTTTCGCAGATGGGTGCAGTTTTTCTCATGGTGTTTTGCACTCATGGCAAATTTGGAATGAACTCCGGAAATACACAGAAGTGTGATAAGATAAATATAGGTGTGTACCTACATGTGGTGAACCTTTTTTATGTCATTTCGAGTTAAGTAAGACATGCTATGTGAGCAAATTAAACCGACTAGAACTCGTTGCAAATCGATCTTATTAATACCTCGACTCCTTCAGAGCATCCGATACCGTTTTGGTTTATTTCTAGTGAACATAAAGTTGCCGCATGGATCGTGCTCCGAGTCACGGCACATGCGATGTACAGCGTGTAAGTATGCAGCCACATACGACGTTTAGGATCGGGATGGTGAGAGTACGCAGCGTGCAGAGATAAGACGTTCTTCGCTGGAGTGGTGCATTACGTAACATACGATGCTTTAGTTCTGTTCTGTTTAGAGCGGGCGCCGCGGCACTGTCGCGTGTCCCCACCGCGCATCGATCCGCTCCGCCCAGCGCTCGCTCCTCCCACCTGGCCCCCGCTCCCCCCGCGCCGCCCCTCGCGCCGGCCTTTGTCGCACGCCGCCCGCGCGGTCACCTGTGTCGCACGTCCTCAGTCGCACACGGACCGCGTCGCGCGCCGCCCGTCTCGCGCGCTCTACTATGACACCGACGTGATGGAAGGCAAAGAATTCGGTGCGGTCCCCGGCCTTGGGCTGGACTACTTCATGATGCCCCGCGTGAGCCAGCCCGCGCCGCATTTCGACTTTAGAAAATTAGGCGCCAGCTTCAGCGCCAGCGAAGACAGGAGCGAAGAGCGGCGCTCTCCGGAGTACCCGGCGGAGCGCCGCGACCCCGCGCCCTGGCCGCTCGGCCTCGGCGTGCAGTTCGTCAATCCCGCCACCGGGAAGAAGCGCGTGCAGTGCAATGTTTGTTTAAAGACTTTTTGCGACAAAGGAGCCCTAAAAATTCACTTCTCGGCGGTGCACCTGCGGGAGATGCACAAGTGTACTGTGGAAGGATGCACTATGATGTTCAGTTCGCGTCGCTCGCGGAACCGGCACAGTGCTAACCCGAACCCGAAGCTGCATTCGCCGCATGTGAGACGGAAGATTTCGGCGCACGACGGTAGGTCTTCACACCCGTTCCCTCTGCTGCCGGCGCTGGCGCGGCTGCCGCTGCCGCCGCCGGGCCTGCTGCCGCCCGAGCTGGCCGCGCGCCTGCCGCCGCCGATGCCCGGCCCGCCCGGCCCAACGCCGCTCCCCCCGCGTGTGCCCCTTGACAACCTCCGTAACTTCAGTGAAATTGAAAAAATGTACAGAAAGTTCCCCTACCCGGAGGAGCCTCCGCGCAATGCGATGGACCTCGCGAAGCCTCCCGTCCCGCACGAAGAAGAATCTTACGATAGTGATATCAATGATGACGTTTCTGACGATGATAACAAAGACAAGTGCGCGAGACCCGAGTCGCCGGCCGCGGAGAGACTCAATTCGTACGAAGACGAGCCGGAAGATTTAAGTGTAAATAAAAAGAAAGACGATACCAAACAGACTGTCGCACCTGCGGATAACAGCCGCAGCGAACCCACCGTGTCGGACGACAAGCTGTCGTCATTCGTCCCCAACAAACGCAAGAGGAAGAGCGGCAATCCCACCCGATGTTCTCAAACTAACGAATACAATGTTTCCGATGAGGAGTACCACGGTGATTTGTTTCGCAATATCTCGACCCCTGGCTCCAGTCGGGCGGACGACGAGCCCTTATCACTAAAAAAACAAAAACCTGAAAAATGGGAGCCCTTTCAGAACGGCGAAGAAGCAACTGTGGACTCGGAATCGATAACGCGTGTGAAGGCCGAGAGCGAGTCGGACGATGAATCTAGTGCTCCGAGCGTCGTCCGTGAAGGCCTGCGGCTGCGGTCCGACCTATACACGCCGAGTGACAGCGGCAGCGACCTACACGCGTTGGAGGAGCGGCTCGCACGCGCGCGCTCGCCCTCGGCCAGCAGCGACCGCACCGACGACCGCACAGACCTCAACGATCTCGAGATCCCCATCGACGACGAAAACCCCGACCGTTGCACCGCCTGCAGAAAAGTATTTCAGAATCATTTTACGCTACGCATGCATTACAGAAACGACCATTTGAAACTGCTGCATCCATGCGATGTCAACGGGTGTGATGCCGCTTTCCCGTCACGGCGGAGTCGCGACCGACACAGCTCCAACGTTGACCTGCACCGGCGCCTGCTGTCCACGGGCTCACCTGAGAACCGAGAGCAACGACCTGGCTTCGAAATGAACGCGGAGCTCCTAAACAAACTGTATGCAGACATAAAAGGCCTCGCATCAACACTCGAGAGCTTGCGATACGGCGGCGAGGAGTCCTCTCAGATTCCGAGCTACGTTTCAGAAACAATGAAGTTCTACAGTCGAAACCTGAGTGCTTTGCAGGCGGGGTTGTTCCCTCAGTCCGGGTTTTTTCCGGGCCCTTTTTTGATGGGTAACGGGGGTGTGCAAGGGGGTGGGGGTCCGTACGGGGCGCCGGCGGGTGCTCAGTCGGCGCGGGAGTCGTTATCGCCGCTATCGGCCTCGTCGCCGCCGGTGTTGTCACCGGGGCGTCTCGACGCGGGTCATGCGCGCTCCCGCGAAGATGCGAAGCTGCTTTTTCGCGAGAGCTCGGAGTCCTACAAGAAGATGACGTCCCTGTGCGAACGGGGGGAGCAGCTCTACCAGCACCACGTCCCGGTCTCGTGACGCCGCCACGCCCGCGCCTCCTGGTGACCCCGATACCTCACTCCTTGAACGGGAGGCGGACTCTGTATAGTTAATTGTTAATAATATTAATTGAGTTAATTCTATTTCGTATTTTGTTTTGTATTTTCTTGTGATATTTAGACAAATATATCGTAATTATTGATCCCACGAACTGTAAGTTAAGGGACCCGCTTGTGTGTCGACGATCGAGTCGAGGTGAAGTGCAATATGGACTCGGATATTACGGATATGAATGCGCGGGTGGACGGTATGATATCGTGTAGAGTATTTGTAATCGATGTTGAAAGTAAACGTTATAATGATCAGCTTCATTTATTGTTCTGGCGCAATAAACTCATTGAGGAAAAAATACTATTGTTTTTATTTACACTGTGTCAACTGGTGGTGGTGTACTGGCTATTTTTTATTTGTTATGCTCCAGGTCGCTCGCAGCACGGCTCATTAATCGAAGCTTCATTTGCATTTAAAAGGTAGTCTGAGTCGATGATTTGAGCAATAATAACAGCTTTGGGCGACTGCGTCTTTATTTATTCAAGTGGAATCTAATAAGAATAGGAATATTCGTTTGACACATCAGACATTAACGATCTGACGGATTCACCTCTACCGGCACGAAACGAGCTATAATAAGGAAATAAATGTAATAATCCGCTATAACAGATCATCTGAATTCATTATTAATCAATATCGCATGCATAATAAGATAACGTTATTGATTTAAAGCATTCAATATAAAACTATGAATTTTGATGAACCTAACCAGAAACGGGCGATGTGGGGAAATAGGTATGCCACAGTAGCCGTTTTTTTAATTGATTGTTTCATAAATAGATTTCGATTTCAATTTCAAATTGAGTATTTTAATGAGGTGCATAGTTTCGTTAAGTAGTTTGAAGCAGTCTTTCGAGAGATGGCGCTAGTGGTCTGGAAAGTTTGAACGTGCTGAACTAAATCACGACCAACTATTTGTTTTTTTTTCTTATAAACGTTTAATCAAGCAAAATCATGAGCAGATAACGCTCATTAATTGATAAGTCTCAATTTAGACTTTCAGAGAACTAACTCTCTGTCTCTAGGTGTAGTAAAGTTATCAGGTCCGTGCAACGCATCACAAAAATTGATTTTAAACTAGCTAAGTATTGCCATTCGTGGGCACCTACAAAGATTTTCTTTATCATTATATTAACCCACAAATTAAATTAAATTAGGCAATTTTCGAGGATAAAAGTCCTTCCCAGGCCCAACTATTTCCATATCGAATTTCATCTAATTAGGTTCACTGATTTAAGCGTGAAAAGGTAGACAGACAGACATACAGACAGTTACTTTCGTATTCAAGTATAATCAGTGAGGATTAGATAAATGATAGAGTTATTTAATTATGTAGTACTCTTTGTGTTTGAAGTTAGGTTAGACAGAAGTTTTTGGAAAAAAGACCTGTACGCTTAGTATAAGTTTTCCTTCACTTCAATACTTCTCGATCGCGTTTACGTAAAAAATTCAATTACTAGGGAAACATGGACAGCGCCTCCGCGCGCGCGCGTCCATGTTTCCATAGAATTGAAATTTTTACGTAAACGCGATCGAGAAGTATTTAGGTGAAGTAAAATTTATACTAAGCGTACAGTACGCTTAGTATAAGTTTTCCTTCACTTCAATACTTCTCGATCGCGTTTACGTAAAAAATTCAATTACTAGGGAAACATGGACAGCGTCTCCGCGCGCGCGCTTCCATGTTTCCATAGAATTGAAATTTTTACGTAAACGCGATCGAGAAGTATTGAAGTGAAGGAAAACTTATACTAAGCATACAGTACGCTTAGTATAAGTTTTACTTCACCAAAATACTTCTCGATCGCGTTTACGTAAAAATGTGACCTCTGCTTTAAAAGCCATGGGTCCAACCAAGGTAAAACCACTAGGTTACCATGGCTTAAGAATATAGTGTCTTAGACAAAAAACATCGTAAAACCATAATGAGGTAAATATAATTAGAGCAATAAAAATCTTATTGTCACGCTCTGCGACATTTAAATGTCATTACTTTATGGTTCCTTAATAAAAAATAAGGATAGGAGGCAATTTAAATGTTAATTATCATGAAGCTAGGCACGGCAGTTACCTTATTGATGCAACTCTAACGCAATACAAATATGTAATTACTTTTTATATGTTTAAAGAACTCACTCGTAGATACTTCAGTAAGGTGGACAACAAAAAGTTGGACCATGAAATTTTTTTTGCACTTTGAATACGGTGACAACTGTTTAACAAATAAAAATAAAAAGCATGTTAATTGTTAGTTAACCATGTAAAACGAATATCTAGAAAAAGTTCACAACGGAAAGCCTTCATACTGATTTTAACTAAGGCCCGTACCGAAAACTTTACAAATGTGTATCAAAATAAAATACCGGTCGTTAAGCAATGCTCCTATCTGCTACCATGCCTAAATTCCTGGCAATTTCAGCTATCAATCGACATATATATTGTTTGATATATTTTATAATTGTTCAAAATACAAAATGATAAACTAATCAGAAGAGAAATTATTTTGGGAATTTGTTTTGAAAATAATTTATGCTACGGTTCGAAATATAATCGATCGATACATAAAAGAGTAAAGCACGGAAGACAAAGCTTGGAGTGGACGACCGGAGGGTCCTTGTACCTAATAAAATTTAATAAAAAATCAGCCAAACTACTGTGCAAAATTTAATGGCGGGTTTCGATAAAACATTCGCAGATTTAGCCGCCAAACTTTCATCTTCTAATGTATAAAAATCTCGTGTCACGGTGTTTGTTACCGAACTTCTCCGAAACGGCTTGACCGATTTTTATGAATCTTTTTTTAGCTAGGCTAGGCTATTTTTTGTATACCTACCCCTATTCTTCGCAGACGGAGTCGCGCGCAACAGCTAGTAGTTCTATAATATTTATTGTAAGTAGACACTTTGTAACACATAATACTTAAGATTGAAATATCTCAAAAATATTTTAGATTTGATTGCAAATACAAAACGTAAAAACTTTTCGGTACGGGCCTTACCGCCGTTAAGATGTCCATAATGTCCACCCTGTAGCGCTCAGACACAGACCATGACAAGTCCTGGCATAATGATGTTCCAAAAAAAAAACAAAATTCAACTGAACTCCGAGACAATAAGTATATGCCATGGTTGACCTCCAGCGTTCAAATCCTTCGCCAAAGGCAGTAATTATCAGCTCTGTCCAATGCCGTGAGAACTACTCTAATTGTTCCACACTCGTTATGATTTAATAACAGGGTGACGTCCAAAATGCTTATTCGTAACATTTTTCCCAGCTCCAAAAAAATCACCACCATTATACTCTACCTCCATCGAAAAAAGACGTAACTACACATGATCCATTGTACAGTAACGTCTTTTTAACACGAGCAGAGCATGACAACGCTACTATAAAAACGTCGTAAGTGTAAATGCCTTGACGCGTTTTTACGTCGTTTTCGTTGGATAGGTGTATCATCGAGGTTGAAGTGACGCCATTTTTTCGCGTCATAATAACATGTTAGAGCTGACAAAACGGTTTGCTGGGTTTAAGGTGTCATTTGTTTTGTGAGGTTATTTTAGCCTTTGACCTTGTTTTAAAAATCTTACCACGTACTATACCTGCTGTATAATATTTGTCTTTATCCGTCATTCTGATAGGTGAAATATGTAAGAAAAACCAAGTGCGAGTCGGATTTGTGCACTGAGGGATCTGTGCCTTACGCACAATGTTGAGAGATTTACTATAATTATTTTAAGACCATAAACTTTTCATATTGTTTCCTGTACATAATGTACCAGTATTAACTAACTCGTATTAACTAAGGAATCAAATAATGTATTTTTATTTTCAAAAATTTAGGCGCATTTTGAAGACAATGGGGAGAGTGGTCAATCTTCGTCTATTTTCATAAGTAACTTTAGTTAGACTATTTTTCAAAAATAGATTTGAGACTTTCACAAATAGCTCATTAATTTTCGCTTGATAGCGTTGGAAACCTTTTTTCCAAGTCCTGGTTTAACCCCCAAAGTGACCCTTTATATTTCTTCCGTCTGTGTTTAGTCATTGTACAATCTATTGTGTACCTACCAATTTTCGATTCGGAGCAAAATGGCTGTGGCAGACGAAATAACAGACACACTCTTAAAATGGTTCCACATAACATAATTTATTAAGTAAAAAGATGAGAACATGGCAAATATTAATTCATATTTAAGCCAATATTTTTTAGTCAAGTCTACACCAGCGTGGGGGATGCCTGGCCAACTTTAGGCACATTTAAATAAACCTTAAGTTTGCTGACTTGGAGTCGCTAACTTTATGTCCACAGGAGAGACAACTTTTGTTTCTTATGTTGTGTATGACCCTTATATATATTTCTGAATAAGGTCTAAAGTTCTAGTTACTGTGGGAGTCTTTATAATATAGATGACAGGAATGTTGACGCCAATAAAAATAATTCAAAGACACAACTCTAGTAAAAAATCGCTTTATTTTAGCCCTGAAATCCTGATTAATTTTCGATTGACTACAAAATTAGATTTTTTCGTTGCTTAAAAACAAATAAATAGTTAGTTGATTGAGTTGGCGAACAAGTGACGTCATGAGTTGCTATTGCCATTCAAACTCTATGGGAGAGTTGTGTTTTGATAGTTTATAAAAAGTACTTCAATTTATTGGTGGTGTTAACATCCCTACTGAGGAACTAAATATTCTCCCATGCAAAATTATTTTCATGTTCAATTATTTGAATTTTACGACATAAAAATGTGCCAGTGCCAGAAAGTTAACTAACACTTAACTTTCGTTCGTAAATAGATATTTATAACCATCTATTTATTGTAGTTTAAACCGTTTTCAAAGGAGATGGTTTTGTGTTCAGCTGTTTTTTTGTATGTCCGTTGATATTTTCGTCCGTTATTCACTGATTTCGGTGATTCTTTCTTTGTTTGATAGTAATTTTAGGCACAAATTAAAGGCCCTCTACAAGGTGACGTAGTGAAGGTCCCAGGAGTGCGATGATGATAGTGTTTTTAGTCTATGACTGTCCAGCAGTGGACGACCGTTTCGTTTATCGAAGGCATTTTTCCGCCTATCGTTTACCCTGTTTCCGGTTTTAGTTTTGTATTGTTTCTATGTTCGGGTCCATCTGTCACCACTAAATTCAACACCGTCCGCTTTTTAAGTATAAGAGACTTGCATAGTTTAATTATAAAACAATTTCTCTAACCACAACTACCGAACTATAGCTACTAAAGTATAGTTAGCTACATTAAGACGCTGCGGAATTAATTTTAATGGGAGTAGACAAGGCCCGCGGCGGACTGTACGTACTCCGTTAGTTATATTAATTTGGGTTTGTCTAACTATGCGGTCCCCTCGCGAGGGGATTTTTGGACTTCCGGAGTTTAGCTTAATTAATTTTGTGTTTGTTGATTGCGTAAGGTTGTTTAGGGTCAAGCGTTAGTGTTAAGTTTGGTGAAAACTAGCTTTAATACGGCTATGTTTTTTTTTTTTTTTTTTTTTTTTACAATCTGCCCTGGACTCAGGTCAAGGCCTGTACTAATCTATACGACTTCCATTCCAGTTCCATCACTTATGCCTCTCGCACTTTTACAATACGGCTATGTTACCAGGCAAGAAAAATAAGGTAGAACTGCAATACTGCAATGCAGCCGATACTCGTTTTGTGTCACAAGTCCCGTGTGTGGAAAATGTTAAAAAACTAGCTACGAGTAGTTCCCTCGTTATCCTAGCTTATAGAGCGCGCGCACACAGAGAGCGGTCTGGAGTTCCGCGTTCTTTCAAATGTACTGAGTCGCTTACGATTGCTGTGTGCGTTATCGTAAGGGACTCAGTACATTTGAAATAACGCGGAACTCCAGACCGCTCTCTGTGTGCGCGCGCTCTTGTAGTTACGTCCCACTGCAGGGTACAAGCCTCCTCTCAGTATGAGAGGGCTTTGGCCGTAGTCCCACGCGGGCCCAGTGCGATTTGGAACTTCACACAACCATTGAATTTCTTTGTCGGTGTGTGCAGGTTTCCTCAAGATTCACCGTAAAGCTCATGGTAAATATAAAATGTAATTTCGCACATACATTGGGCCACAGGATCTAACCACTACACTTCATTTAATTTAGAATTGAAAACCACAACATCATTATATTGCGGCTCGTCAACTATTTCTTACCTAGCAAATAGTTCAGTACAATAGTCTCGGAGCCGCAAAATAAAATTGTTTTAATGTCACTTTATTTGCGTGTCGTCAATTGTTACTCTAGTACAAATTGTAAAGAGATTACAGTTCACGAGCCGCAATATAATGTTGTTGTGGTTTATAATTCTAAATTAAATGGAGTATAGACTACCGTGATTTCCCTAAGCTAGTGGATCTCATCTCATCATTCGTAGTGCATTTGTAAGATCTTCAATAGTAAATTATATTATAAAGATTAGTTATATAGGTACCTATATCATAATAGGCTAGTTTCCTAAAAAAATCTAATTAGTTCGTCATTTAAATTATCAAAAAATATTGGACACGTATTTTTTCTTTTGTCAATTGAACAAAAAATGACGGAGATATTGTATGTTGAAGTTCCGCGTGACGTCACGATTCGCTACACTTTTTAGCGAACCGTGACGTCACGAGCCCCCACTCCCGAACTTTGTCGCGCTTTATCTTTGTCGTTTTTTGTTCAATTGACAAAAGAAAAAAAATTTGTTCAATATTTTTTGATAATTTAAATGTCGGACTAATTGTAATAGTGTTTTTTTTACCCAGGACACTACCCTATTGTATAATTGTTATGAAATAAACAGATATAATTTTTTATTTTTTATTTACCAAATTTCAAGTCTCTAGATCCATTGGTTTAGGTTGTGCGTTGTTTGCCCCAACTACACAGATGTTGTTGTCCGCGCAAGAACTAAAGTCACGGACATAGCTCGAACAATCGCTAGACTTAAGTGGCAGTGGGTAGGGCACAACGCTCGTAGAACTGACGGCCGATGGGACCGAAAGGTTCTCGAGTGGCGTCCGCGGACCGGAAGACGCAGTGTAGGTAGGCCTCCAACAAGATGGAGCAACGACCTGGTTAAGGTGGCGGGAACGCATTGGATGCGGATGGCGCACGGCCGATCTGTTTGGCGAGCCTTGGGGGCCTATGTTCAGCAGTAGACGTCTTTCGGCTGAAATGATGATGATGATTTTGTTTGCCCGTCAGTCATGTTATTCTTTTATTACTATAGCTTTCAAGCTATGGCATTTACGAGTCTACCCTCATGCATTATTATGCCGTTAAAATCATAAAACAAATGAGCAAAGGCGTCGTGTATCAATTTTTCCCCTTACAGGGTATCTTTGCTGCACCGGGGCAATCTTTACCGTGCCCCAAGGGGGTGAGCGTCTTTGTGAATTTTGTCAAGCTTTAATTAACTGTGTGCTTTGTAGATTAACCGGGGTTAAGTGTACGTAAGGATTAATCGAAATGACGGGTTTAAGCGCTTTAGGTAACTACTGAAGCAGAAAAAATCACCAAGAGCATCGGACAGTGCTCAGTGTAGTGTTTCTGTAGCTGTTACTACAAAGAAATGGAGTAGGTACTGATAAAAAACGTTGTTTAAATTTTTTAGAGCACCAGCAAAAGAGCGTAGGTAAGTATTTTATTTTATTTTATTTTTATTTATTGGAGAAAAAAACAGATACATACACAATTAATATGAAACAAAGCATATAAATAAGAATGTACCTATAGTATGCACCCTAAATTAATTCTCACTTAGAATTATTGAAGGATGCGGCAATTTAACAACAATGGGTTCATTAAAAAAAAAACACATTAAGAGCAACCGCACATCGAGCCATTACTGTCTCAATGTGCGCCCGCACAAGAACCACCACCACTTACAAAAAAAAACCAGCTAAAAACAAAAAAAAACATGCAAAAATAATAATATTAAATTAGAAACAAAAAAAAAAAAATGCGGATTTTTTAAAAATAAAGAGAGGAACAAAAAAAAGGAAAGCATAGAATCTGGGCTCACCAGTTAAAACACATAAATCAACAAAATCACACCTTACGGACTGACATAAGTTCTATTAATAATTGGGTTAACGTACGAACTACAAAACATACAAACAAGTAATATTATAAATGCGAAAATGTGTCTGTCCTTCTGTATGAAACCTCTGCACGCTCAAACCGCTCAACCGATTTAAATTAAATTTGTTGTGGAGATAGATTGAGACTCTGGGAACGACATAATGATAGTTTATCTCGGAAAAAATTATGGTTCCCGCGGGATAGTAAAATGAATTATTTCCAGACGGAGTCACGGGCATCAGCTAGTTTGGTAAAATTTTAATTTTACTTAGATGACACTATCAAATACGGTCACCATCCTACATCGCGCTGTCGAGATTCTTTTTGAACTTTGGTGCACGCAGACAAAAGAGACGGGGAAGATGTGGCCTGCGAACAAGCGACGCGGGACTGCGACGCGCCCCCGTTCCATGTCTCTTCTGTGTGGCTTGCGTCTTAACCTTTTCAATGCCAACGACACATATAGGAGTCACAAAGTACATTGTCAAAGTGATCTTGACACAATGACATAAGATTCAAAGCAGGTTTACGTTTTGTCGAGACGTGGCGGTGAAAGGGTTAATGGCATGATCGACGAAGGCCAATACTGTTTATCGCCGTTAGAGCGACATAATCTACTCTATTTGATAGCATTTAAGTACTGAAGAAAGCGGTATTAAGGTTCGGCCATACCGCTGCTTAAAATACGGAAACGTTACGGAATCGCAGCGACGTGCCGTAAACATCAGTATGCTTAGTATAAGTTTTCCTTCACTTCAATACTTCTCGATCGCGTTTACGTAAAAATTTCAATTCTATGGAAACATGGAACCGCGCGCGCGGAGACGCTGTCCATGTTTCCCTAGTAATTGAATTTTTTACGTAAACGCGATTGAGAAGTATTTTGGTGAAGTAAAACTTATACTAAGCGTACAGTACGCTCAGTATAAGTTTTACTTCACCAAAATACTTCTCGATCGCGTTTACGTAAAAAAATCAATTACTAGGGAAACATGGACAGCGCCTCCGCAGCCGCGCGTCCATGTTTCCATAGAATTGAAATTTTTACGTAAACGCGATCGAGAAGTATTTTGGTGAAGTAAAACTTATACTAAGCGTACAGGACCTCTACCATGAGTTACACTAGTTTACAGTGACCGTACTCGCTAGCGACAGCGTAAATGATTTGTATGGAGAATTGTACTTCCGTAAGTGACCGCTAGAGGCGCTGTACACAATTCTCCATACAAATCAATTACGCCGTCGCTAGCGAGTACGGTCACTGTAAACTAGTGTAACTCATGGTAGAGGTACAGAATTTACCGCATGCTCTTCATAGTAAAGTTGTGACATTTACGGTGCGTCACTGCGATTCCGTAACGTCACCGTTTTTTAAGCGGCGGTTTAGTCGCACCTTTATTTCTTGGGACCCTTGTGTGTGGCGCATGTACACAATTTCCAAGCGTAAAAACACCATGCATTTATCTACCCAACATTACACGGACCTCATTCGAATTGATAACCTAAAAAATGATTAATAAAACATTCACAAAATCTCAAGGAAGTAAGCACACCGGCCCGCGGCCCTGCTTTAATCTTCCCTGTCGCTGCCAGCAGTCTCAAACGGCCTCAGTCTCAAAGTCTCAGCGCACCTCAAAAGTGGGAATAGTTAATTTTTTTAATCTCTTTAAGAATTCTTAAAGGAAGTCGGAAGTTCAAAGTATTATTTCTGGGCTTCAGGCGGGAAATTGTATTTTTAACCGCTTAATTACTTACCGTTACGGAGTGTATTATTAGAGTACATTTTTAATAAGTCAAAGATCACCCGTACACTGTTCACTCAAAGAGGTCCCTCCACATTTTTTGAGTGTAATTATATACTTATTTGTAGAATACATTTTGTGTGTGTGTGTAATGTGTCTTCTCTCTTCACAGAGCTTCGCTGTAGTTCTCGCACGGGCCAAGTGTGATTTGGGAACACCATTGAACTGATTCACAGGTGTCAGATTTTCTCGCGACGTTTTCCTTCAATAAAAAGCGAATAGTAAATTTCAATAGTAATTTCGCTTCGCACACAAAAACCCAAAAAATAACTAAGAATGCGAGCACAGGCTCGAAAACCATGGGCCAAACCATTTTTACCGGCACTCTACCACTGTGACATCTATCCCAAATAGGTCCGAGTAAGAGTACAATTCAGATTCTCAGACTTATAAGTCATACACACTTGAACTCGCTCGCAAAATCCCCAAACGATAACCACTAACAAGTAAACCATTTTACACCCTCCCTATGACAGGCAGTAGAGCTCGTGAATATTTCATGCCCTATGATCAAAGACAATGAGCCGTCTGTCGTGGCGTCTTTTTGCGCTGTCTGGCGGGCTTACGTGGAATTGGGAAGACTTGACATTTTAAAATAATAAAAACGGTACGAGTAGACGGAGTTGAAATGTTTTGTTCGAAACTAGGTTAGATTGGCGTTTTTATTGTTGACGTTAGACAATAAGTTTTTGTGAAGAAAAATCCTGTTATATTCAGGTATCTCAGTGAAAGCTAGTTTCGAGAAAAACAAAGTTTTGTCAAAACCGTTTTCTTTTTTAACCCCCGACACAAAAAGTTATAAGTTTGACCGATATGTGTGTGTGTCTGTCTGTCTGTGTGTCTGTCTGTGGCATCATAGCTCTTAAACGGGTGAATCGATTTGGATGCGGTTTTTTTTAATAGAAAGCAGGTTTCTTGGCGATGGTTCTTAGATATGTTTCATCATTTTCGGTTCAGCCGTTTCAAAGTTATCAGCTCTTTTGTTAGCTGCGAAAGGGATCTTAGACGCATAATGGGCATTGACTTAACGTTCAAACATACGAGTGACATAATTGCGTTGGGGGTTTTTAAAATTTTCAATTTAAAGTTATACTTTACAGTTTTTTTATTATTAATTATGACAATTCATATCTCGCTTTTTTAAAAGTTTTGGTGGTACAAAATATACGGTTATTTGCCTACGAAGGTTTATTGATATACATACCTCTAATTCTAATTCTTAGTAATTTTAGGTAGAACAGAGATCGGGAAATCTTTTTTAAGGGTTTTTGCACATTTTTAAAATAAGATACCGCTATTTGGCTTATACCATTAGATGCGGAATCGTTATAGCTATCGAATGCTATTAAAAAAACGAAAAGGGCGTATCTCTGAGATACCGCCTTTCGGCTTAGCAAGACAGATTTTCATGGCAAATTTGAATAGTTTTGTTATTATAGTTGCGGAGATAGGGTCACTCTAAATTGACTCTATTTCCGTAACTATACTCTCTAACCCGTGGGAATTTCAATAAATACATCCTTATTCCTTGCCAACATCATAAAGGTAACCTCTGTACAAAATTTCAGTTTTCTAGGTCAGTGAGTCAGTTAATCAGTCAGCACTTTTATTTTAATGTATTGATTATAAGAGGGACTTTCTGGGCTGGTTTTTAATCTTATTTGAAGGTTAGCATAAACAGGTCCACCCTTATCATCTAAATTCATCATCTGTTGGGTCATCTGTTGAGAAATGATCACCACCGCCCGTAAATATCAACAACTCAAAAAGACTCACTAACCTGTTGCCGGCCTTGAAAGGAAGTAGGTATACTTAAACCCTTTTCTTGAAAGCTTGATGTGATGTAAAGAAACGTTTAAATATTATGAAATTTAGGATTCTAGTTAATCTTATTGGTTTCAATTAATTAACCAAATTTGGTGAGTGTGTTTTATCTAAAACATTATTTTTTTAATTTAATGCTGACCAGTGTTTGCTTTAATTCCAAAAAGCTCTATACACTATCACGTTCCTTTATCAACGCATCTATACAGCTTCCAGCTATCACAGGGCAGCATTGTGCGCGGTGAGTGCTAAGCCTGGTCGCGTAGACAGCTCGATAACAACTAATTGACGGCTTAAGGCTGTATAAGGGCCGACAGCGACAAATACAAGACTTGCATCTAAGAGCCTTACGACTGTTGTCCACTACTGACGTACTTTTTATGAGTAGAGAGCAGATTTGAAGTAGCGATCTCAATATTTATATGGATACGACTGGTATAATTTATTATTTTTCTACACACAAAAATAATGTAACTTATCGGAACAAAAAAGTAAAAACCTTTTTGGAAGCTTTTGTAAATATGGGGCAAAAATTAGGATGATAATAAATAAAAACATCGTTTGTAAACTTTTGAAAAAGTTTATTTTTTTTAATTCTTCTTCTTTAATATTTCTTCTGCACAATGCACAGTAAAAAGCTTCTAGAAAGGTTCTTACTTTTTTGTTCCGATAAGTTTCATTATTTTTGTGTGTAGAAAAAATAATAAATTATACCAGTCATATCCATATAAATATTGAGATCGCTACTTCAAATCCGCTCTCTATTTATGAGCTGTCAAAACACAATTCTCCCATAGAGTTTGACTGGCAATAGTAACTTATGACGTCACTTGTTCGCCAACACAATCGACTAACTATGTATTTATTTGTTTTAACTTAAAGCAACAAAAAATCGAATTTTACAGTTAATCAAAAATTTATCTGGTTTCCGGGGCTAAAATTAAGTGTTTTTTACTGGAGTCGTGTCTTCGAATTATTTTTTAATGGCGTCAACATCCCTATTATAAACCTGTTCCGTTTACAAAGCGGCATGAGCTAATAAACCCATATAAACCGATTTTCTCTCGCTACACTTGTTTAGCACTAAATCATTTCTGCGCATCAGTAGCGTCAAGCGTGAACCGCTGACACCGTGCCATACCATGCGTGCACCCTCCGTCTGTATTTTATTGAAGATACGGTTTTATTATCTAACTGTTTCCCGGGATTCCGTATACTAAGAATTCGTTATATTGATCATCCCAACCTGTATACAATGCAATGCAGGACACAGGTATCCTCTCAGAAAGAGAGGGTTAGGGCCGTATTTAGTTCCTAGTTACTACTACATGGCCCAGTGCGGATTGGGAACTTCACACACACACCATTGAAATTCTCCGCAGGGATGTGCTGGTTTCACGATGTTTGCCTTCACCGTAAGGCTCATGGTAAATTTCAAATGTAATTTCGCACATAAAATTTGAGAAACTCAGAGGTGCGAGCTTGGGCTCGAACCCAAGACTCCCTGCTTGACATTGGGCAGACAAACTATAGTTGTATATTGACAGTACTCTTTTGGTTAGATTAAATCCATAGGTCACTGGTTCAGATCCGGTTCGAAGGACCAATGTTCAGGTTTAGTCGAAACAATTAGAGATTCAACTGAAGTAGGTACTAAATGAATTTATTGTATTTAAAAACACTTAGATAATCTAGTTAAATCTAAAATGATGGTTAATGATAGTGAGTACGCGCGGCGCTCTTGATGGCTTATTGCGAACTGAATTGGAATTAAAATTAAAACCATTACAAATAAAATAAGAAAAATTGCTGTTGCCTGAGTAAATTTACGTTGCTTGCTCGTACATAAATAGGACGAACGGATAGCCTACTGATTAGAGATTACGAAGCTTGAGGTCCCGGGTTCGATTTCTGATCGGGGCAGATATTTTTGTGAAAAATACGAATGTTTATGTTCGAGTCTTGGATGTCATGTACTTATTTATCTATATATATAATAATGTGTATCTGTTGTCTAGTACCTGTAGAACAAGCTCTGCTTAGTTTAGGACTAGGTCAATTAGTGTCAATTATCCCATGCTTTATTTAATGACTTTTTGCCCAAGTACATATTGGTAATGAGAGGAATTTGGCCATAATCCCGCCGGTAACCCGGTATTTTACGTAGACTTATAAAATTGCTTCTTCTTTCTATTTACTTGGCAAAAAATACACGTGTCGCCTTTAAAAGGTCTAGTCAAGCTCAATAACAGTAAACAAAATCCACAACCAATTCAAATAAAACACGATACGAACGCAAATTTGTACACAAAGCTAGGGTTGTCACTTGTCATATTACCGTCGCGCGCATCCGCATGCAAAATTCAACGGGCACGTTAGAGACAACCCTGACACGCGGAACTGATGCTTTGTCGGTATCTATTGCGGTGTAAATTTCAGGGCGCCATTGTCAAAATAAAGAGCTGAATTTTGACATTTGGACTGACAGTTTGATATGTCAA
Organism: Archips xylosteana; assembly: GCA_947563465.1. NCBI lineage: Eukaryota > Metazoa > Arthropoda > Insecta > Lepidoptera > Tortricidae > Archips > Archips xylosteana. Next base: position 6,520,396 of record OX387360.1, read on the forward strand.
TTTGGAGCGCCAGTATTTTACAAGCTTTTAGTTAACTTCTCGTCGGGATTCGATTTGTAGCATTCGAACATGGCGGATGTAGACAGTATAATAATTTTGGTACTTATTTCTGTTTCTGTGGCTAGCTGAGTATAATTTTGATAGTGTTTTATGCGGCGATTAACCTTAATAACAGTGATCACAAAATTCTATATTGCTCTCGTGTCTGACATTTTTTAATGCGCAAGTTGTCTCCACGTGGTTTCTGGAATTTTACTATCAAGTTGCAAAAACTACAATCACCGTACAACGTCGCTCCCAAAGAGAGCTTACTTTGACACTGGTGAAATTGTCCTTAAATAGGACAGAAGCCATATTTTTAAATAAATAATAATAATAACTTCTCGTCGTTATGATTCTTTTGGTTTGTTTCAAATGGATATCTATCGTTTGCCCGAATTTCATATGCCATAATGTATACTTTTCTATAACATTCATTTGTCATAGAGTAATTTATTCCTGAAACAGTGTTTTATCCTGATTTGTTGTTAAACTAACCTAACCTAAACTACAGTATTCGTTAAGATGACATTTCAGAAGAACCTGAAAATATTACGCTTCTATGAAGGGACCACGGAAAGAACAAGTCTAGTCATCTTTTGGAAAAATGAGATTATAATTTCAAAATGTAGAGCTCGCTCGATTGAAGTACCTACTTACATACAATTGAATTAAATATGGATATAGAAAGAAAAGAAAGAAAGAAATACATTTATTTACAACAACACAAGACACATCATCAATATTTTACAAAACAAAAGACAACACGAAAGCTAAAGATAGAATGTGTCATTGCGGTTGCAAATCGGACACTGGCTCAGCATAATGCTGAGGCGTTTATAGCACCCCAGCGCTGATTTTCAGCCAGCACCGTTGGTGACACCCGGATCGCTGTAAGTATAGATAGATAAATAAATAAATAAATAAATAAACTGCACACTAATAGCTACATAAGACTACATGCGTAAATAAATAATTTGTAGATTATAAAAAGCAAAGAATAATCACTCAAACATATGTAAATACTATACCTCACCTGCCAAGTATACAACCCTGCGCGGACTTAATTGAATAATGAAAAATTTGAAAACAATATATTTTTTTTTCACTTTTAAATAAATGGTTACCATTCGCGATGACTAACTTACAAACCTTAGGTAACTAGAGATATTCTTTCCGTGGACCCTTCATATGTTTTACAGCAAACGTTGATATGGCAAGTAAAACTATGACTAATTAAATTATGGAAAACAATAGGATCCGGCTTCAAATATTACAAGTGATTTTTGATCATATATGACCCATGTCTTCATCATCATCATTTCAGCCAAAAGACGTCCACTTCCTCAAACAGTTCGCCAAACAGCCCTGCGCCATCCGCGTCCAACGAGTTCCCGTAACCTTAAACCAGGTCGTTTGCTCCATCTTGTTGGAGGCCTACCTACACTACGTCTTCCAGTCTATGGACGCCACTCGAGAACCTTTCGGCATCGCATCAGTTCTACGAGCGATGTGCCCTGCCCGCTGCTACTTGAGTCTGGAGATTCTTCAAACTATGTCTCATGACCCATGTGCCTTTAAATATAACCAATCACTTTAGCAGAACAAACAAAAAAAATCTGACACGTTTAAAAAAGCGCATTCTTCAAATATAAGGTCAAAGGCACGCCATCTATTTACAAGTAACTCAAAAGAAATCACTTGTCACGGGACAGCAGAATTGAGATGTTATCGGCGGTCACGACCGAACGTGACAGATACTCGTAGATTCTGTACTTACTTGACCACTTTACTCTACTGTCTATTATTAGGCGTAAAACCATAGAACATTAAGAACAGAAATGTCGCGCGAACTAAAAGCGCGCGGCGCCAATTGGGGTTGTCTATTTTTTGCCAAAATACCTAAATATATTAAATAAATCGTAACCCATTTCGATATCAATGCTTTTTAAATCGTTTCCTGTAGTTATTTAATTTTAATACATAGGTATAATGTTATGATATGAATACTTAATGAACTTCGCCTCAAGCTCTCTCATTCTGAGAGGAGGCTCTGCACTTGAACGTATTTCCTATAGACAAGGGTGATAAATTTAAATAAATCCTGGGACAATTGAAACCAAGTGATCTAGTCCCAAATTAAGCAAAGCTTGTACTAAGGGTATTAGACAACGGATAAACATACTTAATATAGATAAATACATAATTAAATACGTATTAAACATCCAAGACTCGAAAACAAACATTCATATTTTTCACACAAATATCTGAATGAACTAAAACAATTACTTTGCTCACCCGCGACCTTACAATAGTTAACTATTGTAAGGTCGCGGGTGAGCAAAGTAATTGTTTTAGTTCATTAATATGGACCTCCGCAAAGTAACGCCTGATTCAATAAATCACAAATATCTGCACGACCGGGAATCGAACCCTCCCGGGTTTCTCCTCAAGCTTCGTAGTCAGGTTCTCTAATAACTAGGCTGTCCGGTCTTCTGAATCTGATGATGAGACCTTTACGAGGTCACAAAGTTCGCGGTAGTCAAGTAACGAGCCGGTCGAGTGGAGGCGTCGCACAGAAATAGCGCTTGACGTTGTAGCGGTGGCGCCTGTTCACTGTCAACTTCACAGAGTAGTGTAGCACTACAGAGCTAGTTTTTTGTAGGTGAAAAACTTAAGTAACTGACTGTATGTACGATGGGCTGCAAAAGTGCATGGACATCTCGGGGCGATAATCGCGTGAGCAGACACGATTATCGCCCCGAGATGTCCATGCACTTTTGCAGCCCACCATACAGTCTAAGAAACTGTATCGCGTACCAGGGTGGAACCTTTTTGCAACCATTTTCATGATAATTTATTTGGCAGATGTATGGAATGTCAACATGACATTTGCAATAAAAAGGGTTCACCCTGGTACATGATTCAGTTTCTTTGACTGTATTACCTAGTAACGTGTTCCTTTAGACAAATTGACGTTCCAAATTTGAAAAGTGACTTATAGCTCCATATCAATTCTGTATACTACTACATACAGGAAGCCTTCTGCAGATAATTTAATGTAATGTTATGTAATGCAATTTTGATCAGTATATTTATAAGAACAATCGTTACATAAGTAACCGCGTTAGTGCATGTTAAACGACCAAGACTCGAAGACAAATATTTAGTGTTTTTAGTACATAGTATATTATCTGACCCGATCGGGAATTAAACTTAGGACGTCAACCATTGCAGTCAGATTTCCTAATCACTAGGTGATTACTGTACTAAATTATCAACAAAGCAGTTTGGTGGCTACTTAAAATTATTGATGTGCAGAAAACTTTTTGTAAATTGAGTTTTTAGGTAAATTTTGGAGTTTCCATACATAGCTACAACGCCGACACTAGGATAGTTTGTATTGAACATTTCTTATATAAGGTAGCCACCAAACTGCCCGCTTGATAACCGAGTATAGTGATCACACAAATTTTTAATAAAAGGTTTTTTTTGCACTAAATTTTAACCCGATATGACCACTGAAAGTGAAATTGTAATTCGATTTGCTAGATTTGACTAAAACTTGTAAAAATCTTCTAATATATAAAAATCTCGTGTCATCGTATCGTGTCGTGTGTGTTTGTTATAGAACACCTCTCTGAAAATAGGTTGTAGGCTATTTTTTCTACCCCTATTCTTCACAGACGGAGTCGCGGGCAACAGCTAGTGAAATATATTATTGCATCCAGAATTACTTGGTTACTCTGTCCCACGAACTGCTCTGCGTATTAAAGGAGGGCGCGGTAAAATTGAAAATAAATTCAATATCAATTTGAGCGCGAGCCAAGTGTATCTTGTGTGTCGATACGTGACGCTCGCCACTCCGCACACGTCACGTTTTCCAGCTAGCAGCGTAATCACACTGTGTTCTATTTGTACAGTTCGGTAGATTATCCTTCTATTTATTAAGCTAGTATACCGGGTCTGAAACTCTAACAAATAGACAGATCTGTTTTAGGAACTTTGTCATCGATTTAAGTGACTAGAATAACGGCATTCTTAGATTTAATAAAAATCTTACTTGGTTCGTAAATCTAATCCAGTTGTATTGAAGATTTTTTTTTAATTTCAGTCCCGGTAACCAAATCTAGAAAGTTAAATTTGACATACTTCTCGTGGTCGGATTGGCTTCAAATATGGTATACATATGTAGAATGGATGTATCTATAGGTTCAATTCAAATACAGTTAACAAAAGTACAGTCAGGAAAAAAGGTTGTATTAAATATTTAAATTTTCAAAAACTTTTTAATTTTTATTTTGAAATTTACGAACGCAGTTTTTCTTTTTACTATGGATAACATGGATCCTTAAAAGAGATTTTTCTAGGTGTATGGTTTTAGACTTGACCATGCTGGCGTATTGTTAAGCTTGCCACCAGCACATAGAAAATGATGACCACGACCACTCTGTTAAGAGTGAAACGACGAAGAAGAAGAAGAATACTGACCGATTTAAATGTGCCACCCGAAGGTTTAGAAAGGATGTGTAAACCTGTGTTGTTCTGTAAAATGTGCTACAGACAAGCGCCAAAATGTTTCGTCACCGTCAGTCACAAATTGAAATGTAGGATGGAATTCAGAGGATTTTTTTACAAAATGGGCGATTAAATTCTATACACGACCATTTAGTGTATGAAGAAATACGAGTGCAGAAAGCAGAAATTTATTATCATCATCATCATCATTTTAGCCGAAAGACGTCCACTGCTGAATTTAGGCCTCCTCCAAGGCTCACCAAACAGATCGGTCCCGTGCCATCCGCATCCAACGCGATCCCACAACCTTAACCAGGTCGTCGCTCCATCTTGTTGGAGGCCAACCTACACTGCATCTTCCGGCCCGAACTAAAGAACAGTTGTCTCTGACATAGCTCGAAGAATCGCCAGACTCAAGTGGCAGTGGGCAGGGCACATCGCTCGTAGAAGCAGAAATTGATTTCTTTAAATTAAGCCTAAATACCTAATTTTGATTACGTCAATATGAAATTAAAAACTCATTAATTTTGTATCAGTGTTCCCGTTATTGCTATCACGTCGAAAATCTAGACTTTGAAAGACAATTGAGCGACAGTTGCCAGTTCCATTTCACATGACAATAAAGTCTGTCTTAGATAATTATGCGTCTGCCTGCCATTGTTGTCGTATTATGCAATCTTATACTGATTTTTAGTAAGTTATTTGTATCCAAAAAGTACCGGGGGGAATCTATTACTAAGGTTTTGTGAGCAGTCTGTGTCTTCGTCTGACACAGACTTCATTAGTGAGAGTTTTCGGACTTTACGTGCGAAATTAAAATTACATTTGAAATTTACAATGAGTTTTACGGTGAAGGAAAACCTGCGCGCCTGCGTGAGGAGATCTGTGATAGATAGGCTGGAATGATGATGAATCAATCTAATTCTTAACCTTTGTCTAAATCTAACTACACAATTCAATTCATATACAGCTCCATTTGTAGGTATAAAATTCTAATTCTAAAGTAAAACATAAACACCAACAATAAAAGTGTAGTAAGAAATAGCCGTGGTGGCCTAGCGGTTTGACCTATGGCCTCTCAAGCAGCGGGTCGTTGGTTCAAATCCCGGCTCGCACCTCTAAGTTTTTCGTTTGCACACGTCGCCTACGTCTAGCGGCCTTTGAATGGTTCTACCCTTCTCCAAAAAGCCAATAGTCAAAGACCACGTCTCACGTTTCAACGGTCACGTCTCTCAGGCAGGGGTTCAAAATATATATTCGACTGTACCCAGTAACAAGTACAAACTATCGCACTCAATGTAATATATCTATTTAAAAACTATTTTCGTATTAAATGGAAATCCAAGAAAAACAAATGCTTCTCCGAATTTATCGGCACGTTGGCAGTTGAAGAAAAACCAACAATGCAGTGTACTCGCATACGTTGTTACAGCATTGTGATAGAGTTAAACTTTGCTTGATTTTTGGGTTTTGCTTGTGTGTTATCTGTAACAGAAATATGTCCGCGATGGCCAAGGAGTAAACAATGCGGTGGAGAAGATACTTTCAGGAATTGATTGAATGTTTGCTAATTTAACCTCAATGTTAACCTTACAAGAGCTTGGCATGTTTATTAACTTAACTTCTGTCTAATTTCTTGCCGAAAATTAAGTTTTTCAGCGCAGAAACGATTAACATGGTATCATTTGGTTTTGTAGGTTGAAATAGAATTTTCTTACTTTTGCATTTGGTCCAACGCATTTAGATCCTAGAAGTTTTAAATTACGATTAGACATTTTATTCTGTCTGCTAATACTAGGAGTCTATTGGCGTCATTTATGTTCTGTGTAACAAAGACGCCGCTATTTTATGGATAGAAGAGAAACATGACTATTTTGACAGATAATTAATGCACAGCCTAAACAATTGAAATAAAAAACTTGAAATTTGGCAGACATTCCTTTAAAATCATAGAGGTGCACTATCTAAGAGAGTTTTCGAAATTAGCACGGTATAGAAAGCTGGCCATTTTTTTTTCCATGTATGAGTAGCATAGTAGGAATTTAGGGGGCAAAATTTAATGACCGGTAGGAAGTTCATTTATCGATAAACTCAACTATAGACGTTTTTCCCATATACTAGTGATCGCTCCAAGTTTTTACTGTAAAAATATATTTTTTTGGAAAGTGTAAAAATTAAACAAAATAATAAATCTATTTTCTTCTTCTTTATCCTTGTAAAGCGTACATCAAATTTAGGTTATTGTAAATATTTTATTGTGCAATGGTATTCTTTACCCAGCTATCATTTAAAATATGCTTTGTGTAAACTTTATCATATTTGTCTCCGAAATAAGACTTACAAAATAATACGAACTTACAAATAAAGCTGAGGGCAATCACAACCGTATGGGAAAAATGTCGATAGTTGAATTTAGCGATAATGGAACTCCCTACCTGTCTTTGAATTTGGCCCCCAAAATTCCTACGTCTGGATATAAACAAATTATTATTTTTTTAAGCCACAGGGTACCCCCGCCAGTTTCATCGCCTCATGCGCCGCTTGTTGTTCCACGTTATGATATGATTGACGGTAATTGCGTCCCGCTGCCCGACATGTATTCAACAAGTATTTTTGGACACATTTTGTTTTAACAGCTTCGGTATTGTCGCTGGCACATCCGACTGACACGTTTAGTTTAGCGGTTAATCGTAGCGACTAATTCGTCGTGCGAAGGCTTGTCCGTTAATAACTGTGGTTAGTGGTCTATGGCGATTATACCTCAATTGGAAATAGACACTGTCACATTACGGATGTAGCCCTTATAATGTCTGTATGTCAAAGGCATCGTAAAAATGAAAAATGATCTCGGCAAGTAATAAAATGATAAATACTTTCTGATCATAATAATATATACTTTGTAAATATGAACAGATATTTGGTAAATACTGTTGTAGACATTTTTAAACTATAATATCGATGATTTCATTGATCTGATTTAGCGGTCTATTAGAAATAATCCACTATAAAATAAAGAATTGTCACCAAGTGACTTTTTAGCGCTGCCCAAAAAAAATATGGTAATTAATTACTTTCATAATTCAAAATAGGTCATCACCACCGTCGTCAAGACGTCCACTACCTGATATGTTACTTCTCCCAACAAACGGCACAACGAATGCTCTGCTTGAGATGGCAAAAAACAGGATAATACCTAGCTTTTAGGACTTGCAAGAAATAAGGGCAGATTTTACAAAATTTCCAAGGGAATGAGAACTGGTAATAAGAATCCGGGAGTATGAATAAAACTAGTCGACAAGTCAATCGTCATCCGAGAATGTCCGCGGCCTTGCAATGATCCCAATCGTGCTTAACTCTACGAATGATTACGAGCATTTATATGGGAACAGTGATTATGCTAATATTAGTCATTAGCTGGTCGTGCGGCGGGTGACGGGAAGACGTATCGTGAACTCAGGTGATGACTAAGTCAACGGGTTTCCATCAACAACCGTGTCACGTGAAGTCAAAGTCAAAATTTGCATATCTAAACACCAGTTTGCAAAACTCTGTTGAGAACAATCCCGCAAGAAACTCAACAAGGTATATTTTTTTATTCATACGCAAAAAACGCATTAAGTATTTAACACGAACACGACCAACATTAGGGATCGCCTATATGCGCATCAGAATTATTTCGAAACACCCTGTCCGTGATACATATAATCTTTAATTTTATAATACACCTTATATATTATTGTTGTCAGTATGCCAGTACAGTAAAATTACATTAAGTTAACCACTGACAGATGGTTTGCCTTCATTTCATATTCAACTTTAACGACCTACAAATAAAGCCAATTTTAGAATACTGTTTCCCACGTTTGCAGATTTTGTAATAGCTACTTTATTTGTATGGTGTTAAAGTTGGAAATGAAATGAAGGCAAGCCATCTGTCAGTGGTAAACTAAAAGTAAACGTATTATCAGGTTTTCAGGAGCGGAGAAAATATTTTATAAAGACTAGAAAGAAATGGCCTAACCTTACAGGCTTACCTTAAAACCCATGCACACATTGATAAACTCTTTATAGCACAAGAGCCATTATCTATTACGAAGAAAGCTGTTCATATTTAGATACAATAAATATTTATTCTATTGTTTTTTCTTATCTTATCAGGCTACAAAAGATGCCGACTATACTTTTGAGGCATCAAAGCTTCTGAGGTCATAAACAAGCACCTTGTTTTTGTTATTATTCATTGTCTTGAACACGTGCATAGCTGTGCTTGATTTGCTTAGAAATGATCTTCAACTAATACACTAGGGACCTATCCTATTATCCGTCGCAAACCAAGTTATGTGTGTTGACGAAAAAGTTTTTGTAATTATGTGCAAAAAGGGAGAAAAGTGACGGCAGAGGACTAAATTACTTACTGTTTCAAATACATTTAAAAACTATTTCGAATTCGGTTATTTTTCTTTCTTCATTCCTAAAAAATACTCGTTTCCTTGTGTTTCGTTACAAAGAGTTTACACTGTACTTACGTTTATCAGCTGTCTAGTATCCATAGTACAAACTTTGCTTAGTTTGAGACTAGGTCAATTGGTGTCAATCGTTGCATGATTTATTATTAATTAATAATAATAATTATTATTGTTTTAATTCATTTGGTTTTGTAAACTGCATCCTCCGATCCATGGACGTCATTTGAGAACCTTTTGGCCCCATCGGTCATCGGTTCAAAGAGCGATGTGCCCTCCCCACTGCCACTTAATTCTTTGAACTATGTCGATGACTTTAGTCCTTGCGTGATTTTCATAATTTCTAATGTGATCCCGCAGAGAAACTCCGATGATAGTGGAGTACAGTTAAATAATTTGCAGATAGATTTGTTTAACTTGTCTTACCCAGGGTGCTCCGAACTAAACGTTACTTTTCCCATCCTCAGTTTAGGTCCCCCGGAACCGTACCCCTCGAACCTATAGGGATGGTATTCGACGGACACCCTGACGTTTGACGTTGACTAAATACACGGGAATAAAATAAAAGCCGTAAGACAATGGGCACGCATCACGCTAGCTCAAACACCTGTATTTGAGGACGTTCGTACACCACGAACGGATTACACATGTAATTGTTATTTACATTTATATCATGAATTATTTTATTGCTAACTATTAAAACAGACAATCCGTGAAATATTTAGCATCGAATGATTAGCGATTACCATCGTTTAATTGTTATTGAGTTGTAATTTAAATGGTAATTTGTTTTCGAATGGTGTTGATAGTATTATAAAATACGGTTAGGTACTTTATATTGCGTTGTGATTAACATGCCAAGTCACTTGAGATTGACTAAGTATTAATTTGGCTACGACAATAAAACAAAAGTCATGAGGAACTCAAATTAAAACAAGTACCTGGGCGACCGAGTTCCGCTCGAGCTGAAACTCGGTACCAAGCGTTTTCCCAGAGATAAGACCAAGCTAGATCAATTTTTCATCCCCAAAAACCCCCACATACCAAATTTCATCGAAATCGTTGGAGCCGTTTCTCAGATTCTGATTATATATATATATATATATACAAGAATTGCTCATTTAAAGGTACTAGATAGATAGACTAGAATAGATAGATACTAGCTGTTGCCCGCGACTCCGTCCGACTACGACCTATTTTCAGACCTACCAAACGTAGAGAAAAACTTTCATAAAAATCGGTCGAGCCGTTTCGGAAGAGTAAATAAACGCCGTGACACGAGATTTTTATTATATTAGATAGAAGATACAAGGTATAGGTATACAACAATTTTTTTTTATTATTTGTTTTTTAGCGGCAATATAAATACACATTATGCATAAATGTCAGCTAGCTACTTAACTATTAGCAACAGAAACAGGGTTCTGTTTGCCATTTTTCGAGTAGAGAAACCCTAACAAAAATGAGAACACACTAAGCTTAGGTAAGCGCCTAACAAACTTTTACCACTCTATTTGACTAATCTACTATTTTGAAACCGATACCTCCCCGCATTGCCCTAACATAATTTATGCCTTTCTTGCAGGGGTGGACTGTCCAGACATGCATAAATAACGCGTGTCTGTGTATGGTAATCGGGATCTCTCGAGATTTCACACTTTTACATGCAGAATTGTGATGCGGGACAAAGTGTGGATACAAAGTATCTGTTTAACTGCTATTGATCCAGTAGGGGTGGCTGTGTTTTTTTTTTATTGTGAGAGGGAGGCAGACGAGCAAGCGGGTCATTTGATGGAAAATGATCACCACCGCCCATAAATATCAACAACTCAAAGAGAGTTGTCAATCTGTTGCCGGCCTTTAAGGTAAGTATAAACCCTTTTCTTGAAAGCCCCGCTGTCATAGTTGTCTGGAAACACTGCTGCTGGAAGTTGGTTCCACAGTTTCACCGTACGTGGCAGGAAGTGCCGAAGAAAACGTACAGTGGTAGACTGCCATTCATCGAGACTACTACTACTAAAAAAATATTATGTTACATTTTACATTAAACTAAGCAAAGCTTCTATAAAGAATTTGCCACACTGGATGCGTTCTGCGGTCGCGGTCAGGTCAAATTGAACGCAGCCCGCATTATGTATGAACAACATTGACAATTTTTATGGGTACTGTTAGGACCTTCACGTGGGTCCTAGGATGTAGCTCTTCTTATGATTGAAAATGCAAATATAACTTTAGTTCAACTTTATTCTTGGGCTCTCGCATTACGAATGTACAAATTTATTTTATGTTTCGGTACTGACATTCGGCTGCTCTTCTTAATTTAAATTTCAAATTTTACTTTTTTTTAATTTTTTTTAAATTTTAATTTTTCCTAAGCATCGGTTTTTTATACAATCTAATTGAATAAATACTGAATAGGTGTGCTCAACGAGCTGGTTAAGGTTGCGGGAACCGGTTGAATGCGGCTGTTTGGCAAGCCTTGGGGGAGGCTTGTGTTCAGCAGCGGATGTGTTTCGGCTGAAATGATGATAACGATGAAGATTTGATAAAAATGCAAGTACAATCAATAACAACTACAACCAGGAAAATGTATTCATTCATTCATTCAAGTCGTGAAATAAAAAAAACTGGAAAATTTGTAACATAATAACTGAAAATAACACTTATTTTCATTTTCGTTACAATTTTCTCATTTTCATTATAATTTCAGTTAAAAAGGATGTAAGTATTTTACATGTATGTAATCAAATAACATTGTAGTTCTGTTTTGAAAAAATATATCTTGTTTAGTATCCTTTTGAGACGACCAGATGGCCTAGTGGTTAGAGACCCTGACTATGAAGCTTGAGGTCCCGGGTTCGATTCCCGTGTCGGGGCAGATATTTGTATGAAAAATACGAATGTTTGTTCTGGGGTCTTGGGTGTTTAATATGTATTTAAGTATGTATCTATCTATATAAGTATGTTTATCCGTTGCCTAGTACCCATAACACAAGCTTTGCTAAGCTTACTTTGGGACTAGGTCAATTGGTGTGAATTGTCCCGTGATATTTATTTATTTATTTATTTACTCTTACCGTAGGTATCAATAGGATTTTCCCGAATCGCTGGTAGATTCTACGATATTCATAAATGCTTAGGCTATAAGCCTAAATAAAATTTATTTAAACTAAGAATACCTACAAATATTAAGAAAAAATAACTATGAATAAAATGTAACTAAATACAATACAATGACTCTTTATTGTAAACCAGAAATAGTAAGCAATACAGAAAACAGAGAAAAAGTTACCAGGTAAGCAATAGGCGGCCTTATCGCTTAAGAGCGATCTCTTCCAGGCAACCCTTTAACAGAAAGAAATCTACTCATACCTAACTCATACATATATCGTACATAATTATAATACACGTCTAAAATAAATATAGGCAGTGGGATAAACAGCCACATATAAATAAATAAATAAACTATAATAAAGTTAATTATTACAAGATGACAGATATAGTACTCCTCTAAATATCTAACTTAAAAGCTACTAGATTGTACCCAAAAGGCTGGCAGCATTCCCTCGTTGAATGGCGATGGCGATTCGTTGAGAGAGATAGCTGCCAGCCCTTTGGTCTCCAGTGGTGTCGACCAGACGCTTTTGCACTTCCTTAATCAAGTTGTGTGCGCCGGGACCCCAAGGACCCAGGGTCTCAAAACCGACAGCAACAAAATTGTAAGCTGGAGCGAGACCCTGGTAATACTTTTCCTAAAGATGTCTTGATTTTGAATTTGAAGTATTTAGTAACGGTATCTACATTTATTTCCTTTTCACCCATATATGTCATTGTTAACCACATTGGTGTTCTTCTTATCCTGACTGCGTTTTTCGAGGGTGACGTGCATCGGCACTGATTTATTTATTGCCACGCTGAATAATTTAGTTGGGACGTGTAGCGCGACTGTTTAGGGCGGTAAAGGGTGCCTTTAATTGGGTAGAGATTGAATAGTATAGATAGAGTATTCTCCTATTTGTTTTTAGGGTTTTGTAGCTCAAAAACCGGCCAAGTGCGAGTCAGACTCGCGCACGAAGGGTTCCGTCCCATTATCTATAAAAACAGCAAAAATCTCTTTTGTTGTATGAGAGCCCCCTTAAATATTTATTTTATTCTGTTTTTTAGTATTTGTTGTTATAGCGGTAACCAAAATACATCATCTGTGAAAATTTCAACTGTCTAGCTATCACGGTTCGTAAGATACAGCCTGGTGACAGACGGACAGACGAACGGACGGACGGATGGGCAGCGAAGTCTCAGTAATAAGGTCGCGTTTTTACCTTCTGGGTACGGAACCCTAAAAATGAAGCTCTTAAGGGCACTCGTATGCTAGTCTGACGTCTGTCTGTCATAGTAAGTAAATTTACTAAATGTACGGTCAGCCAAGAGTGGTCTACCGGTTTTGAAAAAGTTTCAGTGAGATCTAAATATCGCAAAGGTTGACTTTTCTGAGTGACGTCTTTAGTCACTGTTATCATATTATTGCAAGGGAAAATCGACTTCGTTTTATCCCTTTTAAACCCAAATGAGTATGAAAAGTGTTATAATAATGGACCTTGTGAAATGTACTAATATAAATGTACTAAATTTCGAATACTCAAAATGATATAAAGTAAATAAATAATAAATAAATATCATGGGACAATTCACATTAATTGACCTAGTCCCAAACTAAGTAAAGCTTGTAATATGGATGGGTACTAGACAACGGATAAACTTACTTATATAGAGAAATACATATTTAAATACATATGAAACATCCAAGACCCGGAGCACAAACATTCGTATTTTTCACACAAATATCTGCCCCGACCGGAAGTCGAACCCAGGACCTCAAGCTTCGCAGTCAGGTTCTCTAACAACTAGGCAACCCGGTTGTCTAAAGTACAAATTTAATTGCCATTAAACGTCACGATCGTATCAACCGGGTTCGAAAAGGGTATAATAATGTGCAAATGAACTTCAACCGTATGGTGGTAGACCATATTTTTGGCCGACTGTACAGAACCGACTATGTCGTGCCTATAGTCGTGGTAGACTAGTGATTTGACCTATAGCCTTTCAAGCAGAGGGTCGTGAGTTCAAGCCCTGGCTCGTACATCTGAGTTTTTTAAAATGTGCGTTTTTTTTTACTACGGGCCAAGCCCTCTAATCCTGAATAATGTGCCCTGCAGTAGAACGTATTTTGGGATGATGATGTTAATTGAATTATTAAAAAATGGGAGCTCATCTACCATATCTTAAAAAAATATTTATCAATATTTCAGTTAATGGCACATTTTTTTTAATATGTTAATCATTCCATTGCAGGGCACAGGCTCCTTTCAGAATAAGAGACCTTCGGTCGTAGTTTTCACGCGGGCCCAGTGCGTATTGAGAACTTCATGTACAGCATTGAATTTCTTTGCAGGTGTGGGCCGGTTTACCAGCAATGTTTTCCTTTACTATAAAGCTCATGGTAAATTACAAACGTACCAATTTTTAACATGTAAGTACCAATATTAAATCTACCAACGTAATACCTAAGTTTCATCTGCTTAGCAAAGGTTGAGCACCGATGTAAAGGTTCTGTTTTCCTCTTAAAATACGGAACACTAATAACAAACTTAAATCACTTACTTTTACTTCGACATTTGGCTACCCGAAATCACAATAAATCAATAAAAATCGAATCTTAGTGATTTATTCGTGATTTAAAACCGTTGACTTCGAACTTGCTAGACATTAGTTTTCGCTCTTACTAATGGCTACATTTTAAACAAACGACCCTAGTCATCGAAAGTTTTCAATTATGTATCGATATTTCAAATCGGAACAGGTTTCTCATCGCATACAAGGAGAATCGTGCAAATAGCTTTACACGGCTGCGGACCCAAACGTGATATATCCATTGAGTCGCATATTTAAAACGCAATGTAACAGCAACCATTGTTAGCATCTCTAAACGTGGCTTTTCTTCATGACCTCTTGATGTTAAACTGTTATTTCTTATTTATTTATTGCTTGTCGGTATTCACTATTCAGATTGCAAATTTGCATTTTTGTGACCTTGTCAAATAAATGAAGATTTGATTTGAGCTAATAATCTAGATTGCTATAAACAAGATCATCGGCCAAGAAAATGTTACGATACATACATACAATCACGCCTCCTTCCCAGCAAAGGGATAGGCAGACACTATTTGTTTCCACCTGCTACACACAAGACTCATCCATCAGTTACGATATATTGAAAACAAACCTAATAATAAATTCTTTGTTCAAATCTGCAACGTAGACAGGTATTATAAAAAAAAATACATTTAAACCGTCACTAACGATACCGATTACATTTGTACAGTATAGTTTTAATTTGAGCATATCCTCAAGACCCTCCTATTTTTCCCAGTGTATGGGAACACCATGAAAGTTGCGTGATACAATGAATAATTTATGATTGCCTTAGCGAAGACCGTGTTCAAATCACATATTGATCATCTAATCATCTGTCCGTACATTGATTAACATGAGGCGATCACACCCTCTGACCCTGTACTTGACAAATGACTTTTAAGAAATTTAAGTCGCATTGAAGATCGTATCGTAAAATTCCATGGGAGTTGAAGCTTTAGGAGTTGTGGTTAAGAGTGATATTTGAATTGGACGTGTATGTTATGAAATAGGGTCTGGAGGGTCACCTGTCGTTGGACTTGAATATATTATTTATGTGATAATGTTTTACTTCTCGTGGTCACGTTACCACGGAGTCATTCTAGAAGACCGCACATTTAATTAAAGTTTGTTCTTATCATGAAGATGAGATGGTTTAAATGCTACTCGGCTGGACAAAGAGTGACCTTTCCCCACACAAAATGGCCGTCAAATCAAAAGGGCCACTTTGTGATTGAGAAATTCAATCAAACACCGTCACCTGGCAATAGCTTTTCAATCTTCCCACAGACGAGATAAAAATCCAATACTAGAGACAATTCTCACTTAAAAGGTCCCTTATAAAAAAAGCTTGTCGGGCGCGGGACGATAAAACAACTCGTATATCATCTATCAATCTAACATGGTACAAACAGCGGGGGACTCTATTTAAAAAGACCTCTTTCCGAGAGAGCAACGGTAAAACACAGTGCCTCACTGTGTCCAATAACTGCTCCACGTTATCATCGACAGTGTTAATGCGTGTACTAACTTCAAATAGATGGAAAACACACTTCGACAAATAGAATGAGACGCCTACGACATCTTAAACGCAAAAAACAATTACGTTCATGACATCGCGTGGTTTTTGTGGTACAATCTTGATCTGGTGTTTCGACATTGAATGACAGTATTAATTTCATTTTCGATTGCATGGCGTAAGTTCATGGGATGACTTGGGAGTCACGAGGAGGTGGAAAAAATAAGTGAAGTAGTTAGAGTGTAATCATGACGATCATGACAGTGTAAAAAGAGTTGGACCTTTGGCTTGGGAAACGTATCTTGGCCAGTATAGAGGCATGTGACCCGATACAGCCCGCTAAGAGCTTACAATATTGGAATAGTGCGTTTGTAATAATTAGCACTGAATTATTTTTACAAAGTGAGATTTCTGATCATCTTTGTTATACCTGTAAAAGAAAACCCTGTAACCCCTGCCCTGCCCTGTACCTGTAATGTAGCTGTCTGACTGACATATAGACAAAGCATAGCTTAAAGCCTGAGACTTGAAATTAGGTAGACTCTTCCTTGAGGATCATTAACACTAAAATTCTGCAGTGACGAGAAGCTCGTCTGTCATTCTCTAATTTTAAAATGATAACTGAAAATGTATCATTACTTACCCTCTGTTTCTCCACTCTATTAACTTTCTGTTATAGATAACACATTAGAATATGACAGATATTTATGATACCATCTTTGCTTATTTTGTTCGATTAAACAGGGACGGCGATACAAATATCTGTTATAGAAAAAAACATTAACAACTGAAAATTTTAATTATTTCTTAAATTTATCAATTGCATACGAGAGTGGTTCGGCATCAAGACGGTAAAACAGCTATTTAAGATGGCTACGGACAGGACGAAATTTAAGGAGTGACTGCCCATCTTAAATAATAATTTGGTTCTATAAGAAAAGGCGTATACATTACTAAATCGTGCTGAAAAATAAAACTAGATTTAATATCTTGCTCCAAGTCATCAAGATAAGCATTTGCTAACGTGCAAAAAAAAAACAATAAAAAAATATTAAACAATAACTATTTAATAATTATAGGTCACATATTGAGCTGGCATTTAGTTTGAGCTGAGGTCACACTGAGCTATAATAAAACCCAAACAAAGAACGATACAAATTGCTACTGCCTAATAATTACCCGATCTTCTTTAGCTTCACAAATGTTAGAGCAATAGACATATCAAAGAACCTATAATAAATGGAATAGAAATGTCACGCGATAAAATGCTCTCACACAGATAAAAATTTTCATATTTATTTTCGTAGCTCAATCTGTAACAAAGTTAAATAATTGATCAAAAAATTGAGTTATTGCAAAAGATGGTCGTTCAAAAAGTTTACCATAATCTACTAAAACTTGAAAAAAAGTGTGCTCATTGAGAGCAGGAGAGGACAGAATTCTGATATCGATTGTAGAAGAAACAATACTCATAATTAGTTCTGTGAGCAAAACCGTCATCTTGTGGTGACATCAGCGAACAAAAAAAAAATGAATGGCAGCGCAGGAGCGATTGTTGTGGAACTCCTCGAGGGAGGCCTCTGTCCAGCAGTGGATGTCATGTGGCTGATGATGATGATAGCTGCAGTCGCCATTTTTCACCACCTTCGCTGTTAGTGAGCATTACGTTATTTTGTGTTTTCAAGGGCTTTAGTATGTGTATTCACCAATTAAATGCAATAATTTTTCAATCACCATCTTTTAATAACGCTTTTTTTGAGCAATTAAGTTCGTTACAGACTGCGCTGCTGCGCTATGGCTAAGTCATATGCGCGGGTGCATTTTATACCTCATGTGACATTTCTATTCTTCTTATTATTCTGTGAGACAAACCCACTAGTAAAACCTACCTTTCACCGTAGTTTAAAACCAGCATATCATTGTGAAGCGACATCGTACAAGGACGGCTTCAATCAATCGCCATCGGCTGTTAAACGACTCGAGATAGACCACGTCCGACTTGGCTTGTTTCTAATTATTTCAGATATGTCAAACTTGAACGAGGTTAATTTATAAACGGTAGCGATTTGGATTATTTCAAATTGTAAAAGCTACATGTCACTTGAATGGTAAAAAAAAAATCATTTCGATAACATCCTCGGCCACTCTCATCCAGCTCTTGCCAGCCGCCTTGCGAAGATCGTCGCTCGAGTCTGAGGACGTCCTACGCTATGTTTGCCGATCCGTGGTCTCAACTCAAGAACTCGTCTACTCCAACGGTTATCGATTCTTCGAGTTATATGGCCAGCCCATTGCACTTACTGATGATGTGTTACTACGTTGCCTATGATATAAGTCAGAAAATAAACAGCGTTCCTAAAGAAAAGTGTTTGGTTTGAGTCCTGGATATTACTTCCAATATTTTTGTATCCATCACAAATTCACACATTACAGTAACATTAATGACTATAACATTGGGTTGTTGACAAGTAATAGGTAAACAATGATGCGTATTTATTATTTATTTTTATAAAATCGCTACATTCTCAAGACATGGCCACTGAGCGCCGTCTGCGAGTGCGACCGTGTCACGGCGTCAGACTGTAACAACCCAGTTCTCACAGCTTGCACTTCAGATTCCGCCAATTAGTCATCAAACGTATAGACATGCTGGTTGCATGTCAGATACAAATTAGCTTGTTTGTAATTTGGCGATTTGGTAAGCGGTCGTGAATTTGTTAGCTGTTTAGGAGTCACGCGGCATTGGTAAACTGATAAATAATAAAAAAAAAAACCTTTTTTTGACATGGCGTGGTAAACTAGTAAGTGAGTCACTTGATAGTATGAGAGCACTGCCACATGGACATCCGCAACACTTGCAGATGCGTAGCCAGTCTAGAGGAACATTTAAGATATAATACCTCATGTGCCGGTAATGTTAATAACTGTCTTATTCTTCAAGCCGGTACGTAACGTAAGGACTGGAACTTAGCGGTAGATTTATCGTTTAAGATGGTGGTAGTTATCTGGATGGATCTTGCACAAAGTCCTAATCGATTACGATACGAGTATACCTCATTGTTTTTTTAACCATAACTAGTTATAGCCATCAAAAGTTCTAACTACATAATTAGCTCATAGGTACAAAATGTACATTCGTAAAGTTTAAGTTATAAATCAAACTGTGACTATGTGAAACCGTAATTTTGCACAAGCTTCCTTTCATCGCGAAGAAAAAAGCTTGTTTACATTTACTAAACTAATTAATAATTTAACATTTTCGCGTTATAATTCGAATTCTCAAATTAAAACGCTGTTCACTTTTTAATTTGAATTCTCACGAACTCCATGTCCAACGGATGTACACTCAAAAAGTCTTAACAGCCACGAATTGTTTACTCTCTTACGACATTTCGGCCACTGGACATCAGAAGACACCGTTTCGTACAAGTTGGTATTAACAAATTTGTCACGGGTACCAGTCCAAGACAGGTGGTTTTAAAACCAACTTAGAGCTTACCAGCGTCAGAATTAAAACCAGTCCTATTCTCTCTCAACACGAGCTATCTTCCGATATTTAACAGCAAATATATGTTGGTTTAAATTGGGACACATGTCACTGTTCTGTAGACGCATGTTGTGATGGATTGTGGTAGAAATCGATCGTTTATTACGTCTAATTTGAGCGATAAAAGATTAAAGGCGTTTATAGACTTTCACTGATTGGCAGGTGTCAAATTAAAGCGGTATAATTCACAAGTTGGCAGAGTTGGTTACGGGAAAATTTATAGCTGTTGACGGGAAATGATGTCACATGTAATTAAACCTGACTTTACCATGGAAAAAAACTGTTTTATTAACTTAAATTTTGAGTAGGTTATTTTTATTAAAAACTGACCAGCGTTGGATCTTTATCTTACTTATAGTAAATAGTTTTAAGTACAGATGAGGCTGAAGATGTAGCTCACTTGTTTAAACAGCCTATTGGTCCCAAAGGAAGATCAGCGCCGTTCGCCAGATCGGCAAATGTTTTGCTGATTTGGGACCATTTTGTGACACGCGCATGTTATTTTATCATTGTTTTATTTTTACTGTTATTGTTTTTTTTATCTATGTTAACTATTTTTTTTGTCATAAATAAATGTTTCTTTCTTTCTATTCACTGTAGACTTGAAGAGCCTTAACTTATATCCGTCCGGAAAAACAGATTAAAGAAGCGAATTCTATTCATTAACAGTCCACAATAGGTATAACAAATGAAGCGTAGCGCTTATTAATATCATTTTCAGTGTTTCGTTTTTTTTTATTGGCTTGTGATTTGTCTCACACTGTTAAATATAAGCTTCTCTTCTTGACATCTTTATCACCCTATCCAGAGTTACATACTGACTCAGTTATTTATTTACGGAAGTATTTTCGTAAGGCGAGTTTAGACCTGCAACAAAAAACGTGCAAGTTGCAATACATTGCGAGAGATTAAGCGAAAGAGTTTGAAGTGGTCAAGCTAGGGTCAAGCGAACGCCGCAATGTAATGGAACTTACATACATGTTTATTTTTGCATGTTTTGTCCAGTTTTTTGATAGAAGTACAAGACCTCTAATAAAGATCTTTCAAAGAGACTTAGTTGTTCGTACCAACACAGTCACGATTAGCGAAATATACAACATCATGAGAGTTGTCGGCAATCGGGGGACGCTGGTGGCGAGTAGTTCAATGTTGGCCTTTTTCAACAGTGAGCGGGTCCCAGCTGATGATGATGGATCTCTATTGAATTTGTATTTGTATACTTAGAGACTAGAATCATCGAGTATCGTAGCTTTGCGTACCCTTGTGTAACCTTGTGTACCCTTTTACAAGAAAAAACATGCAAGTTCCATTACATTGCGGCGTTCGCTTGACCCTAACTTGACGACTTCAAACTTGCCGACAACCCTCATGATGTTGTATATTTTGCTATTCGTGCCTGTGTACGAACAAGCAAGTCTCTTTGAAGGATCTTTATTAGAGGTCTTGTAATTCTATCAGAAAACTGGACACTGGATTAGTCTTCTACCAATTCGTACATAATGTGACCGGCACACCCTGGTTTCCCATAATTTAATAAGTCATAATGTATCATTCTTCATAATCAATGTTAGTATTTTATTCAAGATTTTTTTAAAATGCCATCTTTTAGAATGCAGTAGGTTAGGTTAGGTTTGTTTTATAACAATTCCGAAAAAAAAACCGTTTCAGAAATAAATCACTTTATGACTAACGTTCATTATGAAGAGCGATAGGTACATTATGTATGACTTGTTAAATTATGTGAAATCATACAGACACAATGCGACCACGAAAGTAAAACGGTTGAAACGCTGGAATATGACCCATAGAATAAAATTGTTTTCTAATTTTGCCATCGACTTTTCCATAGCATTCGAAGGTCGCTGATGTCAACAAGTGGGTGTCAGCCTACGGCAAACAAATTACGACAAAACGACATGTCCCCATACGACGTCTATTTATAAAAACTGTGGCCGTGTCCAATCGTTGATTAAATTAATTACGGTCTCTGATTAAATGGATTTGAATGTTGGAAGCGATTCAGGGTTCAACGGTAAACTGAGATACAGTAAATCAATAATATTAGAGGTATAGTCGAGAAAACTGAAATGCGTACCAGGATGGAACTTTTTTCTTGCAAATGTCATGTTGACTTTCCCTACATCTGCCAAAGAAATCATTGGGAAATTGACTGTGAGGGTATGTATTACAATACCGAAGTACGAAAGACCGAATGTATTAAAACATCGAATGGGTCAAAAGACCGACACGATTTTTTTCTGAAACCGTAAACTTCTCAGAATTTATTAAAACGGCATCATACACAACCAATTAGGTTAGGTTTGTTTTATAATAATCTTAAAAAGTTAACGGTTTCAGAAAAAAATCGTGTCGGTCTTTTGTCCCATTCGATGTTTTAATGTTTTAATGTTTATTTGGGCACAAACGGTACATTATTCTTAAATACATTCGGTCTTTCGTACTTCGGTATTGTAATACATACCCTGACTGTGAAGAGGTTCCAACCTGGTTTTCGTATTGTGTTTGAGCAGAAAGCTTGTTGTATAAAGCAAGCAATAATATTGAGATATTTATCCATCATTAGCAATTTTCCTGATACCTATTGAAATTTTTTAAAATCTTTATAATATTACCTTCCCTTAAAACTAAGTAACGAACTAACAATGATAGAGATTTCTTAACTCACTGAAATTTTGTACATGTATATATCTGTACACATGTTTGCTAGCAAAAAATTGCGTTTGAGAAGAAAAATAAAGAAACAAACACATTTGTGAATGACAGTTCCATACATTTTGACATTTGTTAACGCTGGGTTAGCAGTTAACTCGGAGTTAAGTAGCTAACCCAGGTCCGCGCAAGCCGGCCTTATAAAGGCAAACTTATCCCTAAGTGTTATTAAATGCAGCCGTAAAAAAAACACAGAATTTCACTTAGGTAGCTATCTAAAATTACGTAAATGGTGTCTCAAGTATGTAATTAGTTTGTTTTCCTCCATTTCAAATATTTAGCAGTGAAAGATTAAAATAACTGTCTTAAGTTAATTTAATTATTTTTACGACATATAACGTAATTTACCTGTGATTTAGAAAAGGTTATAGGTACCAATTATGTGTGTAATTTGCATAGAAAACATATTATTATGTATTACGACGCAAAATTGGTATTTACATTCGATGGATTCCTTATTTGGTAAAATTGTGATAAAATACACTATTTTAGGACAGTGAATGTAGCCTGTTTACGTCGAAACTTTTGAAGATATGTGCTTTTTTAACAAAAAAAGCGTAGTCGTTACAATTTAACTAAGCCATTATTATTGTTATTATTTAAGATCAATTTAACTAAGCCATTTTAAGTGGAAAAATTATTATAAGATGGAACTTTAAGCTTCCTTGTGTTTTTAGCCTTTGTTTTATCGACGTTAGTGGGAAAATCACATACATAATGTAGGTATTAGGTACTAGGAAAATCAAAAAAGTTTAAAACATTATCTATTGTTTGTCACTGCCAAACGAGAGATCTAACCGCCGCAATAATGCGGTGCGCACGCGCAACGGTTTTCCGCTGAAATCGGACAAATCCTCAACCGCTGTTGTTTTGTCAACTCGTGACTGCGCCCAAGGCCGCGGTCATCAGCGCCTGATAGGGTTGTCACACGGGTTTGTGTCACATTGTTGATGTATATACCTTATACCTTCCTCCTCCGCTCTGACACACATTTGTAGGTACGTCATGTATACAGGGTGCACCAAAACTCAACGATAACCGGGTACCGGACGAGTCGCCAAGTTATGAAAGTTCTGGAAAACCTGGGACTGAGAAATAGGACAAATGAAAGTACGCCTCTGATACTGAGCTAAAAGTGTACTATCATAGTCTCACAAAGTGTCCTAAACCATTTGTATGGAAACAGTAGGTACTTGTGCCTGCCTGTATTAGGTTTATAAAACAGTAATTTTGTTAGTTAAATGTAAATACTTGAGTAAAACCTAAACTTAAATCAGGGAAACACCACATTGAACAAACCTTTCTATCTACAATTTTCTAAAAAATATCCTCACAACTCCCACAAAATTAATAACGTCGTTAATAAAACTGCGTGCTAATAATTATAACTTACATTAATAAGCGTAGGTGGGCTATTAAAGCCAGAAAGGAATAAACGTTTTCATAATATCCCCTAAACGCATGCGACGGAAGTTGACGATTTCCGACCGTGGGCGGTAAATTAACAACAATTTAATAGCTCTCGTGCTTTCACTGTGTTTTGCCGTTTATGATTTGTGTTTACGCTATTTTACTGATCATGCGATATTTTTCAGTGGTCATAATCATCATTATTTTAACCGAAAGACGTCCAATGAACAAGCATACCGTTTGACAAATAGACCGGTCTTGCGCCATCCAACTAGGACGCTCTATCTTCTAAAAGACGACGGCGGTTCCTCCATCGTCTTCCACAACCCCACCGTCTTCCACGGTTACGGAAGACGCAGTGTAGGCAGGCCTGCAACAAGATGGAGCATTTTTCAGTTTTTAATTATTAATTTTACTATTTAAGACTAAGACAACTCGACGAATTTTGGAGCTTGGGCTCACACTAGACGCACTTCTGAGTTTTTCGGAATTTATATGAAAAATTAAAATTTACCATGAGCTTTACGGTGAAAGAAAACATTGTGTGTACACACTTGCAAACAAATTCAATGGTGTGTGTGAAGTTCCCAATGCACACTGGGGCCGCGTGGGGAGTGCAGCCCAAGCCTTTTCATTCTGAGAGGAAGCTGTCCCTGCAGAATAAATATAGGCTGCGATGATGATCAGTTCGATTGGCTACCGAAAACTGACAACCCTAACCGCTGATGACAATCATGGGTAATCAGTAAACACGACGTATGACGTCATCTGATCGTGCAGCGATGCAACCTTCACGCTTGTCAACGTATTGCGAGAGCTTCGATTTTTTTAAAATCCGAAACGTCAGTGTCGGCCTCTTGGGCCGTGTGAAGATTGTCAATGCCATTAATGACATGTCGTTTGTTAGGTAGGTGCAAAGCTTCCATTTTACGAATAGCTGAATTATTATTTAGGGTGACGGCACCAATATGGACATGTTAAGCATAGTAGTTCCCCAGTAATAGACAGCAAAGATTCAATGCCTTATATATTCATGAACGTTACCAGTTATATAACCATCAGTGTATAGTGTTGATAGCACAGTCGATAGTTTAGAAATGTAGTATGGCCGTTTGTTAAAATTTGGGTTTACGGAAATAAAATTCCACTTTCGTTGAGACATTTAATTAGAAATTGCAGAAAATTCTCGTACATTTTCCAGCTATCTGGTAGAAGTACAAGGCCTAATAGAGTCTATTAAGTAACCAAAAACGCAATCAAAATCTACAGTCGATTGGTAGAAAATGTGTCCTCGAAAGTGTGGCGGTTGAAATGCTCGAATCCCAGCTGGGCATTTGTTCGAGCATTTCAACCGCCATATTTAACTGGTCACATTCTTAAAGACATGGCAAAATATTCTGGTACAGTTTTCAGTTATATGGTAGAGGTACAGGACCTCTAATGTATAACCGAAAGCCCCATCAAAATCTACAGCCGTTTCTTAAAACATGTGACCAGATATATATCCATCCATACTTTACTTTAATATAAATGCGAAAGTGTGTCTGTCTGTCTGTCTGTCTGTCTGTTACCTCTTCACGCTTAAACCGTTGAACTGAATTAGACGAAATTTGGTATGGGTATAGTTTGAGACCCTAGAAAGGACATATGATAGTTTTTATCCCGGAAAATTTCATAGTTCCCGCGGAAAAGCGATAAACGAATTATTTGCAGACGGAGTTGCGGGCAACAGCTAGTATTATATAATTATACTAGCTTTTGCCCGCGACTCCGTCCGCGTGGAATTAGTAATTTGGGCAGCTTATTTTTTTTATCCAATTCGCTTTTTCATCAAATTATGGCTCTCCTTAGTTCCTCGATAAAAAAACCGCAACCTCACCGCACCCCCCACTCCCCAAGAACCCGCACCCTCCACCCCCCCGCACCGCTCCGCACCCCCCCGCACACCCGCGTTCGTCCCAAGTCAAGCGTGCCTATAGAAGTTTTACTTCAAAAACCCCCGCACCTCCTCCCCCTCAACCCCCCCGCCCCCCGGTGTTTTTGTCAAATATCTTGAAAACGGTGCACCCTACGGCAAAATTAATGAAATTTTCATCCCCCTTTGATGCCCCCACACCCCCTCCCCCGCACCCTCGCCCCCCTAAAAGCCCCCACCCCCACCCACCGGTGTTTTTGTCAAATATCTTGAAAACGGTGCATCCTACGGCAAAATCAATGAAATTTTCATCCCACTTTAATACCCCCACACCCCCTCCCCCGCACCTCTCCCCCCCAACCCCCCTCCCTCAACAACCCCACCCCCCGGTGTTTTGTCAAATATCTTGAAAACGGCGCATCCTACGGCAAAATCGATGTAATTTTCACCCCCCCTTTGAAAACAGTGATTGAGCCGGTGCTCCTTGGACATTGGTCAATGATTTCCTGGCCAGTTATGAATGTTCATTGGCCGATGGCTAGTAGCCGACACGGGAGTGGTGTACCGAACAACTTTCAGCCAGTTTTAATAAAAAATCTTATTTATGTCAGCATTTTTTTTCGTGGTTCTTAAAAGACTGGAAAATTGAGTGTATTGTAACTTTTGGCTTGTCCGTCTCAAAAGCTGAAAGTCAAAGTCAAAAGCATAAATATGAGATAATGTAGGTTACAACAAGCACGTAAGAATATAGAAGATTCTACAACCGGTTCGGAAAACCCTGTTGAGAAGAATTTAGTAAGAAGTCAACAAGGTATATTTTTATTTAAAACAGATCTAAGTACCTAGATTATCTAAATGGCCCACCCTGATTTTTTACAGTTGTATATGTTGCGGATACTTTAAACGTGGGAGCTGCATTTTTTTTTTATGGAAGTGAATGCGAAGTTATTCCTTTTCTATGTTACCTTTTTTATCTCTTGCAAAATACAATACCGGTAATTTTCACGTTGGAGTATGACTCAACCAAAAGTACTAACAACTGTGATGAAAGCTTTAATATAGGTCGACTCATACTTTTCTCAACACCTTAACTAAAAACTAGTGCAGTTCTCACCCAATCAACACCCACCCATTAAGACTTATGGCAAACATTATTCCGTAGCGTTACAAACTTACGTACAACCAACGGTAAAATTTTAAACCTTTCCAATCACCTACAAAATATTAGAAACTTGTGGACAGTGGCGCCACTTTTAGCTGTAACAATAAATTTGTAATCTATAACAGAGTTTCGAAAACTCTAGCGCATCGGAACAAACGACCAGAGACAATGAGTAGCGCCATGAATCATACAAAAGACCAAGTTAACTTTACACCTCGTGTACATACAACAGCATTGAATGTAACTCTTTGTTTATTTTGTCCGAGTTGTTTAGAAATATTTTGCTAATGGCAGAGACCCAGTTTTGAAATTGTGAGATGTAGCTTAAATAGACGTTATCAATCAAACGTTTGTTTTGAAATTTAATGTTACTATCTTCGTCGAGGACGCCATTGTTTTAAATCCTTACTAATATTATTAATGCGAAAGTTAATCTGTTTGTCTGTCTATTTGTGAGGTACCACTTCACGCTTTAGTCTCTGAGCTGATTTTGATGAAATTTGGTATGAAATGGTTGGTAAGAAGATGAAGTTTGAGATTCTAGGAAGGACATAGGATAGTTTATATCCCGGAAAATTGCATAGTTCCAAAGTCATAATCAAAATATTTTTCTTCAATTTAGGAAACAACAAACACTCATGAAAGTCGAAGAATCTACCACCGGTTCTTAAAAACCCTGTTCAGAAGGATGCAGCAAGAAACTCAACTCTTCTTCTTGCCCTCCCATTTCAACTGGGGTCGGACCTCCTACGTCAGCGCCAGGATGCTCTGTCCTGGGTTGTCGTTAGTGAGATATTCAGGGCTTTTAGGGCCCTCTTAACATTGGTCCACCAAATTACCACCACCACATTGGTGAGCAAGAAACTCGACATGGTATATTTTTCTTGCGGGATAGCAATAAACAAATTCTTCGCAGACGGAGTCGCGGGCACCATGTAGTTTAAAATAAAATTTCATCTACATTATAACATTTTTGCACGACGGAGTAACGCGAATGATGAAAGCAGTCAATGAACTGGAACCATTACTTTGCTCACCCGCTACCTTACGATAGTTACAGTAATTTATTGAATCAGGCGTTACTTTGCGGAGGTCCATAGTACAGTAAGATTAATTCCACTTTGACACTCGGAACGTCTCAGTTTTAACCGTAAATGTTCGTGTTTTATCTGGTCGAGTTCGAAAAGCGTTAGTGTAGTTTGGTGGTGGTGATAGTTGGGTTTGTGTGATTTGTGTGTGTTCGTACAGTGTGGAGGTGGAGGAACTGCATAAACATGCATTTCTTACATAAACGTAACTATTGTAAGGTCGCGGGTGAGCAAAGTAATTGTTTCAGTTCATTAATATGGACCTTCGCAAAGTAACGCCTGGTTCAGTAAATTATTTAAAATTTAGCTGTCTATCTACCTATATTATGGTTCTCGTGGTTCAGCCCTGTTACAGACAAACATACAGACGGACAGCGTAACGACAATGACAGGGTTTCCATTTGTAACTCTTCGATTACAGAACCCTAAATATGATGACTTCTGTAATAGAAATAAGCGAAATAAAACCAGTAATCATTTTATACCACATCAGCCTCCGTCATTGAAAATTTGAGGTCAAACGAAAGTAACATTTTGTGTCCAACGTCATTTGCGTCATTATCTTAAGTGAATCATTTGTCATCTCTCATTGTTTACGTAACCCAATGACAATGACGATTCCGTTCAAATATAAACTTAATTCTTCTGCTACTGGATAATTAGATTTGTTAACATTTATCAAATAAAGCTACTGGGTTTATGTGGATATATTAAATAGTTCATTTTGTTTTTTAAAAGCTCTGCTGTCGTGGCCTAGTGGTTTGACCTATGGCCTTTCAAGCAGAGGGTCGTGGGTTCGAGTCCGGTCTCACCACTCTGAGTTTTTCGGAATGTATGAGGAAAATTACATTTGAAATTTACCATGCTTTACGGTGAAGGAAAACATTGCGAGGAAACTTGTACAAACCTGATTTTTTTTTAATGGTGTGTGTGAAATTCCCTATCCGCACTGGACCCACGTGGAAACTACGGCCAAGCCCTCTCATTATGAGAAGAAGCCTATGGCTTGCAGTGGGACGTAGGTAATAGGTTGGAATGATGATGATGATGATTATTATTATTACTTTGCGCTTTCCTCTGACAAGTGAGAATTGTACATTCATAAAAGTTACTAACTGATTTAAAGAGAACGTCCTTATCCTATCATAATAATGTTGACCTATAATCCCAAAGCTTGTACTATGGGCACTAGGAAACGAATAAACATACCTTTAACGATAAAAATACACGTACCTATTAAAATTCACAAAGACTCCAGAACAAACAGTCATATTTTTCAAGCATAATACCTTTCTGCATCGATGGGATTTAAACCCGGGACCTCGAGATTGGCATTTCGTACTCTAACAACTAGGTTATTTATTCGATCGTCAACTACTTAATGTTCTATTAAAACTCAACAAAAACAAAGGCTTAGTTTTATTGTATAAAGTAAAGAAGCTTCCTGACCTTGGGACTCTCACTTCAAAGGTCGCGCACTTAACGATCCGTATGGCCAGCAAGACTAGCGGTATTTACAAATTTATAGAAAACTAGCTGTTGTCCGCGACTCCATTTGCGATTCGTTTATCGCTTTCCCGCGGGAACTGTGTAATTTTCGGGGATAAAAAATATCTTATGTCCTTTACCAAATTTCACCTAACTCGATACAGTGGTATAAACAAGCAGAGGTAATAAACAGACAGACGGCACATTATGAAGGGAAATTATATATTTTTTTACTTCCGTACTTTTAGGTCGCGAACAAATAAATAAGAACATAGATAATATGACTTCAAAAAAGTCTATACTTACTTTATTCCCCAAAACAGCAATTGTGTCGTAATGTCGTTATTACGATACACCTAGCTGCCAGAGATTATTAAAATGTAGGTTACACTCAATACTAAAGCCCAGTTTAGACCTGCTGAGTTGAGTCGAGTCGAGTTGAGTTGAGTTTATTTTGCCATAGTTTGCCATACTTAATTAAAGTTAATATAAGAATAGGTCTTAACGGCTCGTGCCGTCTTCCATTGCGATACTCACATTCGTTCGTATCGCAACTCACGTCATTCGCCTTTTAAGATCTCACTTATACAACCGTTGCATAAAATACTATTATTAAAATGGCTTCAAATAAAAGAGGGCAACTACTGGGACAGTGACCATGACCAACACTCGGTCGTCTAACTTGTAAGATATTTACGAGAGAGATGCAAACGAATAAGCAACTCATACTGTTCCTGTAACGAAGCGGGAATTGCCAATCAAAACATGGCAACTTTGAAACACTAGTTATTATTCATAAGACCATATTTACAGAGCAAGTGACAGCATGAGTCAGACTCCCATGGTAAATCATAAATGGTAAATCACGAAAGGTAAATCATTTAGACGGCGTACCTCCTGGATGGTAATTTCTGGGCGACACCAACACGTTTTATCATAGCAATGAAGTTTCAGATAAGTTAGTATTAAGGATAGTCCTCGAGACATTAGTATAGAATTAATTTGTTTATGTTAATGTTATCTTATCAGTGCTAAATGCAGAAGTAAAAATTATAAAAGAGTTTATAAATTTGGCACCTAATGACGATATACTTATTTAGTAGATACCTAATTTATTGAATCAGGCGTCACTTTGCGTAGGTCCATATTAATGAACTGAAACAATTATTTTGCTCACCCGCGATCTTACGATAGTTAAGTTTATGTAAGAAATGCCGTATTTCTACCAAATTACACTATTTATTTACACTGGCAACAAAAAATGAAGTGATGACAGCGCCACAAACAGTCCGCCATTTTGCATCATCGCTTAATTTTTTGTTGCGTGTAAATAAATAGTGTAATTTGGTAGAAATACGGAAGTGGTCCAAATTAAGCGCCGGTTCAATATAGTTACTCTCCCCTATGAACGATGGTCTTTGCGAAAATGCGCACTAGAAACACAATACATAAGTAAATAAATAAATAAAAAAAGAGTCCTTTGCGGCTTACTTACACATTGCTTCAACATAACCATCATACTTATCAGCTTGAAGACGGCGTTGCTGCCGTTGCTGGATGTCTCCGCCACGAACCATTATGTCCTACTTATCAACAAAATGGCTTCTCATCTTCTCTAATAAATGAATATCATTTCTCGTCTAGGGACACCTCTTGATTCCTACTCACACATTTTAGTTTCATGTTAAGTATATTATTCACACGATGCAAGCATATTGTTCTAAGCGCAACTTATCAATGGATTCGCATGCGCGTGGGCAGGTCGCGCCGTCAAGTGGTCGCTGTTACAACACTCCGGCGCATGAGTCAGAGATGACACTGCGCTTTGCTGAATTGACGCTATCGGTATATCGGAGAGTAAATGTTGTTTTATGTTAAATAGTCTGTTGACATTTTGTTGCTTCCTTGTGTGGGTCGGTTTCACAGAGCTAATCATGAGGGGAATAGAAATGTCATGTGCGTGGAAATCTAAAAGTTGGACCACGTTGAATGGTAAACACGACGGTTGACTGGAAAAGGTTCCGTTGTGACACAAAATACTCATACAAGTGTGACAATTTTCAAACCTATTTTACATGCAAAGTATATTAAAATATACGCGTATATTGACCACGAAATACTACAGCTGTAACGCAAGACTGACACAGCTTTAATCTCATGTCAAGATTTACCGACAAATCTACAATAATATGTCGAGTACAAAAAAATATTCTTGTTTTACAACATAATAGTCATTTATATCATACTAAATACAAACTAAAAGATGTGTGTGCGCACAGAAAACCCAGAAAAAAGACCAGCGCGAATTGAACCCGAAAAAAAAAACAAAAAGACTCCAAAAATCAATCTTGATAATAGTCATTAGCACATTTAGTGCCAAGAACCCGCTTGTGGTACAATAGTTTCTCGACATATATGTCAATGACAATTGTCACGTTGGTGAAATAGGGGCCAGATTAAGGTTGCGGGAAGGCGTTGCAGGATGCGGATGGTGCAGGGCCGGTCTGGTTGGCGAACCTTGGGAGAAGCCTATGATCAGCAGTGGACGTCTTTCAGCTAAAACGATGATGATGATGTTGAATCCAGTTTCTGAGTAAACTTCGTTACAGATTTTTTTTTATCTATACGACATATAAAATGCTTTGTCTTGAATGACTGACTGACTGACGGATCAACACACAGCCTAAACCGCTGATCATAGAGACCTGAAACTTGAAAAGTGTGTTCTTTGTATGACGAAGGCATCCAATAAGAAAGGATTTTTGTTCAAATT
The DNA here is from genome assembly GCA_947563465.1 of Archips xylosteana. Taxonomy (NCBI): domain Eukaryota; kingdom Metazoa; phylum Arthropoda; class Insecta; order Lepidoptera; family Tortricidae; genus Archips; species Archips xylosteana. Next base: position 6,552,736 of record OX387360.1, read on the forward strand.
TGGCATGCAAGTAGGTAGGTTTAATAGAATAAAAAAACTAATTTCAAGAATTTCGGAAATAGGGAATAAACGCGCTTTTTAATTTGCGTGACATTTCTATTAGTCTTATTCTTCTGTGGTGTTTTGTTAAGTTTCGATCGGACTTTGTCACTTCAATGAATACTCTTCACCTTGATTATGTGAGGATATTTAATATTTTTTTTGGAAGGTAAAAACCGAAATCTGAAGGGCCTATGTGTAGCGGAAAGAGATTTACACAGGTATCTCAGGGTGTACTTCTATTGAAATATTTTTTTAGGTTAGGTTATTTTCTTCATAACTAGCTGACCCCGCAAATGTTGTTTTGCCATATGCTAGGGGCATAAAAATAGCCTATTCTCAGACCTAACAAATATACAGAAAAAAAATCATGAAAGTCGGTCTAACCGTTTCGGAGGAGTTCGATAACAAACACCGTGACACGAGATTTTTATATATTAGACTAGCTGTTGCTCGCAACTCAGTCCGCGAAAAATAGGGATAGTTATATAAATAGCCTACGACCTATTTTCAGACCTTCCAAATATAGAGAATAAATTGGTAAAAATCGGTCAAGCCGTTTCGGAGGAGTTCGATAACAAACACCGTGACACAAGATTTGTATATATATTATGTATTACATTTATTTATACTTTGTCATGCCATGTTACATTACTCAAGCAAGTACAGTCAAGGAAACTGAACCGCGTATAGTATAAATCTTCCCAGGTGAATTTTTCGCTTCGAGCCACCACATTAAATTTGAACCTTAATACTATGACGATACCGTTTGTTTTGAAAGATAAGGGCTCGAAGCGAAAAATTCACCTGGGAAGATTTATGGTATAGTATAGGGTGGAACCTTTTCACAACCAATTTCACGATGATTTCGTTGGCAGATGTATGTAGGATACATCAGAATAAAAACAATACACACTCACACACTCGCACGAAACTTACACACACACACACAGTCACACGCTCACTTTATTTCGGTCTAACCAACCTCCCTTTCTTATTGTAGTTAAATTAGATGCTTTTGTTATATTATGTAATCTCTACCCAGATTTTCGTTCTGTTTATAAGTTTATATTTAAAAAAATAAAGTTTTTTTACCCCGAATCCTGGTTCTTTTAATAAACTATTTTAATTTAAAAATAAGAAAAATATTATATGGTGATTGTCATGCCGCTGACTTGTAACATAAGTGAAAACAGCCTTTGATGTTTTTTAAGCCGTAGGTACAGTCGAGGTCAAAGATATATTTACACTTTAGTGCCTTGTCACCTGTGCTTGTCAACTGTATGACTTCTGACAATTTCATATAAAAGTTCAAAAAAGAAGTGATTGCGACAAGGTAGTAAAGTGTAAAGATATCTTTGACCTCGACTGTACACCTGACATTGAAGTTTCGGGTGGTAAAAGAAATTCTTGGCTGACTATGGTAAGTATAACCTTTTGTTTAAAGAGTACTGAGTACCTCGAAATATGTCGTTCACAAAAACTTTAAAATGAAAGCATTTTCTTCGTGTGGCATTTCTAGACAGAATTCATGCTAAAACCTTAATGGAATCGCAAAAAACTAAAAAAGTCGAAGGATGTTTTACGACCTAGTTCTAACCGATATAGTAAAAACCGTGGTTACTAAACAATACTATTCCAATTTCTTTTGATCTGTACTGAAATGCCGCCGGTGGCTACAACAGCTTATCAGTTAGGGTACGGACCTATTGTTGACCTTTTAGTGTTAATGTTACCGTCTTTGGGTTTCAATTTGGCTATTTATTGCATGCCAGACGTTCTAGTTTACTTTAAAAGCCTTCAACACATTGTATTGTTTAAAACCTTATTGTTAAAAAGGGTTTTTGAAATCATGATTATTGTTTTCGTCACATTGAGTTCAAAAAATGCGAAAATGCAACGGGTGGTCTTGTGTACTATTGTTTTTATTTTATACTCCGCTATCTGTTGCCCGCCACTCCGTCTTCGAAGAATACAAAAAATGGCCTACGATACCTATCTGTTTTGTGTACCTACCGAATACCTATAGAGAAAAAAGTTTCATAAAAATCGGTCAAGCCGTTTTGGAGGAGTTCAATATCAAACACCGTGACACGAGATTTTTATATATTAGAAGATTTATTTTATTTCAATGTTTATTGTTCATAGACGAGCTTTGTGAATTTTTCAAATGTTTATTGTCATTTTTGAGCTCGAGCAAAAACTAAAAAAAAAACAATTTCGTTTTATATTTGTTAGGTAGGTAGAGTTCTTATAGTGACCATAGTAATTATCTCTCTGTGAAACTATCAAGGATCTGCTTATTACGGTTCAAAAGATAGATCCCTGTAATTGACAGATAGCGGGCGGAGGCTTAGTAATAGAATCCCGTATGTCACAGAAGAGACTTGGGACGGGGGCGCGTCGCAGTCCGCGTCGTTTGTCCGCAGGCCGCGTCTCCGCCCCGTCTCCCTTCTGTCTGCTTTGGATCGCGACGTTTCTATACATTTATTTATTATAGCTTTTGCCCGCGACTCCGTCCGCGTGCAGCACTTGGGCAGCTTATTTTTTTTATCCAATTTGCTTTTTCATCAATTATGGCTCTCCTTAGTTCCTTCCGGAAGAAGTGAAACTTCATAATAAACCAACCCGCTCCCAATCCGCCCCTAGCCCGCTCCCAACCCGCACCCAACCCGCTCTCAAGCCGCCTCCAACCCGCTCCCAACCCGCCCCCAACCCGCTCTCAACCCGCCCCCAACCCGCCCTATCTAACTGGGCTATCTAACACTGAAAGAATTTTTCAAATCGGAGCAGTAGTTCCTGAGATTAGCGCCTATAGAAGATTTACTTCAAAAACCCCCGATTTTGAAACATTCTTCCGCTCCGCTCCGCTCCGATTGGTGTTAGCGTGAAGATAATATAGCCTATAGCCTTCCTCGATAAATGGGCTATCTAACACTGAAAGAATTTTTCAAATCGGAGCAGTAGTTCCTGAGATTAGCGCGTTCAAACAAACAAACAAACAAACTCTTCAGCTTTATAATATTAGTATAAAAAATAAAATAAAAATAAAATAAAATAAACTTTATTTGCCTTTAACAGAAGTTTTACAAAAAAAAAAGTTGAGGCCTCCCATTAAGTTGGAACTTGTGTTAGGAGGCCTCGCTCTTCCAAGAAAAAAATGATTACTAAGACTATAACGTTTGTGTGTGTGTGTGTGTGTGTGTGTGTGTGTGTGTGTGTGTGTGTGTGTGTGTGTGTGTGTGTGTGTGTGTGTGCGTGCGTGCGTGTGTGTGTGTGTGTGTGCGTGTGTGTGTGTGTGTGTGTGTGTGTGTGTATGAGTGTATGTATGTGAAGAGTGCGCATACGTGCGTGCATATGAGCGTGCATGTCAAGTGTGTCAGTGCTCGTGTGTCTGTTAAAGTGTCCAGAGAATTTTTGGTGTTGCTTTACATCTGCATGTTCGAGAGAGCACCAGTATACAAACCATGATAACCCTGATCAAGCCAACAAAGGAACATCTCAATGCATTTACAACAATAACAGAAATTGAATGTCTCAAGAGATTCACAATACAAGTAATAATATGTGATTTCAAGAAGCAGAACATGTTATTAAAACAAATCTAATAGAAACATGCTTAACACTTAACTGTACCTAATAGCAATATACAGAACCATGATATAAAACAATCTAAGGTGAAATAAGGTCTTCTGTCTCATAGATTAAACTGATTCAAGGGGCGCCGCGACTGCGACGCGCCCCCGTCCCACGTCTCTTCTGTGCGAATTGCGCCTTCAGTATCAGTAGGGTGATACAGTAGCCTAGAAATGGGCAAGATCTCGAAGAGCAAAAAACGTACGTTCGCAGTGATTAGCTCAGTACCAATTAAATGTTCGTTAATCTTTGATCAATTATAACTGTAGATCCACAGTCGCGCGCCCGAAAATGTCCGAGCCAAATGAGCGCCACTTTGAAAAAAGTGGCCTTCTTTTTCTCAGTACGTTGCGTGAAATTGTCAAGTTTAGCTGTCAAGTGTCAACCGAAATTCGACTGTAATGAAGTAAAGACTAGGTTCAAATTTCTGTGTAGGTGATGATTTTAATAGTTATGCAAACAAATAAAAAAGTTCGGACATTCTTTGAAGGGGATTTTGTTCGGCAATGTGTATCTTCAGTTATAATTGATTAAAGTCGTTAATGCAATAAAGAGTCCATTACTTGACTGTGAGTGCATCGAACATTAAGCGTTGACCTTATTCAAAGCATTAGTATTATTTGAACCATTCCAAACATTACTCCAATTATAGCACACGCGAATAAAAATAGGCAATTTGACCATAAATCACGACACATGACGAAACTGAGACAAAAACGTCTCACGAACGTTAGTGTCCAAGGGGCACAATCAGGCGCTTAGAGCATTAAGCCAACCAGAGGTGACTTTTTTACATAAAACTACTCGTGATTGACTCCACTCTCACCTGGTGAAAAGTGTAGATGGGGCCAAGTTTCACTGGTTCAAAAATAGCATGAGTTGAAGAGCCCTATACTAGTGGCCATAATTCGAGAGACAACTTTGACAATAGGCTAGACGACTAAAAAAAAACTGTTTAGTCCGTCAGTTAGATTATCAAAAAATATTGTACACGTATTTTTTCTTTTGTTTGACAAACAAAAAATGAGGAGGATACAGTGCTTAGAAGTTTCGAGTGACGTCACTATATGGTACAATTTTTACCTAAGGGTGACGTCACAAGCCCCCACTCCGGAAGTTTGATGTTCTATATCTTTGTCGATTTTTAATAATTTGATAAACCAAAAAATACGTGTCCCATATTTTCCCATAATCTAACTGACGGACTAATTAGAATGACAAATTTTTAACCCAGTCGTCATCCCTATTCATTTTGCTCAAATGTTGCCACAGACAGGGTAGTGCTGTTCGTGTCGATGTTAAAAAAAAAACACGGCTTTGGCTACCTGTGGTATTTATTATCTTATGGTGATATGATTAAATTAATTTAACAATTTACTTTTCAATGTAAGATATCATTAAAGGAAGTAAAAAAAAATCCGTCTTATAGTAAATCAAAGTCCAGTCGACACTGATTGTCAATATCGGCCACATCGCTATTTAATTTCGTCTAACCCTGATAACCCTTTAATTGTCAAGCTTGTCTCTCGAATTATGGCCACTAGTATAGGTTGTAGGTATCTAAGGAAATATAGATGATGCGAGCGAAAATTCCATTCATTATCAGTCAGTATAAGGAAACATGAAGCGAACCGCTTCAAACAGATCAATTACTATATAAAAATAACTTATCAGATAAAAACATTGACTGACTTCAATTAAAAGTGAAGGAAATTATAAGTGTTCAATCGAAACCGATAATATTATTATGAGATCAACTTTAAATTTAACAAAAACATACATTTACTACTGAAATTGGTTTGCAAGTTATTCATGAAATAGGTAGGTATCTACTTATAGAAAAATGTAAATTGTTGATTACGAGGGAGAGAAGGCACATGAAATGGTAATTATTGTTTTATTTTTCGACTACGATGAAATCAGAGATTTTTATTGACAGTGAGCTCTCTATTTTTAGCGAGTAAGATTTTGGTGGTGTGGTGTCGTGGCACCTCCGGTTGGTTTAATGCTCTAAGATCAGACGTAATTGTGCCAATCGCACTATGCCGCGGGACACTATTAACATTAGAATCAAGTCAAATAAAGCATGCGATGAGTCGTTATGTGTAGATCAGATGTTAGATACGGCCGATTGTTGTTGAGATATTATATATTTTTTAGGTGACAACAAAGATATAGTTGCCGACAAACTCCTTGGGCATTGAGTGATGAGCTGAGGGGGGGAGGTAATTTTGCGCATATATTTAGCAAAGAGACGATAAATTCGCTTCTGCGCATTCTAGGTTTTTCATTATCTTGCCTTATATAAGCCCCACTACTGGGCTCCTCTTAGAATGAGAAAAATTGGGCTGCAAGTCCCACTAGGGCCTAGTGTGGATTGGGAACTTCACACACACCATTGGATATCTTCGCGTGTACAGGTTTCCTAATGTTTTCCTTCACCGTAAAGCTGATGGTAAATTACAAATGTAATTTCGCACATACCTAATTTCCGAAAAACTCAGAGTAGCCGGGATTTGAACCCACGACCCTCTGCTTGAGATACCATAGGTCAAATCACTAGGCCACCACGCCTTTACGAGGTTTTATTGGTTTACGAGTAGATTATACCTGTCAGAAGTCACCTTATTGATCGGTGTTTGTGACAGCACAAAAAACATGATTTAAATGTTTTCTTATGCGATTTAATTTAAACTAAATGGTTCCCACGGAACATTGGGTGACGTGGCCGTCCTCGAATGAGTTGGCAATACGAGCTTGATGCCTTTCAAAAGGACACACTTGACTTTTGACCATTTTATCAGTCTAGTCTAGATTAGATTATCTAGTGCAGTGAGTGATGATGCTGTCCAGTGTAACACAACATTATGTTTCAATAACTATAAATTAAAAATTTTAAAAACCCCCGACGCAATTTGGTCACACATATTTTAAAAATAAAGTAAATGCCTATTATGCGTCCAAGATCCTTTCCGCAGCTAGCAAAAGAGCTGATAACTTTGAAACGGCTGAACCAATTTTGATGAAACAGTCTAAGACAGCGCCAAGAAACCACCTTTCAAATAAAAAAAACCGCATCCGAATCGGTCCACGCTTTTAAGAGCTATGCTGCCACAGACAGACACACAGTCAGACAGACAGACACACACACATAGCGGTCAAACTTATACTTTTGGTTTACTTTTGTGTCGGGGGTTAAAAATGAATATCAAGGAAATAAAAAAATGCGTGGTGGCCTAGTGGTTAGACCTATGGCTTCTCAAGCAGAGGGTCGTGGGTTCAAATCCCGGCTCGTACTTCTGAAATTTTCGGAATTCATGTGCGAAATTACATTTGAAATTTACCATGAGCTTTACGGTGAAGGAAAACACCGTGAGGAAACCTGCACACACCTGCGAAGGATTTCAATGGTGCGTGTGAAGTTCCCAATCTGTTCTGGGCCCACGTGGGAACTACGGCCCAAGTCTTCTCATTCTGAAAGGAGACCTGTGCCCTGCACCTGGGACGAATAGAGGCTGGGATGAGAAAAAAATTGTCATCATCATCAGCATCTTCCCAGCCTATGCGTTCCGCTACAGAGCAGAGCCCTCCTTTCAGAATGAAAGGGCTCCATACACACACCATTGAATTGTTTCGCAGGTGTGCGCTTTCCTCACGATGTTTTCCGTCATTGTAAAGCTCATAGTAAACTTCAAATGTAATTTTGCGCGTAAATTCCGAATAACTCCGAGGTGCGAGCCTGGATTTGAACCTACGACCCTCTACTCGAGAGCAAAAGGTCAAACCACTAGGCCACCACAGTACGCTTACGTAATTACGTATTTATTTCTTTCAAGGATCTCGGATACGTCTGTAATGTAACGATTCAGATGATATTTGGTATGTGAGTTTAGTCGTATCTCAGGGAAAACGCGTGTTTTCGAATTTTAGCCTCAGCAAGTCAGCATGGCTAACGATGGCTCATAAGAAAGCTCGCAGTCACTCAGAGGGCGATGGAGAGAGCTATGCTTGGAGTTTCTCTGCGGGATCGCATTAGAAATGATGAAATCCGCGCAAGAACTAAAGTCACCGACATAGCTCGAAGAATCGCCAGACTCAAGTGGCAGTGGGCAGAGCATAGCGCTCGTAAAACTGATGGCCGATGGGGCAAAAAGGTTCACGAGTGGCGTCCACGGACCGGAAGACGCAGTGTAGGTAGGCCTCCAACGAGATGGAGCGCCGACCTGGTCAAAGTTGCGGAATCGCGTTGAATACGGATGGTACGGGACCGATCTGTTTGGCGAGCCTTAGGGGAGCCTTTCGGCTGAAATGGTGATGATGGTGGCTCGTCGTTCAGTTATTCAGTATTTTTGACACGGCAAGTTAAATAAAAGATTATACTTACTTAATATACGACTAAGTCTAAGATTGGTTTTTAGGAGTCTTTTTGCATTTTTATTTTTCAACTCGAATTTTTTTACTTTTACGGATTTTTTACTTTTTTTCATTCCGTGAAATCCATAATAATATACTTATTTCATACTAAATGCAAACTGAAACATAGAAAAAACCCTGAAAAAGAGACCAGCGCTGGGAATCGAACCCAGGTCCCAGGTCCAGATTAGTAAAAAATTTAGACAAAAAGACTCCAAAAACCAATCTTGATAAGATTGCTTCAGAGCGACATCTCTTGTCCGGGTGAGCGGATAATTCCGAAGGAGTGTTGACGTTTCTCGATGAGAATATTAACATTGTCGCTGCTTAATTGATTATAGAAAACAAACTGAAAAATTTCGATACGAGTATATAGGAAAAATTTGTGTCTAAACTCCTGACCAGTGGTGGTGTAGAGGTTTGGCACGCAGCACGGAATGCTGAGGACCTGGGTTCGATTCGCAGCGCTGGTCTCTTTTTCTGGGTTTTTTCTATGTATCCATGTTTCAGTTTGTATTTAGTATGAAATATACGACTAAGTAGTTTAATAATTACCTAAATCTATCATTACAGCGACACTTCCCACTCGCTGTTCACCTTGACCTATGCGGTCGTGCGGCGGTGAGGATGCAGCATTATTGTCATACTCGTAATAGCGGCTAGGAAGTGGGCCAGTCAAGGACGTAAGATCAAAAGAGATTTTTATAGTAACTTCTAGGACCACGGAGTGTTTATGTAATCTCTAATATATAAAAATCTTGTATCACAGTGTTTGTTATCGAACTCCTCCGGAACGGCTCTAGGCCGATTTTTATGATTCTTTTTTAACACGCTTTTATTATTTTGTCTATATTCGGTAGGTCTGAGAATAGGTCGTAAGTTATTTTTTATACCCCTATTCTTCGCAGACGGAGTCACGGGCAACAGCTAGTAAGTATTATTATAGATTTGTCAAGTCCATCCGTCTGTTTGTCTGTTTGTCCGTCCGTCCATCCATTCGCGCTTAGCTTAGAGAATGGTAAAACAATTTTTGAGAGGTATCTAACACACTTACATCAACATCATCATCATTCCAGCTTATACGTCCCACTGCAGGGCACAGGCCTCCTCTCAGCTCACCGTAAAGTTCATGGTAAATTTCAAATGTAATATCGCACATGAATTCCAAAACACTCAGAGGTGCGAGCCCGGGTTCGAACTCAAGACCCTCTGCTTGAGAGGCAATAGGTCAATCCACTATGCTACCACAGCATAGCGGCTATAGAATTCACATATTCCTATTTCGCGGGAACTTTGCATTTTCCCGGCATTATTTTGGCATTTTTGGAACAAATCTACATCTACACTAATATTATAAAGAGAAAAGATTTGTATTTCTGTATGTAACGAATAAACTTAAAAAAATAAATCAAAAATTCTTTTGCCGTTAGAAAGCTACATTATCACTGAGTGACATAGGCTACTTTTTTACCGCGGGAAAATACCTTTTCGCGGGCGAAGCTGCGGACGGAAGGCTAGTATGTATAGTACAAAGGAAGTATAAAGGCCACTCCTGTCGTATGAGCCAACAATGCCTACAAAGATTTATTATTACGTTTTCTTACCCGGAAAATATTAGTTTCAATCGTTTCTAACTTACCTTATCTGGGTTACAGTTACAGCAAAACGTCGTATCCGGCAAGTATTTCCCAACTGAAGACAATCGTAATACGTCTGTAACTAAATATAACAGCCATAGCTGTCATTCTTTATTTGGGTAAACGCGATATATTGCAATGTGCCGCGGTAAACTGACAGTTATCCGACAGAATGTTGGCAAGATTGACTTTAACAGTCATTTTGGTTGTAAAATTTAAGCACTGCGCCTACGTCTTAATGGAATCACCGTTGACTTTGATTTTGGTGTGGATATGCCCATTGGCATACATTGAGAGTAACGTTTGTTTAGCTTCTTTTAGTGTCTTATAGTGTCAAAGTCGTCTAGTCACATTTTAGACTTACCACCGATCGTCCGATTCATCATCATCATCATCATTTCAGCCAAAAGACGTCCACTGCTGAACATAGGCCTCCCCCAAGGCTCGCCAAACAGATCGGCCCTGCGCCATCCGCATCCAATGTGTTCCCGCCACCTTAACCAGGTCGTCGCTCCATTTTGTTGGAGGCCTACCTACACTGCGTCTTCCGGTCCTCGGACGCCACTCGAGAACTTTTCGGCCCCATCGGCCGTCAATTCTACGAGCGCTGTGCCCTGCCCACTACCACTTAAGTCTAGCCTTTCTTCAAGGCTATGTCCGTGACTTTACTTAGTTCTTGCGCGGATTTCATCATTTCTCATGCGACCCCACAGAGAAACTCCAAGCATAACCCTCTCTATCGCCCTCTGAGTGACTTTGAGCTTTCTTATGAGGCCCAACGTTAGCGGCCACGTTTCAGTGCCATAAGTCATATTTTTTCCTATTTGAACTAGAGATAAACAGATAAATATGTACTTGAGCTTTAAAAATAAATTTTGTGTTACAAAAACAAACATAACTATTTTCTAAAATAACTATGGCTATTCCATATATTTTGTTCATAATCTACCATAGTGTTAGTATTTTAGTCTTAAGAATGTCCTTACATCGGCATGGAAGTATACACCCATAACCAATGCATTAACGAACCATTTGCAATTTAATACATTTTAGTTCCGTATGACTAAAACAATTGTGGGAGAATTAAGTGCCATTTATGTTGAGGAAAACGAATATTATTGTGTCAATAAAAAACTAAAAACGACCTTAGAGGTATTGTTAAATTTAATGCACTTTTAAAGACTGCCCTTTTAGCTAAAACGTTTGGATTAGTGTGTCCTTCAGTATGTATTTGCATTGTTAGTTCCTAATAATTTTGTATGAGGAATAATAAGATATTAGATGGTACAAGTGACTCATCTAAGGTTTAGATTCTGATCATCATTTCAGCCGAAAGACGTCCACTGCTGAACATAGGCCTCGTAAGAAAAACATCTTGAATTTAGACGCAGGTAAAAGGTAATTCTCGATCGCAGCGTAAAAGTGCGAAACCCCTATCCGCTGTCTGACGGTGAACATGAAATAATGAAAACTACATAAAATATAATATAAACCAAATATTCAAAGTTTTTATGTTTAATTTTGATTTTAATTTTAACTTTGATTTAAATTTTGATGTTAATTTTTGAATTTTTAATTATTTAGGTATTGGTATAGGTGACTTTGATTTTTTTTATTTAATTCTGATTGCGATTTTGATTTTAAATTCATATTTTATTTTATTTTATGCTCTTACTAACATACGTATTAAGAATGTAATGTAACTAACACATTGTATATGGGACTCCTAGTCATGAAATAAATGATTTTTATTTTTATTTATTTATTTTATTTAAGTAGGTATACATTTTGTATAAAACCAATTCCAATAAAATTACACGAAACTACCGTGAGACTCACTCATAGTGAAAATAAACGGACCACTCGCATCTTAAAACGAGTTTAACTCGACGCGCACTCGTTTGGCAGCCGCCGTGACGTGCGATTCTAAGAACGGCTACAAATAAGCCCCAAATAATGTCGAGTTAAACTCATTTTACTAATTATTATTATCATAATATATGTAATTAAATATTACTAGGAATAAAATTGCTCGATCTCGATTATTTGAAATGATGCGGTTGTATGGCATCCTTCGTGTTCAAGTCAATAATTTGGCGAAATAATAGTGTTTTCGATCTACTTAATAAAAATATAATTATTTCCTAAAACGCTCATTCGTAAATTCTTATCAATCACTTCACTCTACAATATTAAACCCAGGTACATCTTAACAGTACACTGGCGGCCATCAAACTTTAACAGGAAACAACGGTATGTATTTATTAACAATTTGCCAAAATAATGTCGTTTTAATGCAACCAGAACTCTCACACGGTGCAAGTATCCGTTGAACGTTGAATTGGGACTGTGGGAACTTTTGAGATCGTCTCCGAAACTGGTGACCGCTTCGGAACTATGATCATTGAAACATCATCATAACATCGAGTTAAACCAACACAACATGTGCTCGTCCTGCTTTAGTAAATATGCAATATCGTAAAAGCTTAAAACTTGTTTATAAACTTTTTATTTACTTTAATAAAGTACCTATTGACTATTAGCTAAACAAATGCCACAGAGCAGAATATCTCAAAGCGCCTCGAGCAATAAAAACCAGATACTAAAACCCAAACTAAGTACGAGTGTTGCGCAAGTAGTGTTCAAATTTGTCACAAGATACTTGTACACTGGTTATGTTTTGACATGTCTGTATAAATTACCGATATTTATGGAGTTGCGATTTATTGCGATTGCATGGTTATCGTGGGTTAATTGTTTGTTGAGTGTAGTTTGTTGTTTACTATGGGAACCAAATTTGACATTTGGTGTGAAATTGCTGGGCGGCTTGATGAATATTGACTTAAGATTTTGATTTATATTGTGGTCGTTGTAGGTAATTTAAGATTTCTGTGACACTTATTTTAATGAACTCAAATATTTCTTCAAAGCCGTAGTGGCCTAGTGGTTTGACCCATGGCCTTTCAAGCAGAGGGTCGTGGGTTCAAATTCCAGCTCGCACTTCTGAGTTTTTCGGAATTTATGTACGAAATTAATTTGAAATTTACCACGAGCTTAACGGTGAAGGAAAACATCGCGAGGAAACCTGCATACACCTCCGAAGAAATTCAATGTTGTGTGTGAAGTTTGCGCATATAAATTCCGAAAAACTTAGGATGCGAGCCGGGATTTGAACCCACGACCTTGAGACCGCTAGGCCGCCACGGCTTTTTTACTTGGACTAAGTCAATTGGTGTCGATCACCCCATGATTCATTTTTATTATTTAAAGTTGACAGTAATATTAATTTAAAAATATATAATATCGTAAGTGGATTTTTCGCCACATTTATTTAATTTACAATTATTTTAAATTTCTAAATTATTTGCTGAACGCCTTACCACTACAAAACGTACAAAAATTAACCGTCACTTCTTTTAATGTCATTCTTGTTTAACAGTGTCAAAACCATGCCAAATTGTTGTAAATCGTCTCCGATTCCATTAAGTTTTTTTTAAAAAAACCCATGACAATAACATTGCAGAATCACGATTTCTACATAGCCATAAGATTTTGCATCCTCAATATCAGACTTTTTTAGTTGATGTGACAAATTTGTAATGCAGCTTATAACGCAACACAACGAATAGTTTATATCCTCAATCAAGGTGGATGGACATGTTTTTTTAGGGTTCCGTAACATCTTTTTCTTAATCTCAGTAATGCGAGGAGACCCACGAGGGTGAGAGGCACTAGAAGACTTATCAAGACCTTCAAATGCGAAGACGGAGCAGGATTTAAGTTTTGAAAATGAACTTGCAGCCCCCCCCCCATTTCCCAGTGCTAATTCTGTTGTTGTCTTTTTTTTATTATATTATGTTTTGTGATAGCTGAATTTAATCGATAGTATTTACATACAAGCCTTCGAAGCTCGAAGTTGTTCAGGAGTATGTCTACCTAGGACAAGCTTGGTAGAAACAACTTCGAGAAAGAAGCCGATAGAAGGATTCGATTGGGCTGGGCAGCATTTGGGAAGCTTCGTCATATCTTGACGTCATCCCTGCCACAATGCCTGAAGACTAAGGTTTTTAACCAGTGCGTCCTACCCGTTATGACTTACGCTGCAGAAACGTGGACACTCACAGGAGGACTAGTCCATAAGTTCAAAGTCGCTCAGCGTGCCGTGGAGAGGGCTATGCTCGGTATCTCGTTGAGAGATAGGGTCCACAACGAGCATATAAGACAAAATACGAAAGTCGTTGACATAGCCCGAAGGATTAGCACGCTGAAGTGGCAATGGGCTGGTCACGTTTGCCGTAGAACTGAGGATCGTTGGAGCAGACGTGTCCTGGAGTGGAGACCACGTTTAGGAAAGCGTAGTGTGGGACGCCCTGCAACACGTTGGACTGATGACCTTAGGAGGACAGCTGGCAGTGGGTGGATGAGGGAAGCCCAGGATCGCGAATTTTGGCGCAATATGAGGGAGGCCTACGTCCAGCAGTGGACGAACAATGGCTGTAGATAGATAGATAGATAGATTTACATACAAATATTAGGTTATGTTTGTATTATTCTTAATAAACACAATAGACAATTAGACAATTTTATAGACAATAAATACAAATTTAGTTTATAGTCATTGTAAAAGGTCCTTTAGAATTACAAGAACTTAGTGTCAAATATGACAGTGTGTTGACATTGATGTCAAAAATGAAGAACCTTTTACACTGGTTTACCGCGCATAATTAATTGAATTTAAGTCTTGATTATCTTTTTAGCGATAAGATCGCGTAAGCGTACTGTACTAACCTAAAGCCCAATTTAGACTAGCAAGAAAAATCGTGCAAGTTGCTTTACATTGCGGCACTTAATTGCCCTCTTCAAACTCGTTCCCTTTACGGCCTCGAAATGTACCTAATGCAACTTGGAAATTTTTTCTTGCAGGTCTGAGCTTGGCTTAACATGTAGAGAGGGCAAAGTTGACGCGAACAGTGGGCATTTGTACGGAACCTTAACCTTCACATGCGTCCAACTTTTTGCCTCGCCTGATGTGACAAATTCGTAATGCAACGTCGGAATCCGTCGCGCCCATGAGAAATTCGGCTCAGCCTCCAACTGTTATTGCTGACATTAATATTGTAAGATTTGACACGAACTCGTTGACTGCCAGACGATTGGTTGTTATTATAGGCTGTCTTAAAGCTGCAAGTTGTGAGAGGGAAGCGGGACAGGCAATACAGATGATGATACGGTAGTATTATAGGATATAGTAGATCGTTAGATCTATTGACGTACGTGATCGTTATTCCTTTGCCAACTCAATCCACTAACTATTTATTTCCTTTACAATACAATACAATACAATACAATACAATACAATACAATGAATCTTTATTGTACACCACAAATAATACAATACGGTAAAACAAGTACTTACATGAAAAAATATATAAGGTAATCAATGGGCGACCTTTATCGCCAATCACAATTAGAAATCTAATTTTGCGGATACTTTATAATTAATCTGCTTATAAATGATTGTTTTATGGTGTCATTTGCCCTATTTTGTAACTAAGAAAATAAAGATTAGGTAAATAGGTCTAAAGGTGACTACGGCCGCTGAAAAATACGTAATTATAGTGATATACGTTATAAATCTCGCACTTATGAAAAAAAGTTTGGCAAAAGTTTAGTAAATTCGCGTACTTGCGGATTGGCCAGCTTATGTTATAAAAAGTATGTTCGGAGGACAATTATAACTTGGTAAAAAACATTTTTTTTAGGTATAAATACTATTCACAATGAAGTTACCAATCCGCACTGGGCTCGCGTGGGAACTACGGTCTAAGCCCTCTTACTCCAAGAGGAGGCCGTTGCCCTGCCCAATGATCATTGGGTCAAATTCGATCAAATAAATATTATGATGAAAAAGTAAAGACAAAATCGCTCGGAATGATAATTATCAAGCGAGCTCTTGTAACTTGGACCGTCCCATAAAAATCGACTCTCCCACGGCTATTACAGCAAGTGCTTTATCGGAGTGCTAATTGCACCGTGTTTTTGCCCATATTCGCTGTTTTACAAAAACACACTTTATGTTTCATTGTATTGTATTCATTTTCCAATACAAAAATGCTTTTTGTGCTTATTTGATTCTTAACTGAGTAGTACAACGTCATTCCTACGGAAATCGATTTGTTTTAATGTGATCGTATTATTCTGCGATTAGATATGAATGGGCAAAAAATTTGGTATGTTTTGTGATTGTTTAGCGTGTGTATGGTTATTACATGGCTAGTCTTTTTACCTTATTATGTGGGTGGACTAAAAACAGGGGCATGATTTTAGTATTTAGCTTATACAAGGTGATCTATACTAATATCATAAAGAGGAAAGATTTGATTGTTTGTTTGTTTGTTTGTTTGCATTGAATAGGCTCCGAAACTACTGGACCGATTTCAAAAAATCTTTCGCCGTTATAAAGCTACATTATCACTGAGTGACATAGGCTACTTTTTACCGCGGGAAAATACCTTTTCCTACGGGAAAATTAATTTATCGCGGGCGAAGCTGCGACGGAAGGCTAGTTAGTTATATTCTTACGCAGAGCAATGGTAGGATTCACTTGCGGCAAATTAAGTTAGTACTGTCTGTCACTTTAAACATGAAACTACCGTGAGACTCACTCATAGTGAAAATAAACGGATCACTCACATCTCAAAACGAGTTTAACTCGACATGTTTCGGGCTAATCCGTAGCCCTTCCTCTCGGAGTCGCACGTCACGGCGGCTGCCAAACGTGCACGTTTATTTTAATTACTGTCTGTCACCTCATAACATATTTTTTTTTATCTTCGCACTCACACATTCGTTCGCGACTCGCGAGCAATAGCCAGACACAAGTACAAACAGTGGAAGTCCAGGGGAGAAGTCTTTGCCCAGCTGTGAGTCACTAATAAGGGCTAAAAAAAAACTTCGCTCTTACTGCCTTCAATCGGTCGAGTCCTAACGCTCACTGAAAATCGGGCGAAATGGAGCCTGCGAATTAGCGAACCGCGTTTTTGCCCAATCTAGACAGCCGAGTTTACTCACTGATTGTTATTATTACGCTGTGGTGTACTATCTCAAAATCATTAGTAACCGAGATGGTTGATTAGTATTACCAAAGTGTTGTTTTTCATTGACATATTGTGACGCTATTTAACCATAACAAGTAGGGTATTTTTATACAGGAAAATACCGTACCTAGTGTGCATAAAATATTATCATCATCATCATTATCAGCCGAAATACGTCCACTACTGAGCATAGGCCTCCCCCAAGGCTCGCCAAATAGATCGGTCCCGTTACAACCGCATCCAACGCAACCCCGCAACCTTAACCAGGTCGTCGATCCATCTTGTTGGAGGCCTACCTACACTGCGTCTTCCGGTCCGTAGACGCCACGATCGGATTATAATGTGGTTCACATCAATTGGCCGAAAATTAGAACTAAGTAATTTAGGTTTCTAATTCCATCACCTCTGTCACAAAATTATAGTTAAAATGTGATACAGTCCTATTATTGTCATCATCCCAGCCTATATACGTCCCACTGAAGGGCACAGGCATCTTCTCAGGATGAGAGACTGAGAATTTCACACACTATTAAATTTCTTCGCATGTGTGTGCAGGCTCACGATATTTGCCTCACGGTAAATTTCAAATGTAAATTCGCACGTAAATTCCATAAAACTCAGAGGTCCAAGCCCGGGATCGATCCCACGACCCTCTGTTTGAGAGGCCATAGGTCGAACCACTTGGCTACCGCGGCCGAATGATTGTAATTAAACAAAATAAAACAGCTCGCGACCCAAAACTGACATTAAATTTATCAACACAAACCAAACTCTTTGATCTCGCGCAAACATTTCATTGTTACAAACTTCTTTCCCTTTCTGTTATGTCAAAGCATACTTGATCCGCTCAGTTAAATAAATTGTTCGGTTATCGTTAGTGGCGTTTAGGGGAAATCCACGGAAAGCTGCGAGAGCAAATATTTGAAAAGTTCGGACGCCACCGCACCTGTGGTCGCTCTTGTATTGTCGTTTTAGGGATTTCATAGAGCTGGTAATACCACAATGAGATTTTAATTTTTTCTATGCCTTTTAACCCCCGACACAAAAACGACGTGGTGTTATAAGTTTGACGTGTCTGTGTGTGTCTGTCTGTGGCATCGTAGCTCTTGAATGGATGAACCGAAATTGATTTTTTTTTAAGTTGATATAAGCGGGAGTGTTCTTAGCTATGTTTGATGAAAATCTGTTCAAGATGGCCGCCGCCACTTAATGGCGGATTACATATTTTTTCACAACTCCCTCGATATGGGTGTCAAATGAAAGGGTTTGACTAGTAGATAAATTTCAATTCCAAGATGGCCGCCACCACATAATGGCGAACATAATGTGTGACTAAATAATTGCGTTGGGGGTTTTTTTAATTTTTAATTTTGTATTTTGCTTCATTACTTAATTTTGTGGTAAAAATCCGGCAATAGTGTGAGACGAACGTGGACAATTGCCATTATTGAGATCGAGCAAGACGATCGGATAGCCTAAAGGTTACAGAACTTGATTACGAAGCTGAGATCCCGGCTTCGATCCCGGGTCGAGGCAGATGTTATGTATGTATGAAAATAAAAATGTTTGCTACACAAATAATAACTTTGTTTGTTTTGGAATGAAAAGGCTCGTCAGTTTTCGATCTTAACTCGTTGACATAGAGTCGAAAAGTGAGAAACCTTTTCATTCCGCGACTATTACAAACCGCATGCGTAGGTAACGATAAGTATGGTCTGCTTCAGCTTATTATCCAGGGGAAGATACAAGGCCGCAGACCACCTGGTAGAAGACGTACCTCCTGGTTAAGAAAAGAGACTGGTTCGGGATGAGTACCAGATCCCTCTTTCGGGCGGCAGTCTCTAAAATAAAGATAGCTCTAATGATCGCCGACCTCCGGTAGGAGAGAGCAGTACAAGAAGAAGAAGACTATACAAACCCACTTTGGGCTGAAACAATTTTCCCAGTGTCTATTTCGTCTAGAGTGTATTTTGCCGTTTTGGTTTAATTGCTGACTTTAAACCTTTGTAAAGTAGATACATAAAATAAAAAAACATAAGAATAAATGCCTAATGGACTTTAATATGGAGTATATGAACGTTTAAACCAAATAAGGACTCTTAAGTATGTTGGGATAGTTCTACAAGCGTTCCAACCGCTATCAGTTTCCCGTCGCATATATTAAGCTACAGTTTGCATGAAATTTTAATGAATTTTTATTTCACCGCAAGCACACTGTATCGTTTTATAAAAACTTTACAAAAATAAACTTCATACCAAACTTTTTAAAGTATGGCTTAGTAGCGACATCCCTTGGTCCGGGTGAGCGGTTAGTTCCGAAGGAGTGTTGACGTCTCTCGATGAGAGCTTAACATAGATGGCGCTGTATCACTGCATAATGTGATTTTAGCAAGCTGAGATGTGCGATGCCTAGGATAAATTTGTGTCTAAACTCCTGACCAGTGGTGGTGTAGGGGTTTAGCACGCGGCATGGAATGCTGAGGACCTGGGTTCGATTCCTAGCGTTGGTTCTTTTTCTGGGGTTTTTTTCTGTGCATCCATGTTTCAGTTTGTATTTAGTATGAAAAACTTTCCGTTTGGTGCGACTCATTTCTTTAATATATATGCGACAATAAACTGATAGCGGTTGAAACGCTCGTAGAACTACCTGTTCTAACTTTCCTGTTCTAGGAAAATTTACTCGTATTGGACCATTGCTGTTATTTTTCCGTTGCAACCACTCTACAAACATACATGAACTACAACACAAATTCACCTACTCTTTTACCCTTATTTTATTTCGCGACTCAATACATTCCCTATTTTGGTCCTTGCCAAGTGTTTGCCCTTTCCCTTTGAGTGTCCTGAGGGTTGGCGAGAAGAATACTGAGCGATCCCTTTACCGAGGGACTTAAGTGTCGACTGGCCGTTTCTTTTCTATTTTATTAGTTGTCCTTTGTGTTGGAAAGGTTTTGGAAGTTAACTGGCTTGGGTTAGAAAAGTTAAGGCCTGGATTCACTTTGATTAGTGATTAGTGCAGGTGATTAGTGCAAGTGATTAGTGACTAGGAGAAAACAAGTGTGGACAGCGACTGATTAGTGCAGGTGATTAGTTGGCTGCGTAGTAACGTGATTAGAAGCGTGTTCTATTTTTTGCGAGTGACCTGCGAGTAGCCACGTCCCGCGCGCCCTCCCTTCCCCCTCACTCGCAGCGTGCCTGCCACTAAACACGTCTGGTTTGGAATTTACTAAACAGAGCCAGAACAAGAATTGGACACTACTTGCACTGCACACCTGCACTAAACATCCTCAATTACTAATCACTTGCACTCGCACTAATCAAAGTGAATACAGGCCTTTAGGTGTAGCTTGAGTGAGACGTCGGTTCAATTTAACCAATGTTTGTTTTCTCCATTGATGTGTTAAAAAATACTAAAATACATAGAAGTTAATTATCCGAACATTATTAATTGTAAAACTTATTTTCCTTGCTGTGCAATTGCTTTAAAATGTATAAGGGCCTGTTCTATCATTTGTTGTGTGACTACGAAATTTGAGGTCGATCCCCGGTTGGGGCAGATATTTGTGCAAAAAATACCTACGAATATCTAATTACACTAAACGGGACTTATCAAGCATACAAAAAATAATAAGTAATTACATAGTTATGAGTGAAAATTACGAAAGTTTAAAAAATTCGTAGGTTTATTATTATGTATGCATTTAACTACATAAGATAAGTATGATTGATGACAATCGTTCTGAAATTTATTAACCTTTGTTATATTAGACTCCAGCTATTTACATACCAAATTTTATCTAAATCCGTTTAGCTGTTTTAGCCTGAAAGAGTAACGCAATTACGTAGGAAGGTACCCATAAACTTTCACATTCATAATAATTAGTAATATAATAAGAATTAAGTGCATGTGCGGCAGAAATAATGAAATAAAAGACCCGTAAAAGAGTCTGTACCTACTGTAAGTATATAAAGATTGGGATTTTGGAGTCTTTTCTTTTTTTAAACAAATCATGATTAGATTGCTTAAAAAGCGACATCTCTTGGTCCGGGTGAGCGGTTAGTTCCGAAGGAGTGTTGAGGTCTCTCGATGAGAGCTAACATAGATGTCGCTAGTGTCGCTGCTTAAGTGACTAAAAGCAGACATGGATGTATAGGAGAAATTTGTGTCTAAACTCCTGACCAGTGGTGGTTTAGCACGCAGCACGGAATGCTGAAGACCTGGGTTCGATTCCCAGCGCTGGTCTCTTTTTCTGAGTTTTTCTGTGCATCCATGTTTCAGTTTGTATTTCATGTGAAATGCTGTAAGTATAGAAACTATAACTTTACTTGGAAATTATAATGCTCTATCACTCCACATGACACATAATTAAGCTAACCTTAAGCCCTCAAAACAACGGTCTTGAAACATTTTCAAAGGCGAATCTGCAAATTCTAGATTCCCTCTCGTTTGTACATTTTAACTTAATATTCCTTAATATTACCCAGCCAGCTTATAATATAACTACACGTAATTCTCAACGTCGTTAATTAATCTTGTGATGTTAACAACAAAGCTTTCTTGGAGACTGTTGCGACCTGCCTTAGGCGATGGTTTCTCCCTGCGACGGCAAAGATTATGATTTACGATGTTCAGAGGGTAAAAATTAATGTAGAGATGTGGATATACTAAGATCCCTAGGTAATGGATAGAAATTATAAGGTTTGCTGCACTACTTGAAAAAGTCCACCCGTATTAACTTTCTGTTAGGACGAAAGCTACATGCGTACTGTGTGTGCTGTGCGTGCGTGTGCGTGCGTGCTTCATGCGAAGCAAACAGTAAATTACAATTGCGATATTCAAAACCATTAGATTCAATATCGGTAATTCTCCAAGCAACTCTTCAACAAATGAATGTCGTTCGAGGATAACGAAAATTTATTGATTGTTTTAAAATCAACATAGACAAGTTAATATTCAGTAGTAATAATTAAGTAAATAAAACTCCATAACGCTAAGTTTGCTTTATTTATTGTAATTGGCATGTGATTAAATCACAGGATTAAATATTTCAGTTTGGTTTCTAAGCCCTCTTTCACCTGCAACAGGTTTTTTTTTAGTTTAAATAATAATATTATTTTTCTCTCTTAATAAAAGTACCTACCTAGCATGTAATTTTTTTTACCTTATATTTTTGTTTGGTACTCCCAGTTGTCGGTTAAATTTGATCTTCTTTTTACTACATGTCAAAAATTCACTTCATGTGTTACGCGATACCAGTGCGTTGTCGGCCCTGCAGAAAATTACACTCGCCTCTTAAAGGCACCCAGGTCGTAACTCGATAGGAAGACCCCAGCGGGAAGCTCGTTCCAGATTTTGCAAGTTCGTGGCAAAAAAGACCGCTTAAAACGCACCGTCGAAGACTGCCATTCATCAACATGATGACGATGAAATGAACGCTATTCTATATTTTTCCACGAGAGCATTTTTCTTCACATATATTTTCAGAACAATGTTCCATCTACACACATATATTCTAGGGCATTCTATATGACACCCACGCACCTCAAGCAAAGCTCTACCCGTGTCTAATGCTGAAGACAATGCCAGCATTTAGATATTGTTAAATACTATAATGTACAGTACTTTGACTAAATAATGTACCACGCTTGGCTTGTAATGCTACGAGATGTGCTTAAAATATATGTGGTAAATATGTGGAGGTAAATTTAATGGCAGACTGGAATAATCTTAGAGCATAAAGTGTTTGATGGATGAGATTATTATGTGTTTATCAGTTTAATACTCATATTGCCAATGTAGCTGTTACCAGCAAAATTAACAAATAAATAACTATCATGGTACATTTGGCGGTCATTGACCTAGTCCCAAGCTCAGCAAAGTCAAACTCAAAATATCTTTAATAAATTTAGGCTATGCAAGCACTTCATACATAATTCATACATAAGTCAACAGTTCATACATAATTCTATAGAATAGATAAATACATACTTGTGTGGGGCTTTGAAGCGTCCCAACCGCCGTGTCCCGGTTTGTTACGATAATCTAAGGATAATAATGAACTAAATCAATTGCGATAGGGATGTTGACGCCATTAAAAAATAATTCGAAGACACGACTCTAGTAAAAAAACGCTTTATTTTAGCCCTGAAAACTAGATTAATTTTCGATTAACTGCAAAATAAGATTTCTTGATGCTTTTAAACAAATAAATTGGTAGTTAGTTGATTGAGTTGGCGAACAAGTGACGTCATAAAGTTGCTATTGCCATTCAAACTCTATGAGAGAATTGTGTTTTGCCAGCTCATAAAAAGTACGTCAGTTGATTGGTGGTGTCAACATCCCTATTGTGCAAACGCACACCACACCACGCGTGGTGGTGGTCTGGAATTTTTAGTTGATTAGTATTATTTGTAAGTATCAATATATTGATTAGTCGATTTTCGTAACACCCCGTGTGTTATTAGGCGGTTGAAATTATTTAGAGCCCTACTCAATAAATATAATAGTACCTGAGCGACCGAGCTCCGCTCGGGCTGAAACTCGGTACCATGCGTTTTCCCAGAGATAAGACCAAGCTAGATCAATTTTTCATCCCCGAAAACCCCTACATACCAAACCTCATCGAAATCGTTGGAGCTGTTTCTGAGATTCTGATTATATATAAGTATGTACAAGAATTGCTCGTTTAAAGGTACCTAACTATTAGATTTATATATGTATATTAAGCGTACAAGATTCGAGAAAAAACAAATGTACTTACAATTCAGATAAATGTCTGCCCCGAACGGGAACCGAACCCGGGACTCCAACCTTTATAGTCAGGTTCTCTAACCACTTGGCTATCCGATCGTCTCCTGTCATTTATAAGGATGCTATTTTCTAAACAAACCTGAGCCCCATATTCAGCGCTACTGTCCAAACCACCTTAACTTGATCCGATTGCTCGTATGTATTGTTCGGAGTCAGGTCTCTCAATGTTGGTTGTGTGTTGACATTGTCATTGACCAACGATACGCCTAGCCGCATAATGTTTACGAGATGAAGTTGAAGGTTTGACCAATAGCTCAAGATAATGGCACTCGTAAATTTTTCCCGCTCAAAAAGTTAAATTACGACGAAAACAGCAAGGCTTTTGTTTCCACATCACTTGGTTCTCGATGAATAGAGCCTACTCTTTACGTTAGGTTACGTAACAGTTCCAGACAAAGCTTCAGAATACACGTAGATTTGCAAATCCTGCCTTCCGGTTAATTTTAATTAGGCACCGTTGGCTATTCACTAAAAGGTTTTTACCGGCAGGATTCCATTTCATGGCAAGTGAAATGTGGCGTATGAGAATGGCTGCCCGCGGCTCTAGCGCCCACGTGCAGATGCTCTTATACGTCTCCTGTCTTGCTGGGAACGGAGTAAGGCTACTCGTGCGTGGGCGGTTGGCGCGTGCGGTTTTTAAACGCTCATTTTCGTATAGTGTAATGATAAAAAACATCAAATTTAATGTTACACCCGAAAATACTGAAAATACTATTTGTAATTTTTAAAGGATTAGTAAATAGAAAAGCTCAATTGATATAAAGGTTTGCACCTCAATGATCATAATTTTATTATTGTGGTACTTACACCAATTAAGATGTGAGTTTCGTTTATCTCATAAGGTTTTTTATGTGGACCAATAAAATTATTTGTTTATTTTCATCGTATTTTATCAAAAGGTAACCAAATCGACCGAACTATTTGGTCGGCCTCAATATCTTCCACAGAAGGCAATGTGCGCAGATGCGGGGAGAGGCAGAACGCTGAAAGCACACGACTGCACAACATGGAGGGAATCGGAGAGACCTATACTCAGCAGTAGATAGATAAAGGTTTAAAAAGAAGAGAAGAGAAGAAGAATATCTTCCACGGTCCAGTTTGTAAGGTAAGATAAGAAAAAATAATGAAAGTGTTCAGAGGGATTATAACGAGTAAAATTTTGCGGGTGGTAAGACATTCTACAAGGTCTATCAGGGCCCCCATCACCATTTTACTAACAGTGCGTGCATTATTGCGTTCTGGCAAGGAGATTAAGACAGCCGACTAAAATGCTCTAGTGTTACGAGTGTTTGTGGGTGTTGTGACCGTTAAAAAAAACGATTAATGACCTTTATTTTCCTATAGTGAACATCGACGTGTTATTAACTGCTTATCGTGTAGACAGCCTTAGAGCCCCAAGCACAGGCCCCTTACGCGGATGCAGCCCAACCTAATAATTTCTTAATGTCATGCGCTTTGAAGGGAATTATTGTTTTGTATTAGAATAATGGTGTACTCAGATTGTTAAGTATAGATTAAGCGGGCTGGTACCGCTGACATATTGTACGTACTATAACTGTTCAATTTTCGTGCGATGGCTTGATTTGAGATAGGAATGATTGAAGGATATTTGTATGTCCAAGAAAACTTTGGTTTTGGACCTAGCCACGCTTGTGAAGAGTAAAATAAAAGATTCTATACACCGTGAGTCGCAATCATTCGTATTAGAAACCAAACGAAAGTCAAAAAGTTACTGATAATATCCTATAAATCCTATAAAATTGTTCCCAACTATTGAAAAAAATTTCAAATAATACCTCGACGAGAAACATTTATAATCTCTGAGTTTGGCCTGAAAAAAGGTTATGGCCAAATATTAAATTATGTAGAGGTTAATCGTTGGTCAGATTGAAATAATAAAAAAAGTCTTTGTTCTATTCCGTGATATCATTATGCTCCGCATGTAAACATGCATAAACTATGTAATAAATAAACTATCGCTGTAAATCTCTGTACCTAATTTAACTGCTAGGCGAGCCTCTAATTACTGCAGGATTTATCCCAATTTGCTATCGATCCACGCAGTCAGGTTTTGCAGCATAATTACTGGCTACGATTGCATTAAACTGCAGTGTGCAGTGGTGATGCAACGAATATTCGTATTTGCTAATACACGAATGTTTTTAGAATGTATGCATGGTCAACGACGGAAAACATGTTGACAAATATGTGAACATATCTTTAAGTATAAAAACCGGTTGTCTGTAAAGTCGGTTTACGGACGATAATTTAACGTGACGTTTAAAGGCGTAACATCTGCCTAGAAAAATATTTCTCTACTATGGCTTAAATAAATGAAACTTGTATTTAAAATATCTTTGTCACAATCAAAGAACGCTAGTTATAAGTAAAGTACGCGTGAAGCGACCAATTCAGTTTAAACCTAGTCGGCATGTATTGTCATTGAAATGCAAGCTCGAGTTTGCTTGATAGTCCTTGTGAGAAGATAAACCATTCAGCTTAAACAACTATTATTTTTAAGAAGGAATATACCTTAATCTGTTTTAACAATCAATGTAAAGCGCTAATAAATCAAGCTTGTTTCAGTTACTACAATTTGACTTAGTCTCGATATCGTGACGGTAAGTGTAATAAAAGCAGGACCGAATTAAATGATTCCCCAACACCTAATAAAGCCCAAAGTCCTTGAGATTACTGATTAGCGAATCCGTTTAGCAGTGGGCGTGTTCTTGAAGCCATTTACGAGCTATAAGCCATTAGACGATATCGCTGTGGCATCGTCACGACTGTATTGTGGAGTGTTGAATAGTTATTGTTTATGATTATTGGGATTCAGAGATTCGTTAGGGTTTATTATCATTGTTAGTTGGGTAATACTACGTAGCTATTGGAATTTCATATGAAATACAAATGAATCCGTATTTCCCTTGGTCACGTCAATTCATAATAACCACTTGCCCAATTTAATTCTTTTTTTTTCAAAGTTTTCTAACACTTTGTTCTTACGGAAAAAAAGAAAATCGCGCAGATAATTTAAAGATTTTAGAAAACTTGACGACTGTATCGTCATCATCATTTCAGCTGAAAGACGTCCACTGCGGAACATAAGCCTCCCCCGAAGCTCGCCAAACAGATCGGCCCTGCACCATCCGCATCCATTGCGTCCCCGTCATCTTAACCAGGTCGTCGCTCCATCTGCCAAGCTTGCGCTCCCCCCCGCTTGCCAAGCGTGGCGACTATGGCAAATACCCCTTATTGCTGAGTCCAAGACGACTGTATAATCTTTCCTAAAAGCGTTTAACAGTCTGTGCGAAGTCAGGGCGGGCCACTAGTATATATGAAATATCTGGACCAATTGACGCCAATTAATCTAGTCCCTAAGTAAGCAAAGCTTGTATTCTGGCTACTAGGCAACGGATAAAGGTTCTTGTATATTTATACTTTAAATACATAATAAACATCCAAGACTCGAGAACATTCGTATTTGTCATAGATACAGTCGCGGAATGAAAAGGTTCGTCACTTTTCGACTCTATGTCAACTAGTTAAGATCGAAAAGTGAGAAGCATTTTCATTATTCAATATCTGACCCGAGCGAGGATCGAACCCGGGATACCCGGGAGCTTTGTGGGTTCTCTAACCATTTGGCTATCCTGTCTTGCTGTTTATTATTAATTATACTAGCTTACTAATTTTATATGTCTTAATTTCCACACTGAAGCATACATTACACGAGGTTCTACTTTCCGCAAAAAATATCCGATGGTTAGCGTCTGCTAAATAAAACCTTGCTTCAAGCACGCAAGGGGTCTCAAGAAAGTCAAGTCAAGTGATAGAGATGGCACAGGACTAGGGTGACGTATTGCCAGATAAATTGCGTCTGCCTACGTGACTGTCTTACGGTCTCATGTGTGGTATTTGTTACGTCTAATAGGTCGCTTTTGTAGGTCATTTTTCTTAAGAGATTGGGTGGATGCTAGAAGCATGTTGTGGTTGAAATTTGGCGTCTGATGTTTGGTGTAGTTTAGTAGATTTTAAGTATCAGACTACTACAGACAATACGCAAACACACACAGGTTACAAGACTTATTTGTAATTAAAATAGAAATTAATATTTGAAAAATTTAACTAACAAAAGTTTATTTCAAAAAGTTATAACATAGATAATTAGTTTGTTATTCTTCATGTTGTAGGAGTTAATGATAGCGCGTAATGAAATAATTACCCGATTGTTCACAAAATACCAAAGCAAGGTACATAATTTTTTATTAAAAAAATAACAGTTTTTAAGATCACATGCCCTTAAATCCTTAGTGCTTCCAAATCCCACAATGACGTTAAGTGAGACAAAAATATCGACAAAAATCGTTGACATTACTATTTTGCATTGCGTAACTGAATGAAAAAAACACTCAATAAAGGTAAGAAGTTTCATATTTTTCACCTTATTCCAGTGCAACTTATTACTGCTAATAACTCCTACTTAGCTTATATTAAACCTTTGTCACACCAACACACCAACAGCAATGACACAGCATTCAACAGATTCGCGAACAAACCGACCGAATGATTCGGCCATCGATCACGTCGCAGACACGTGGCGTGACACAGAAGGTAATTACAACGGACCCTCGTGTGGAGGGTCCGAATGTCTTTGCGGTAATCAATAGAAAAACTCGGGAAGTTCCGAATTGTTTGGATCGAGAAAGCGAGTTGCATAAAGAGGATCGAAACATTGCAGGTCAACATTATTCTTCAGTTGCCATGATAAACATTGGAGCATTCAAGTTGGCTAGAAATATCTGAACACGACCACACTGTTAACGCGTACATGTTTATGATGGCGACTGATGCATATAATTCTTTACGTGCATAAACCACCTCAGATCATTGCTAGTGTCGAATGGCTTAGCAGACACATAAAAGTGTCTAGAAATTAATTCCATAACCGTTTACGTAAGTATAAATCTCTTGATACGTTTTGTGTTGTATATTACGAACAAATTCAGCAGAAGTGAAATGTTTGTGAACTTTTCTGATTTACTAAGCTTAGGGTTTTTAGAATTCCTTAGTATAAATGCCGAAAATGATATTCTTGTATTTTCTCCAAAAGCGTCTGCATGTCTACTTCAAAACGGCGTAGCTCAAAGACTAGTACCAGAAAGCTGTAATTTGCTATGAGTATACATAATAATTGTTTGACCAATATGAAAAATGTCTTTAGAAAATGCGAGTCAATTAGGTATATGAATTAGGTATATATGACCATAATGAAGTGGTAAAAAAATCACATTACTGTAATTCGGCTGTCGAATCTAAGTGAAAGAGTCATGAAAAATGAGGTCAACTGTAACAGTGAACAATGAAGCTACAAAATTCCTCACAAAACTGACAGCAAATTAATTAGGTAGACGAGATAAACATTATCGCTTTCTAGATCAATTTTCCATGGTTCCCGGCCAGACCAAATCTTCCCCAACTGCCAACTTCCGACCCATTAGATACGACACGACACTAAGCGACGGATCGTGTCATTTAACGACACACTACCGTCCAGCTCGAAGCACCTTGTCGCTTTCACCATTACCAACACACCCCTCAGTTTCACATACATTTTCAAAGCGAGAAGGTATCAAGATTTTAACTTAGGGTGAGGGTGGAACTGAATCCGAGAAACATGTGGGCACTTGAGTCGTGGAGTTATTTTAAAAGAATTCTTTAGATGGAATCTTTTCGCTTGAAGTGGTCTTGAAGATTGTCGTTTGGGAAACTTCGGTTAAGGAAATATTAGATGGAAATCAAGAAATAAGAGTATTATTTAAACTGAAGTGGTGTGTTGCTGCTTAAGTAATAATTTGAATGTGTAAGGTACGTTTTTGTAGGCAATACAGCAATGTAAATGGCGAAGTCCAAAAGTTTGTGAAAGTGTTCATGCGTGTGCGTGTTTCTTATTCACTCATGGTATAACGGCTGGATGAAGTAGATTAAAATTTGCCATGTAAATAGCTGGATCTCTAGAATAAAATAATATTATAGGCTTCTTTTCATTTTGATACTGCTACACCATTGGGACGTATGTACGTTCGTAACAAGTCTAAATAGAGACAAACAATCTTTCTCGGTTCTTCATACGATTTAACATTTGAGAATTTTAATACAATACCGTAATTTCAATTTAACTGCCTGACTGGATAAAGGCTAGTCATAATCGCAGGCTATAAACGTCTGCAGGATACAGGCCTCCTCTCAGAGTGAGAGGACCTGGATTGTAGCTCCCACGCGGCCCCAGTGCGGATGGGGAACTTCACATACACCGTTGAATTGCTTCGCTGACATGTGCACGATCACCTTCACCGTAAAGCTCGTGATAATATTTTGCACATGAATTCTGAGAATTTCAGAGGTGCGAGCCCAAATTTGAATCCACGATCATCTACTTGAGAGGCATTAAATCAAACCATTAGGCTACCACACTGCTGCTAAATCTAGTCATCATCATCATTTCAGCCGTAGGACGTCCACTGCAGGGCATGGGCCTCCTGGATACCCAATCATTACGGTTGGAAGTGGCTTGCATCCACTTGGACCTGCGGCCCTTACCAAATCGTCCGTCCATCTCGTTGGTGGCCGTCCCACGCTGCGTTTGTCAGTCCGCGGTCTCCAACCGACAAAAAGCTAAAAAAATAGAAAATAAAGAGTAAAAGCTAGTACTGACATAAATTTATCCCGTTGCACGTTGTCACTGCAGTTTTTTATAATTTATAAAAACAAAGTTCAGTATCTATGCTCCATTTTAGTTTCCAACCCTCCACGAACTATAACTCAAGAGCCACTCAAACTGAAGAGGGTCACTATGCTATACCTACTGTGACAGGAATGCATTCCGCACGAGCCCCGCGAGTTCCAAATGCCGAGACACTTGTCCAGGTGAGTGGATAGCTCGGATTGCGACTTGGCGTTGACGAGTGGAATACACTGGGAGGAAATTGAATTTTTGAAATGCCTGCGTTTGAGTTTGTTTTTGCGTTTTGTCGCATTGTTGACAGGTTTTGGTTTTTTCTATTGTTTTGAGCGAGAATTCGTTCAATGACTTCAACCTATTTATAATTTTTTTTTATCCGCAACAAGCTTCGTCATAGCAACAGATTGAGATCCACAACAGGCTTCGTCAGCTAAACAAAAATATAAAATCCGCTACAAGCTTTGTCATATTACTTAAACCCTTTGATCAATTATAACTGAAGATAAACATTGCCGAACAAAATCCCCTTCAAAGAATGTCCGAACTTTTTTATTTGTTTGCATAACAATTAAAATCATCACCTACACAGAAATTTGAACCTAGTCTTTACTTCATTACAGTCGAATTTCGGTTGACACTTGACAGCTAAACTTGACAATTTCACGTAACGTACTGAGAAAAAGAAGGCCACTTTTATCAAAGTGGCGCTCATTTGGCTCGGACATTTTCGGGCGCGCGACTGTGGATCTACAGTTATAATTGATCAAAGCTTAAACCTAAGCATTCAAACCTGATTCAAACCTGGGCCAAACGTCCCAAAAACACTTGCCGCATTACCCCGTTGTATCGCTAAATAAGGTAAATTATGTTAGTATGTTTAGGGCAAATTTTGCGAGGTTCATTTCATTTACATTCAGTGGTAGGAATAACTTGAAATTTAGTATCATCTCAGCCTATATTATGTCCTACAGCTGAGCACAGGGAGAATGGGCTTTTCCCATGTGGGCCCAGTGCGAATTGGGAACTTCACACACACCATTAAATTACTTCCCAGGTTTCCCCACGATGTTTTCCTTGACCTACAGCGAGTGGTAATTTCAAGTATAATTTCGATTTTTTGTATAAATTTTTAGATTGGATGACAGTAGGTACGTTATCTCACGTTCAGGCTGATTTAACACAATGATTTTATTATACTATCTTCTTTAGAACTCGAATTAAGATTAATTGAACTATAAGAACTCCCGAACCGACCAAATAAATGTTCCCAGAAAATTCATTCCGTTTAATTAATCATAAGTAATATGTAGTGAATTTTATGAGAATAAAATAAATTAAGAATTGTCATTTGTATACCCTATTAGGGTGTCATGTAACAGTCGAGGTCAAAGATATCTTTACACTTTACTACCTTGTCGTAGTCACTTCGTGTTTGAACTTTTATATGAAATTCTCAGAATGCATACAGTGGACTAAAGTGTAAAGATATCTTTGACCTCGACTGTACCTAATAAATATGTCAACTAATGTAATGAACATGACTTGAAATGAATAAATAAATAAATACCTACACCATTGGTGAGATAAAAAGTCACTTTTCACATAAGTTTTACTCACCATACAACTGACAGCAATACCTATAGGTATGTATCGTGTATGATTGATGACAGAATGACATGAATCATGTCGCAGACCCAAACTGCGAAAACTAGATGGAAATCAATCCGCTTCCACTAAACTAGCTGCATTTTCCTCAAACACCATTTGAACCGAATCAAACCTTATGCCCACCTATTAGAGCTTAGTTTGCAGGGTGTTTGGTCATTTCCGTCAAAGTCTTTTTAATTGCGATCCAATGAACCGCTTCTAATTCTGCCCCGAACTTTTGGTCCCTTCGATAACGCACTTAGGGGCCCAATCAATAAAACAAGTGACTGCCTGCGGCCAAATGATGTTTGCTCGTACGTGATATTTTTTCCAGAGGTTTTCGTTGTGGGGCAATAAAGTTATTAAATAGCCGTTGAACGTACGTTTGTCTGGCAATGGGAACTTTGCATTATACCGCGATGAAATGTGCTTATGTAAATCTGAAATAGTGTAGCTTTCTATCATCATACCAGCCAATATACTTCCCTTTACAGGGCACAGGCCTCCACAGCACTATTCTACCACGACTCAATACAAGTACCACAAATCAAGAACCACGTCATTATCATCATCATTTCAGCCGAAATACGTCCACTGCTGAACATAGGCCTCCCCCAAGGCTCGCCAAACAGATCAGTCCCGTGCCATCCGCATCCGACGCGATCCCGCAACCTTAACCAGGTCGTCGCTCCATCTTGTAAGAGGCCTACCTACACTGCGTCTTCCGGTCCGTGGACGCCACTAGAGAACCTTTTTGCCCCATCGGACATCAGTTCTACGAGCGATGTGCCCAGCCCACTGCGACTTGAATCTGGCGAGTCTGAAGAATCGCCAGAACCACGTATTAAAATCACCACAATTAAATTTTCATATTAGACTTATTAAAAAAAACTTATACTATGGCTGTATTGACACATTTTGGGCGCCAGAGGAGTATGTAGTAAGTAAAAAAAAATTATTAAAAATCCGTGCTCTTTTAGAAACCTGCCAACAGCTTCAATGCAAGTTCACTGGATGAACCTTACGAACTGACCCAACAATGCTTTAAAATATCGGTGTAGATATTATTATTGGGTCAGATAAGCTGTGCACATAACTACAGCTTGTTCCTGATAGTTAGCCCACGGGGAAGCTGAGATCAAAACAATAAACAAGAGACTTGGCTAGCGCGGCTACAATGGGCAATATATCGCTAGTAGTGCAATAATAGTGTGTGAGCTCGCTGCTTTATAATACGCCGAGTTAAGTGTTTTGATACTTTAATGGTAATTTTAGCTTTTAAGTAAGGACCCCATACATCCCTGTATTTTATTATACAATTTCTCTTTAGTTTTATATTGTAAATCATAAATTTTTTTGTTTGTAAGTATTCATCATAAATAAGTTTGTAAAGATGTCTTTCTTCCAAGTTTCTTGCGGCGCATTCTTCTTGCCAATCATACATCGGAGTTTTCGGTGCGGGAATGTTTGACAATAGCCAAAAAGTAGGTATTGACTTAAAACAGATTTTACTCTCGAAAGTTTCTATCTACCTAATGAACTGAAGTTGGTTTTAAATAAGAATCCCAGGATTCTTATTTAAAACCAACTGTGGGCTACAGCACACTAAAAACTATTCAATGAACGAATTGTTAAAAAGCAAAGAAATAGAAATGCGTTCGCAAACTTTTCGTGCAACAATTGATTCTTTCAAAAAATTTAAATATGCTCCTATTTAGAACTCCCGACTTGGAAAAATCGTTCAATTCGTTGAAATGGATATTTACAGCAAGACGCCGCAAATTAACTGTTCCAAATATAGAAAAAATATTAATAACTTACTTTGAAAATCGTGTCAACTACTAAATTTACTGCATGTAATTAATTAAAGTTATTTTTATTATTATCTCATAAGGCTTGGTAGTAAAGCTAGAGTACTACATGAATTAATACAATTCGCAGAGCAGTAGTTATTCATTAGGCATAATAATGATATTTTCTTAGACTAACCTATCTGTTTATTTCTACTATTTCTCAAATCATTCCCGCACCCAAAACTCCGATGTCTGGCAATGATGCTCCTTCCGAAAGCGCTGGTAGTTTAAAAAAAAGTGATATTTAAAAGAGCCCTTTGCAGCCTACTTGCAGAATAAACGTTTTGATTTTGATTTTGAAGTATCAAGACGTGTTGATCCTCTGGCGAGGTGCGGGAAGCGAGCGCGTCAAGTCAAGTGCACGGGCTAGTTGACCGCCGTACATCGCCATCGCTCGCGGTACACGCCGCCGTAATGCCGGTTAAATACGTTACAGGGCAAGATAGGGATGCTTTGATCCAGTGGAATGGTCTATGACGGAGTGGCGTCATTTTTGAAAACTCCTGCAGGTTACGATATGTATTTAAAGCTAGTGAATAATAGTAATGCCCGCTTTTTTATTTTTACAAGCTTCTATTGAACAAGGTTTCTCAAAATAAATCCAAAATATTTCAGGAGTTTATAGTTGTATTTGACAAAAATGTTTCCACACATTAATCGATGTTCAAACTGTTCGAACTTGAACATCGATTAATGTGTGGAAACATTTTTGTCAAATATATGTGAAATGTACAGCTATAAACTCCTGAGTACACTACATCGTTTTTCCGATGAAAAACCTTTACAGGGTTGTTTGAGTCAAAATCTTAATTTGGATGACAATCTCTGTAAATTCAGCAACAAAAAGAAAAGTCGACATGAAAAAATAATTGTACTAAAAATTTTTTTTCAAAACTTACCTTCAGTGAGTGTGGGTCATTTCTGTGTACCTACTGTATTTAAACACAGCATATCTAAAAAATAATATAGTACCCTTTTTACCCGACTGCCGCCAGAAAGAAGGGTTATTACCATAACTCCCACTGCACAAACCAACACGCAAAACTAAAGTAATTGAAGCAAAGCCACTCTAATAACGTATTCAAACAACATAATCCAGTCGCAGTAATGATAGCAATCTGTTGGCCATAAATCGTTAATGGCCTATCGCTTGTCCACCGCACTTGCGTCGGCGACGGTAAGGGATGGGACCGTATCGATAAAAAGTTCGTTTGCCACCTCTTATATAAAAAAAAAGTTTTACAGTGTTGTTTTTGACAGTGGAACGAGAGGGTCGTTGAGAAGGTGAAATTGGTATCGGTCCTCGAGTGCTGCGTTACCACTGAATTATGACTCAAGCCTGCCTTAAGAAGATGTATCAAATAACACAACAGAGTCACTTACCAATGTTTGAAATTACTCGTAAAGTTGTAACATTTCACAATAGTACATTGTTGTAGAGGCTGGAAAGTAAGCAATAGATGGACGAGTTTGTTTGAGGGCCGACGCGTAGCGGAGGCCCTCGAAAGTACGAGTCCATCTATTGCACTTTTGGCCGAGACTAAACATTGTGCTTTTCACGACTAATGCGAGGAAATAAAAAACGTTTCTTATAATAAAAATAAATATTTAATTAAAGTTTATGTTAATGTTTGCATGGGGGCATTTGTTAAAACTCATTGTGATGTTTTTCCCTGGAAAGCTGATTTTAGTGTTCTGCGTCATTTCAGTCGGTCGGGAACTTAATCAAACATAGTTAGAGTTAATGTGAGCGGCCGTTGCGGCCGCTACGGCCGCTCACATAACTCGAACTATGTTTGATTTAGTCGCCGTCACGACGCGTCGCCGGTCGCCTTACCGGCCTAGTGGCCAGTATCAAAAACCACATAATTAAAAAATAAAAACCTTAACCTTGCAGCGCTTAAAAAGTTTAATGCTGTGGCGTTTTTCATACTTAAAAAAATTAAAGCATTTTGTGCATATTATGCGTTTAAGGAAAAAAAACACCTCATTAAAGTCATGAATGACGCATTCTCATTGGTCAATTGAATTTCACATGCAGCAGACGATTACTTTTGATTGGTCGTTTCAGCACGCCGGGAATGAAATTCAGAAATTATCTTTAAAAAAGTCGTATCGTATTATGAAATACATATACTGATACGACCTGTTTTCGATTAGTGTAACATTGTTGTCGTGTTTGCGCGCCATAAATGAATCAGCTGTTAAATGTACATATATAGGCAGTTTTGTGTACTAGATTTAGGTTATCTATGGCCACATTTTCGAGCAGTGTCGTGAAAAAGTACTAGATTGAGACTAATATTATAACTAAGTGATTAAAGTGAACAAAATTTTAGGAATTCACATTAGAAAATTATGTACAGTACCTAAGTGATTTGTAAGTTGAAAGTAGTAACAAAAGGCTGAAAATGCGACTTTTTCGTTTTGTTATTCGTGTGTTATTTGCGCTTTCTCTTAATATTAGGGTCATTAAACAACCGCAGTAGGTAATCTCTCTCATTCTGAGAGGAGGCCTGTGTCCTACAGTGGGACGTATATAGGCTGGGATGATGATGATGATGAGGTAATCAAAAATATTGAAACCTCAAAGGTTATATATACAGCCACATCGACCTTTTTAACGACCGCTTTAGCCTAGTTGGTAGTGACCCTGCCTACGAAGCAAGAGGTCCTGGGTTCAAATCCCGGTAAGGGCATTTATTTGTGTGATGAGCACGAATATTTGTTCCTGAATTATGGATGTTTTCTATGTATTTAAGTATTTATTTATCTATATAAGTATGTCTATCGTCGTCTAGTACCCATAGTACAAGCTTTGCTTAGTTTGGGACTAGGTCGATTTGTGTGAGATTGTCCCCTAATATTATTATTATTATTATTTTTCTTCAAAAAGACTTGTTTTTTTTTATTTTTATAAAAAAAAATAGGCTTACGATTTTGAATAAATATTAATGAACTGAAACGATATGTTTTTGATTAATCCACACAAAATAAAATAAGACCTTCATCGATAGTCGATAAATTTAAATAATCGTACATTCCACGCAATGCAGCCTGCAGCCGCCTGCGCAGATAGCGAGTGAACTTTCACCGTGTGTCCGCAGCTTCAGCCTTTAGATTTATTCTGCGCCAAGCCTTACACGTCTGCTTGACAGCATCCTTACTACATCGAGATAAAGTCGCAGTTTGAGTGGCAGTAAGAATGTGCTTACCTGTAACAGGTGACATGATGATCATGCGGGGTAGTCGGCGAATAATGCAAGGTATTTCTAATGGTAAGGAACCGTGACATGGAGATGTGTTAGTTTGAGGACTCTGTCTGACCCTGCTTGTTGTTGTCGTCTGTTTAAGTCAGATTGTTGGGTTAGTATTGGGTCATATAGGTAATTTTTTTTGTTTGCGTCTGAGGTCATGGCAAAAGTTAGGGGCTATAGCCAATATTATTTTGGTAAACGACTGTCCATATTTCGGTCTATTTAAATAAATCTTACTTAAGTTTGCTGACTCGAAGTCACATTATATTCACAGGAGAGACAGCTTTTGTTTCTTCCGCTGTATACAGGGTGTTACATTGAACGTAGTACAAATAAAGTAATTCCGGCTCAGTTAACGATAGAGAACAAAATGCACGAATTGAGTAATTAAAATACTTCGTAATTAACTTTTGCTTATTTGCTAACAGAATAAAGAAATTAAAATCTCCTAGTGTTGTCACCCATCATGACGTCACGTTTACTTGACGTATCTATTCCTCAAGCTTTGTTATCAGTTATCAGTGTGTCAAAACATCAAAACAAATGATAAGGAACAACAAGTGATATCTGTTTTTTTATTAGAAAGTAAAATTAACTGTTAAGTTCAAACGTACTTCAGCAAGTGTTCGAAATGTCCACCTCCTTCCTGAACACATAGCTCTGCACGTCGTCGAAGATTTCTTTGCACTCTGCCGAGTACGAACTCGTTGGTTTTTACTACCTCAAACGCCTGGATTATTTTTTGGCGGAGCTCCAGAACAGTATCAGACTCTCGTTTGTATACCAGTCTTTTGAGCTCACCCCACAAAAAATAATCCAGTGGAGTTAGATCCGGGCTACGAGGCGGCCATTCCACTGGACCACTGCGTCCTATCCAACGTCCAGGGAACTCTTGGTCCAGGTAACTCCGAACCCGCAGGGAAAAATGTGCTGGAGCTCCGTCTTGTTGATAGTGCATGTTTTGCAAATTTTGTTCGGGAATTTGTTGCAACAGCATTGGCAACTCGTTTCTTAAAAAGGCTTCGTACTTAATTCCATTTAAATTACCTTCAATGAAATAAGGTCCTATGACATAATTATTGAGAATACCCGCCCAAACATTAACTGAGAAGCGTGTTTGAAACGAGTCTCGCCGTGTCACATGAGGATTGACATCACTCCACCAGTGCTCGTTGTGTATGTTAAACAGTCCTACTCTGGTGAAGGTAGCTTCATCTGACCATAAAATGTTAAGGTGTTGGTTTTGTAATAGCCAACGACAAAACCGTACTCTCCTGGAATAATCTGCTAAGACAATATCTTGCACCCGTTGAAAGTGAAACGGGTGTAATCCTTCGGCATTCAAAATTCTCCAAATAAAAATGTGGGTTGTACCAAATCGTGCCGCGGCTTCTCTGGTGCTGGCTTCTGGGTGGCGGATAAAATACCTAAGTACTCGTGTTTTAATAACCCCTGAGTACCTTGGACGCCGGCCTCTACCTTGGGCATGAGCTGGGACCGTAAACTGTCCATAGTCTCTCAAATTCTGTACACTTGTGTTGATCAATTGACGAGTGGGGATTGAACTCTCCGGGTATCGCTCATGAAATAGTTCTTGTGCCCTCATCGTACTCTGCGATGTGAAATAAAGTTCTACCATCACTGATCGCTGAATATTAGTAAACGGATAAGCAGGAGGCATGACTTCTGTTTAAAATTAAACTGCGACAATAAAGAATCAAACGAAATGCTGGTTTGTTATGACAAATAACTTCAGTAATGTGTCAGAATGAATTTTACTCATAAATTATCAACATAGGAAAGCAAAAAGGTAAGTGTTCACTACAAAACTAGATTCAAACTTTTTTCTTTTAACTCTCTAATTAGGGTAACCACGATGAGACCAAAAAATAGGAAAAATTTAAACAGCAATATTAATTAATTAAGATGACTTTAACAACACGAGACCTAGTAGAGGCGTTTAGCATCAGGGAGACGAAATTAAAAAACAAGAGTTGTATTACGTTCAATGTAACACCCTGTATTATTATAGTTGGTCTCTTTCTGTAGGTATTTCATCGGATTTTTAATTTTAAATGTAGTTAGAGACCTTTGACACGGTACACTTTGAGAATTGATCAACGTATGAAAAAAATTGTCAACCACGGTTAAAAATCCTGAAAACCATCTACAGGAGTTTCAGTCAATTTAATCTAACCAACATCTACGTTTACAAACATTTAATCTAACAATAGTTTTTTTATTAGGTACCTACCTACATAAGTAGAACTGACCCGTGATTGACTACTATTTCACCTCATGAAAAGTGCAGATGAGGCCAAGGGTGTAGGTATCTCACTGGTTCAGTAACAGCCTATACACTCTAGCCTTGAACCCTAGTTTGTAGAGTTATAGGTTCTAGGGTGTATGTAGGTTGTAGGTTGTGTAGTTGTAACCGACAGGCTAGCAACCTGTCGCTAATGTATAGTAGGAATTTTATAAGCTGGGGGTTTAGGACTGCAGACCTCATCTGGTGGTTTTGTTCTATTATGGACGCACTACAACGCCGACGATCCACCTGAGTACTGCTTACAATGACGAAAGCCCTTTCTTAATGAGTTAAGCTTTTGCAATTTCAACCTTGTAACTTAGAGAAGACGGTAGCTATTTGTTTGCATTTTTTGTTACTTGTTCTGATTTGTTATTAGCGGTAGGCTTCAACAAACGAGAACAATGTTATCTTTACCAGATGAGTTCTGCAGTCCTAAACCCCCAGCTTCTAAAATTCCAACTATACTACTTTTTACTGAAAATTGCTAAAAGTAGCCCCAAAACGAAAACTTAGCGTTTCGTGTGCTCTGTCTACCCCGTTTGAGATACCTCCGTGATGTGTATGTGTGTAACAGCTGAATTAGGTACTCTGAATTGATTGAAAAACAACTTTTATTTTTTTAATGTCAAATGTCGTTCTGCGTTGAACGCAAGCCCCGAAGGCCTTGCATAACTCACGGGGCATCGAATCTGGACCCTCCCAGTGACAGGCCGCCGCCGGCAGCCCACAATGGGGATTGTTCGAGCCTGGTCCGAGCATCGCGATACCACTCGTTCCTTATTATTTATTGTGTGCCTAACAATTACCTATAGGATTCAGCGATATGGAAATACGTCTTGTGCTTGTGGAGTAATATGTGGGCATCGAACATGTAACTAGTAGAATAGAAACGTAGGTAATTTGAAAAAAAAATGAGAAACTTTTTGTCCAATTTCACTATAGACTCCAAAAAAAGGAGGAGGTATTTGATTCAGTTGTACCGCAATGTCGGTTACTTTGACCCAGAAGGGGGTATTTTTTTCACTGGAATTACTCGGTCCAAGTATTGTTATAGCTGTGAGGTTATGGCACTGGATTAAGAAATTAAAAAAATACACCAGTTTATATTATTATATTATTTTAAAAGTCATAGAAGATATGAAAAAATTTTGTGAATTTGCTACTAAATACAATAAAATGTTTAAGTATGTATAA
This sequence comes from Archips xylosteana, assembly GCA_947563465.1. Taxonomy (NCBI): domain Eukaryota; kingdom Metazoa; phylum Arthropoda; class Insecta; order Lepidoptera; family Tortricidae; genus Archips; species Archips xylosteana. The sequence goes on from OX387360.1 coordinate 6,593,373, forward strand.
ATAAATTGATTTTGAATACATATTCTTCCCATTGTAAAAAGTTGCCTGGAAACGTCCCTTTGAAACGATAAGGTCGCTTATTGCTTACCTTATGTATTTTTCCATGTACTTGTTATTCTGTATTGTTTTCTTTCTGGTGTAAAAATAAATAAGAGTCAAAGTACCTATACAGTATTGTACTGGACACGAGTACAAAATACAATATCATATCGTAATAAAAAAAATGTTTCCAAATATTTATTGAACTTAAATAGCACCTCTATCAAAGGGACCTTTTAAGTATCATGTTTTCGTTTTTATCGGTCTACGTCTCGACCATGCACGAGTTATTATGTCATACAAAATTGTAATAAAAAATAGTAAATTACTATTAATGAATACGTACGTCATCGCAATGATTATGTAGGTACAATCTGGTGTCAATCCAACGTAGTTTGTCATTGAATCAAAATCTATTCTTTGAATTACGTAAAAAAATGGATGGGTGTCTGTGCTGAGTTGTATGTGTTGTAAGGGTTCTGTGTCATAAATTTATCTTTGGTTAGGACTTAAAAAACATAGTATTTTTAGCACGCTCTTATAATAATAAGCTTAACTTGTAGGTAAGTATGTAACAATCTATGTAGACAATACGTAACGGAATTTCTGAATTTGATTTTCACCCACTTCTTAAATATTGTGGTATTGACATGATACTTGATTTTTCTCTATAATAATGGCAATATACAAGTTAAAATAGAACAGACGTTTATGCCAAATAACAAAGTGAGCAAAGTGCGCGACTTTCGATCAAAAAAATTATAATGTAATTTTGGATTTATGTAGGAAAAGATAGGATCAGAATAGGCATGTGTGACAAACTGGGCAATTATGCGTAATTCTGAGGACATTAATTAGAATAATATGGTACGGTTGAGCTGATTTGATGATGGAGCCGAAAGCCAGACACTGGAACTCTAAGACAAAACAAGGTATCCTAGCTGTGCTTGGGTTTGTTAGTATAGTTTTTACGTGTATTTGAACCAAGAATGGTAACCAAAGATGGTAAATCAATCAGGCACATTACTCGAGGATCTCAGACCTCTAGAACAGAACAACGTAACCTAGATGTGTTTGAGCTTGCTAGAATAGTGTAAGGATGTACTTTGAAGTCGTGGTGGCCTAAGCGTTTGATCTATGGCCTCTCAAGCAGAGGGTCGTGGGTTCGATTCCCGGCTCGCATCTCTGAGTTTTTCGGAATTCATGTGCGAAATCACATTTGAAATTTACTATGAGGAAACCTGCATACACCTGCGAAGAAATTCAATGATGTGTGTGAAGTTCCCAATTCGCGCTGGACCCGCGTGGGAACTACGGCCTAAGCCCCCTCATTCTGAGAGGAAGCCTGTGCCCTGCACTAGGACGTATATAGGCTGGGATGCACTTTGAAAAAGAATGGAAATCCGATTGCTTGCAAACCTCTACTTAGCGTCCAAAGTCCGAGGTCGGCTCAATAGGAGCACCCTTTGGCATGCTAAGAAAACCACCCTTTGCTGAGCTGCCCGTCTGGCGGCTCGCCCTCTCTCCGGTAAGCTGTAAAAGCCGCCGAAGCTAACAGCAACAGTCCGTTCGAAAAAAAAAAAAAGAATGGTACCAGCCTAGGGTAAGACAAGTTTACCGTACGGTTTATAACGGGGGTGTAAAAATAATAATTGGTGCTTAGATTATTTATACACTAGATAGAGTGTCAGTAGCATACATTGCGATACAAAACGTCCAAAAATCCATTTGACAGCTTCATATTACGATCGCGTTACGTCATTGAAACTGAAGGGAGGCAAATGACATATAAGCCAATTGTTGGCTTATATTTTTCGGAACGTTTTCAAGAATTGGTGGGACAAACTCATGGATGGCCCCTAAGCTGTCATCTAGCACTAGATAATGAATCTTTCGCGTTTCTTTGAACAGGAAGCGTGTATAGCAAAAACATTAAAGACGAGCTGCCACGTGGTTCACCGGCAACAGAACTCCGAAATAACAAAACAATTACACGAAAAAATCCCGCCTATGATTGACGCAATTACTACCATTCGATAGGATATCTCAGACAACTGCTGTAAAGCCATCTACCCTGCCCCCCGCATTGCTTTGCTTTCAGACGATAGAGGGGTAGCGTGAGGAAGGTATTAGGTCTTCTTTTTAAGAAAAACGATATTAGGGTTGTGAAAAACTGGTTTTTAATAGAGATTTGAATGTCAACCTACTTGACAGATTGTATTACATATATTTAAGAAGTTGTGGTAGTCTTGGTTTGACTTTTGCCCTCTCAAAGAGGAGTACGTGGGTTCAAGCCCGGGCTCACATAATGTCGGGTTTGTTCAAAATTCATAATGTACCTACCGCTTTGACATAAATCAACATATATGTCATCAACAACAATATCATCAGACCCAGACACGCGGACCCAGTGTGGATTGGGAACTTCAACACATGTCACAGAGCTGTGATTGTCACCAAGACCATATCTACAAGATGCTAACGCGTTTCAGTACTAACTTTCAAAGCCTAACGCCGACTACGACTGGTTCCAATGGCCCAATTACTGACGTTCATTTTTTTTTTTGAGGAAACCTGCATACACCTGCGAAGAAATTCAATGGTGTGTGTGAAGTTCCCAATCCGCACTGGGCCCGCGTGGGAACTACGGCCCAAGCCCTTTCGTTCTGAAAGGAGGCCTGTGCCCTGCAGTGGGACGTATATAGGCTGGGATGATGATTTTGCGTGAAGACATGTGTGCCGCAAACGTAGCTAGCTTGCATACAAGAATAGTAACAAGATAATGGTTTTACTTCACGGATATGAACCTCCGGGAATATTTTTATGTGTGCCAGCCCTAACCAAAACACATGTCAGCCGTCCAATGACGGATGCACAAAAGACTACCTTGTGTGTCAGAATCGTCACGAAAAATCACGTTGTCCGACGATTGTGTGTAATTAGAGGTCCAAATTAAATAAATTAATAGTAAGGCGGCGGTAGTCGGGATCAAAAGATCATCACAAGATGGAATGCCAATGTCGTGGCTGTCACGCCTGCGTACTTGAACTTTGGAGATAAAAGATACGCTTTGATCGCATCTTTGACGGCGGAGGGGTCAGATGCGCCGATTGCGGTGACATTTTGGTGGTTAATGTGACAGAATCGTAGCCTAGACTAGGGCAGATGCCCCATTTCTGGCCACTTTAAGACCATAGACTTGTCAAGTTGTCTATACCTTTGTAAACTGAACTTAAAGTTGAAAATGGCCAAAACCGGCCCGTGGCCAGAACTGGGGCGTCTGCCCTAGTTGTCAATCGGAGCAGGTATCTATGTAAATATATTAAAGGAGCTGACTGATTGACTAATAATTTATTGAATCAGGCGTTACTTTGCGGAGGTCCGAAATAATTACTTTGCTCACCCGATACCTTACGATAGCTACGTTTATGTAAAAAAATGCGTGTTCATGCAGTTCCTCCACCTCCATACTGTATGAACACACACAAATCACATAAACTCAACTATCACCACCACCAAACTACACTGACGCGTTTCGAACTCAACCAAGCTCATCTTAGAGGGGTGAAATAAGAGATAGAATGCTGTTTAGATATTGGAAACCATTGAAGCTACTGTTGTCAAATTTTAAAGTTAAGTTACTGTAAGTTAGTATGAAACGTATTTTATTAGAAATGTTAGGAATGTAGGTGGAATGACGATTTGCGAAAGCCTACGTCTAGCAGTCTACTGCTATAAAAAGGCGGATGATGTTGGATGATGATGATGATGATGATGATGATGATGATGATGATCATAATATACCCACATACTACAGTTTTCGTATTTAACATGCACCTCATAATCAATTCAAATAAAATCCCAAAAACACAAAACGCATAACATTTCTAACCGCCAATCAGTATTAATTGAATTTCTCTAGTAATTAAAAACGCTAATTTCCTAAAAAAACGGTAATGCTCCGAATGTCTCGATCACTGCGCAAGAGTCGATCAAAGGCGGCGATCAATAAAACAGATTGATCGATAATGAACACGACGGCGATCTGTCGTGAGAATCTTGGACCGTTAACGGGGACTTTTACAACTAACAGGGTGGATGCGCATACGCAGCGGGTTAGATTTAGTCTAAAATACACTAACATAAATTTGAGTTAAGTACTTTGGCTATTGGGATTAGCTCGCTCCAGATTTTATTACTAAAATTAAATGAGAATTTTGTTGTTTTTTTTTTACTCAGAATCAAGAGCGATATTGAATTTGATGATTTAAAAAATTATCCTAATTTTCCATAAAAAAAATGTGTCAGTTTTGCGAGGACCCATATAAACTGTATGAAAAAAATGACACAAAACTGACCCAAAAATTAAGGACACTATTTTTCTTTATAAAAATTAATTTTAATCGTGATTTTAAATAATTTCCTCATTTTAAATAAAAGTAAAAGGTACACTTTTAAAAAAAATGCCCATTTAACTATATCTCTCAATTGTACCCATAAAGCCTCATTCACATTTATCTGTCGTGACGCGTCAGAACAGTTTCAGTTTCATATATTTAATATGATTGCGTTCATATTTCTCTGATGCAGCGTGTTGAGACGGCTTGTCTTAAATGTATGAAACCGATACTGTTCTGTTGCGTCACAACACAACACGTCAGATAAATATGAATGCGGCTTCACAAGCTTGCTTACTTTAGGACTAGGGTACTTATTGTCAAGACCCGAAAGAATTATTTATTTTAATTCTGTGAGTAATGGATGCTAAGCAGTACAGTATTTTTAAGTGATTTTTATTGTTTGTTATTGTTTTTTTTTTCATTTTTACCTTGAGTTCTCGGTGTATTAGTTTAAAACCATAATGCCTTATATATTTACAATAAATAAATAAATATTATTATTTATGGGCGGTGGTGATCATTTTCCATCAGATTACCCGCTTGCTCGTTTACCTTCCTCTCATTACAAAAAAAATAATACCTGACAGTATGTTAATAAATATCTTAAAAAATGTACCTAGCAATTAGAATTAGAATCCCAATGATAATGCAATTAATCAAGTACCTACCGTCAGAAAATAAGCTTGTGTGTGTTAGAAATAAAATTGGAGGAAAAAATATCTTGCGACCTCGCTTATTCTGTTTTTCTTGGTTCAATTACTCAAAGCAGTAACGTATATCTAAAGACAATATGATTTTAAGCGAAGCAATAATCTAAAGCGCACACGCTTCTACTTCCCGCTGGCAGTGTGCCGCACCCGCTCTAACTACGACTTAACATCTGATACACTCAAAAGAAATCCACCCATTTCGGATTCGTCATGCAATTTGTCAATCGATTCCCGTCACCGCGATATCGACTGGGGGCTATTAAGTGTCAATTTTATTAAAAAAACGCCTCTTTGCGCTCGCCGCTCGCATTAAACGTAGAAATTAATTGCGATGACAAATCCATTAATTTAAATTGCTGTTAACTGGTTTTTTGACGTTTCCAACAGCTAAATGAGAAGTTGAACTTTACTTGGTTACGTGTTTTAGTAATAAACTGACCAGTGATTGACCCCTAGCTTTGCTGATGAGTGCAGATGAGTGCAGGAAATGGATTGTGATATTGAACGAGAAGAGGAGAAGAAGAGACGTGGGACGGGGGCTCGTCACAGTCGGGGCGCTCCTTGAATCAGTTTTCCTACTGGCTACGTATCCACCGGAGCTGTGCGAGGATGCGTTGCGAGGGATGTGTTTGTCATGAACCAATAGAAACACTTCATTTACCTATCCTTGCTCAGCTTAGCTCTGGTATAAACAGCTCAGCGGAGCGAGGTTTTTGTACATACAAAAGAAGGGAAAGATGTGTGCGAGAAATGTGTGCGAGGAATGTGTTGCGAGGGATGTGTTGCTAGGTGGCTCCGCTCCCGCCTCACCGCACCCCGCCCGCTTATTTGAAAAGAGTCCGCTACACATCCTCGCACCGCTCAGCTACCTCGCACATTGGTTGAAACATTCACACCGTAAGAGCTCCCGCGCATTAGGCGGCCAGGTCGCGCGACCTGGCCGCGGTAGCTGTGATTTTATCTGCGACCACGTAGCCAGCCAACTGGCCGCGTGTTGGTCGCGATGTTTCTGCTGGCCGCGCGGCCAATACGGGGTCGCTGGTCACCTAGTGCGCGCACTTGCATATGTCATAGAAGAATTTGTTGGCCGCAGCGACCTGGCCGCGCGACTTGGCCGCCTAATGCGCGGGGGCTCTTACACATCCTCGTTACACAGGCTCGCACCGCTTAGCCACAGGCTTAGCTAACTCGCACATCTCTGGTGGAAACGCAGCCTTAACGTATAGAAGCGACGACATCCCAAGCAGACAGAAGACGTCCCACGTATCTGATGTGTGGGCTTGCGCCTTACGTACCTAGTAATTGAGACGTCAACGCGACGCGGTCAAGGCGGTTTCTCATTAAAACTTACACTTAGGTAAATTATTAACGATAAATAAAATAAATATAATGATAAATTTTACTTACGCTTTAGACATTGATATTTAAAGTCTCATTTTCAACTTGAATTGTGTACTACAAAAAAAGTCAACGGTTGCTACGAAGTTAATCCTGACACAATGGCACAACTATGAAGTTTCTGAATATTGACTATGTCAAGTTATAGGAAAAAAATACTATACGTACTTGTCGTGTGTGAAGTACCTACCTATAGGGAACGTGCAGAAGCTAAAGGCGGTAGCACTAATGCGGCAGAAGAGACACTATGCGGACAGTAAAAGAAACCTTCCCTATAGCATTTTTTTTTCTATGGGACATTGTCTATATTCAGAAACTTCATAGGTTGTTAGGACTTACTTATACTTTATAACGGCCATTGACTATAATGATAATTGAACAAGGGAACTTCATGAGAAGAGCGCTGTACTTATGAGGTCATACGGGTCATACACAGCGTAAGAAACAAAAGTTGTCTCTCCTGTGGACATAAAATTGTCGACTCCGAGTCAGCAAACGTAAGATTTATTTAAATGGGCGGAAAGTTGGCCAGGAAACATGTCATCATCATCATCATCATTTCAGCCGTAGGACGTCCACTGCTGGACAAAGGCCTCCCTCATTGATGCCCAATCATTACGATTGGAAGCGATTTGCATCCACCCTGAACCTGCGGCCTTCACCAAATCGTCCGTTCATCTCGTTGGTGGACGTCTCACGCTGCGCTTGCCAGTCCGTGGTCTCCAACGAATCAGAAACGAGGAGGTCCGTAGAAGAACCGGGGTCACCGACATAGCCAAACGGATTAGCTCGTTGAAATGACAATAGGCAGGCCATATAGCACGTAGAACAGATGGCCGTTGGGGGCCAAAAGTTCAGGAATCATGTAGACTTGAGTAAAACTAAAGCTTTAAACCCTAAACTTTTGCCAAACAAAGAAATATGACCCATACACAGCTTGTTTGAACGTTAAAATGATCAATATCATTAACAGTTTTAATGGACGGTTAATTACGTAAGACAAATTTGTACGGGTCACGTGTCTACATCATCATGATCCTAGCAGATGCATCGAAATATTGGGAGTTCATCAAGGGTAAATATGATTCTGTTGCAATTATGTCTAAAACCTAGGATGAAGAACCGTGCAAGTTGCTCTACATTGCAGCGCTCGATTGACCACTTCAATCTTGTACACCTTACTGCCTCGTAATGTAATGCAATTTGCACGATTTTTCTTGCAGGTCTAAACTCGGCTTTGTACTAATCACCGTTTTGCTATTTACATTTGAAGGCTTCTATTGATTTAAGAATAGTAATTCAATAATTTATTCAAGAACCTCGTGTTTTAGTTCGTTTCGGATCTCTCAGTCCTTCCGGTCTGTATATAATTTAAACACTGTTTTGACTAAAATTGAAGTATTTAACTTACAAGTTGGTTAATTGGAAACTATGTCCAATTGCTAAACTTCAAAATTAAACGGATTTGCCACACCATATTTTGTTTTAACCGAAATAATTTAACTAAACCTATTTTAGTTTGAGATGGGTGCCGCTAAAGAATTCTGAATTCTAAAATTTTACAAATTCTCGAATCACCACTGAGTCAAATGATACGACAAAAACCCCCGCTTCGAATCGGAATTGGTGCAATTAAGTAGCATTCGATGTTTCAAATGATAGTTGGTTATAATTGTGCGTGAAAAAAGAATTTTTTTTGGTCAACTCAACCATTTTATCACATTCAAAGAGCACCACATTCCTTTATTGCCATCACGCAAGGCTCACATTCGATCTAAAAATATTTTCAAATGTGAAATTTAAACTTGTCCACAATTTTGGGTTTCTTCCGCGTACAAATTAAAAGATGTTTTGACTTGTGTTTTAGAAATTGAATAGTTGTGTAATTCCATTGAACATAGGGTCATGTTATAATCAATTAAGCTATTTATATCTTATTAGTAGAAAGTCGGTTTAGCACTTGACATACGAGCCAATTCGAAATAAATGTTCGCGTTAACGAGGCAGATTAACAGCCATACGTATTAAGTAATTGTCTCTGAGGCTGGTTTTTTATTGCTTTATCTTAAGTGATTTCACGTCATTAATATCAATTCTGTCGCTGGCGCTATTCAAAGCTATATGTCTTTGCTCTACTGAAAATTAAGAATGATAGTAGTCTTTGGTAACATCAAAAGAGTTGATTTTTCAATTGACACCTTTAGTTTTCGAAAATTACGCATACCTTTAGACTAAGACATGTACTTATAAAGTACAATTTCATTTCTACAGGCTGACTTTTATCAGCCTTGTCCAAGTCTAAACCTCTTATAATGCAACATTTGTGCTATTGGTAGTTGTCTCATTAAAAGAACAATGCTTGTCTCCAACCTCCTCATCACCGGAACCAGTTACTGGAAAATTACACAGCTCAGCCATATGCCGGGTAAATAAACTCCAGTACATAATATACCATTGTGTCTTCCAAACTGAGATTGCAGTCATTGGACGAGTACCGGCCAACAATTACTCGAAGCGACAAAATCATCAAACCATAACATCCGTATGTAACGTAACTTGTCACAGCTTAAACACAAACTGATTCTAGACATGCAGTACATAAAAAAATGGCATTAAAATGCGATTGCTACGCGTTAGTCTGTGGTGCACATGAGGATGGTAGAACAAGTCGAATGTTGCTGCTTGAAAACGATAATTACTTGGAATTTCATCGTTAGATTCTTGTGGTAAGGTAGCATGTATTGTTTAGCGACTGTTTTATATCTTTGTATTTTTGTAAGTGAGTGTCAGTCGTCATGGCTTGGTGGTTGCGTGTTTCTTCACCGTTCTGTCCGAGGTTGCAATAGCTGTCGTAGATAATGTGCTTTGTGATGATTACACTGATATGTGTAACGGAGTCTTTACGTGACCGGAATGCCACTTACATGGTCTCTTTATTGCGAAGGTATTTGCTCGTTGAAATAGTTTTAAACGGCATAATTTTTCAATATGCGTCTGTGTTCCTTGTTTTAGTCGGTACTGGTATATTAACTTTGAAAAATGTATTTAAACCTACCAGTGATAACTTTAGAAAATACCATTAAAACTTTGTTGTAAGACTTAGTAGATATTTACTCGCACGCAATAATACATATTATACAGAGTTCATGCTGTAAGTAAGAAAAAGCACTTATCTAATATATTTGTAGCAAAGGTAAAATGAACCAACTCTTGGGTTGTATAAAACATATACCAAAATCATTTTTTACAGTGACGCATGGCAAAGCCGAAACAAAAGGTGCATCTTCAGGTCACCTTCCAGGAACATTCCAGTAATCCAGAAAACAAGGCTTTGTCAAAAAAGTGGACAGCAGTGTCCCCGGGCGGGTGAGAGCGCAGTGTTATTATGCAAATCTAAAGCAGGGCCCAAGGCTTACCGATGGAGGTTCACATGTTGATAGTAAAGTAACCAATGAAGTTAAGGTAGAAAATAATCATAATACAGTACGTGGAGTACAATGTGAGTTTTGGGACAGGGAGCTTAAAGATGGTAATGTCGTAGAATTTAAATAGATTGGCAATTTACTGCATTTTACAATAATAAGATAACAAAATGAGATGGATATGATATACATAGATAACTAGGAACCTTAGCGAAAACTTTTTACATAGAAGTAAAATATAGTACTAGAATTGCAATTTCATTCAAAGCTATTAAACAACTAGCGCGTATATTTATATAATACAGAGTCATAATATTATAGCTATAATTAATTGCTAATACACTACTGTAGTGATAATGATACATGTACTTTATCACAATCTACTACAAATATAAAAGTACATGATATCAAATACTAACAAAATCGTTGATACTTTTTTCCTATTTCTTCTTACTCTAAGACACATTAACTTCAAGATCCATGGAACCCAACCGCACATTCACGGAGGGCGGTGACGGAATGTCAAAAATTTTCGCTCCGAAATGTGACCACGGACTCGAACCCAAATTACGGAGTGATGGTCGCCTGGGGACAAATGGCATCGGTCGCTTTGAGTAACTTTTTTACTATGAATCATCGTGGATTGATATTATTTGCCTGTCTTTGCTGAGTCGGCTTGTAATTAATCGTTATCTCGTCGAGTATCGTTGTAATTTTAACGGAATGTAGCTGTGAGGAAATGTTGTGGTTGTAGCTGTATTCAGAATAGTTTTTGTGGATTAGATAAGATCGTTACTGGAAAAGTTTTTTGTTTTGCTGTTCAAACATTTAGCAACTGAATAAAAACGGATAGACTTCTTGTTGAGCGACCCATGTGGCAGAAACAGTTGACATAAATGCGTTACTTCGTCTCTAATAAAAATTTTAGCGGCCATTTTGTCAAAATGAGGTTGATAACTTGATAAGTTATACCTTATCAGCATCTTATTATACGTGTGCATGCTTAATCTTACACAATGACTATCCCGACTTAGAGTATACCTTCATAAACATGCAAATATTATGCCTGCCTGCCCTAGATTTCAAAAATTACATAAAATAATTGTATTTAGTATACACGAATAGATAAAACAAGAAAACTCAAGAACGGATACCATATTTAATATGTCATCGTAGTGCAACATGCGTTGAGACATAAAATCTATTTAACACTGTGTTACAAGCTCTTCCTATTCAAAGTCTTTCACCTCAAGCATTTTATAACCCTTGCATTAATTTTCTTCTTTCCCTACTACGCATTGTATCTAACACTGGCCCGTCGCGGTCGCGTTGTGTGACCGTTCCAGCGTCTGCGCATCTGAATTATTCATATCTGGACGTCCGTAATTAAATGTCTTGCGAGTAAAAACTACTGGCACCTTCCTGTTGGGATTGTAACATATGATTTGGATGAAGAAATGGAACGAATAATTCATGAGGCGCCAGAGAATTGAAGCGTTTATCGTGAGGGGTCGGTTTTATAAGCATGATTTGCTATTGTGGCTGTAAAAGGTACGCATGAAGAAGTGTTAGCACAAAACTTTTGCAGTGTCCATCTATATATATAAAAGAAGAAACTGACTGACTGACTGACTGACTGACTGACTGACTGACTGACATATCAACGCACAGCCCAAACCACTGGGCCTAGAGATTCCAAATTTGGCATGTAGGTTCCTTATAAGGTCTAGGGGTGCACTAAGAAAGGATTTTTCAAAATTCACTCCCTAAGGGGGTGAAACGGGGGTCCAAAGTTTGTATGGGGAAACAAGATTCGTTCGACTATTTTATTCGAAACTTCACAGAAGTACTCCTAATGATAAATGAGTAAACACGTGTTTCAGGTTTTTTAAGAATTCAACCCCTAAAAGGGGGAAAAGGGGTAACAAAGTCTGAAAATCAACATGGGTGTTGTTTCTATGGTTTATCGGGTCGCTGGTTATGAAAACAACAACGGTTTTAAAATTTGACGTGGCGGACGTAAAATACCATCTCCCTGAATGGGGTGTGATGGGGTTGAAATGTCTAATTAAACTAAATGACTGTTGATATATCAACGCACAGCCCAAACCACTGGACCTAGAGACTTGAAATTTTGCACATAGATACCTTATACAATGTAGGCATCCACTAAGGAAGGATTTTTGGGAATTCCCACGGGGACGGGAAAAAACGGGATTTATATATTCGATTCCGAGTGATCCTATCTCAGTAACTATAATAACTAGACTCTTCAAACTTGATACACAAGTAGGTATTACATTAGTTAAAACATTAATTTCAGGATTTTTCTAAATTCCCACGGGATAAGGAAAAAACGGGATTTATATATTCAGTTCCACGGGATCCTATGAACTATAATTACTAGACTCTTGAAATTTGGCATAGAAGTAGGTAATTATAATAGTAAAAAACCGTTTTAAGGATTTTTGGAAATTCCCACGGGGTAAGGAAAAAACGAGATTTTTCGTTTTACTGGTAGTAGAAAGCTAAAATTTGGCATCTAGGTTGCTTGGAAAGTATAGAGGATTGTGAGAGGACTTTCCAAAATTCCCACGGGAACAGGAAAAAACGGGATTTTTCGTTTTACTGGTCGTAGAAAGCTAAAATTCGGCATCTAGGTTGCTTGGAAAGTATAGAGGATTGTGAGAGGACTTTCCAAAATTCCCACGGGAACGGGAAAAAACGGGATTTTTCGTTTTACTGGTCGAAGAAAGCTGAAATTCGGCATCTAGGTTGCATGGAGAGTGTAGAGGAGGATTAAAAGAGGACTTTCCAAAATTCCCATGGGAACGAGAAAAAACGGGATTATTCGTTTTACTGGTCGTAGAAAGCTGAAATTCGGCATGTTGGTTGCTTGGGGAGTGTCGAGGAGGCGACTGAGAGAGGACTTTCCAAAATTCCCACGGGAACGGGTAAAAACGGGATTTTTCTTTTTACTGGTCGAAGAAAGCTAAAATTCGGCATTTAGGTTGCTTGGGGAGTGTAGAGGAGCATTGCCACTTTCAAAAATTCCCACGGGAACGGGAAAAAAACGGGAGTTTTCGTTTTACTGGTCGTAGAAAGCTGGAATTTGGTATGTAGATTGTTTAGGGAGTGTAGAGGAGTATTGAGAGAGGACTTTCCAAAATTCCCACGGGAACGGGAAAAAACGGGATTTTTCATTTTACTGGTCGTAGAAAGCTGGAATTCGGCATGTAGATTATTTGAGGAGTGTAGGGGAGCATTGAGAGAGGACTTTCCAAAATTCCCACGGGAACGGGAAAAACGGGATTTTTCGTTTTACTGGTCATAGAAAGCTGAAATTTGGCAAATGGGTTCCTTGGGGAGTGTAGGGGAGCATTAAGAAAGCATTTCCCGAAATTCTTACGGGAACGGGAAAAACGGGATTTTGCGTTTTATTGGTTGTAGAAAGTTAAAATTTCAAAATTCATAAATTTATACTGTAAGTAGGCCGCTAAGGGCTCTTTAACCGACTTCAAAAAAAGGAGGAGGTTATGCATTCCACTTTATGTATTTTTTTATGTAGGTATGTTCACCGATTTCTCGGTCAATTGTGGACCGATTTTAAAAAAAAATTTTTTTTCGAAAGAATACAATATACTCCTGAGATGCTCCCATTGTCACCAAATCAGGATCTGATGACGGAATCTCAGGGAAATCGAGGGCAAACCTCAAATTTTGTAGGCACGCATTACGTTTTTCGCTTACTTGCACGCTTTCTTGCACGCTTGCTTGCTTCCTTGCATGCGTGCTTGCTTGCATCTTGCTTGCATGCTTGCTTACATGCTTGCTTGCTTGCCTGTATGCTTGCTTGCTTGATATCTTGGTTCTTTGGAATACTCATGGTACACGCGAGCGAAGCCGCGGGCAAAAGCTAGTTCTCTATATAGGAACTTATATCCATCCAATAACCACAGTTTTATTGCAGTTTTCTCAATGAAACAGACAATCTATAAATTGAAATAGAAAATGTTTGACCACGTGTTGAACTGTACTAAACTGTATGTATGTAAACCCTTTATTGTACAAAAATAAAGAAAGAAAAAACACTATTTAAGAGATCTACTAGTCAACCTTTGACTGGATGGTAGGAACATTTGGTGTTTACATGTTAAACGATTGTCTATGTTTCCATTTATTCTTTAATACAGTAAAAATCTGATGCCGCGAGAGATCCAAATCGTTGTGATTAAAAGTTATATAATTATGTCAGTAAAAGCAATATTTCTGGTTAAAATGGTTGGTCAAATTGTGTTTAATGAATTACCTAGAGCTACACCACAACAACATTAAAATTTAATATATGCAAATTACATGGTTCGTCACAAGTATCAATCAAGTCTCTATCAACATTGCCACATGGCGTGTCACGACGGCGCTCAATATTCCATTTCCTTACAACCCACCATCCACTGCACTCAAGATTATCACAAAAACTATACTTGAACCATCTAATGAGTTTGCGTAATTAGTAGCTTTAGGTGGCTTTAGCAAGGGTGATCGTGAGCGTTCTAAATGTCAAGTACAGAGTACGTTTCCTATCTAATTAAAATGTTTTTTCATCTGTACCACTTTATTAATGATTAATTACGTTGTACTTGATTTAGGAGGATGTCTAAGACTCCGAGATCCGTGTTTGGGATCGTTAAAAATGTGTTCCTTGATGTCACTTTGTCGTTTAGTTTGTTTGAAATTAATCGACTGGTTTTTGTTTGGAATAATTATTAAGCATCCGGCCTGTGTGACTCCCAAAGCTGGGGACTTTAGTTCCCACGTAGGTCCATTGCGGATGGGAAACTTCACACACATCATTGAACTGCTTTGCAAGTGTGTGCAGGTTTCCTCAATAATGGAAAACTCTTTCAGCGAAAATTTCTTGATAAATTTCAAACGTAACACATAAATTCAGTAGTTCAAGTTCGAGCCCGGGCTATATGTAGGTCAAACCACTTGGCTACCACAGCTTTTTTTAATAATTATTTTTTATTTATTTCACAGGAAATACAAACTGAACGTGGATGCACCAGAGACCAGCGCTGAGAATCGAACGCAGGTCCTCAGCATTCCGTGCTGCGTGCTAAAGCCCTACACCACCACTGGTCAGGAGGTTCGACACAGATTTTTCCTATGCATCGCACATCTCAGCTTGCTTTTTTTTTAGTCACTTAAGCAGTGACACTAGCGACATCTATGTTAGCTCTCATCGAGAGACGTCAACACTCCTTCGGAACTAACCACTCGCCCGGACCAAGAGATGTCGCTTTTTAAGCAATCTAATCAAGATTGGTTTTCTGGAGTCTTTTTTTTGTATTTTTTATTTTTTGTAGCACGCAGCACGGAATGCTGAGGACCTGGGTTCGATTCCCAGCGCTGGTCTCTTTTTCTGAGTTTTTCTGTGCATCAAGTTTCAGTTTCTATTTCGTGTGAAATATATGGATTTCACGGGATGACCGTAAAAGTAACAAATTTGGAGTTGAAAAAATAAAAAAAATACAAAAAAAGACTCCAAAAAACCAATCTTAATTTTTATTTGTTTCAAACAATATTTACATAGAACGGAGCACATCACACATCATATTCTGTACTAATATTATATAAATGTACCGGTTTTGGTATTGTGGTGGTGGTGGTTCAAGATGCTGGAAAGGACATACTTATAAGATTTTTTTTTTACATAGGATTTAGATATAAGATTGTTTTTAACCCGGAAAATTTGCGCGATTCCCGCGGAATGTCGGTTAGTAAATTATTTGTAGATAAAGCCGCGTGCAATAGCTAGTCTCCAAATAAATTTTAAATGACTTCGAGCATCAAAATTGGCCACAGCAAAGTTAAAAGTAATTTCGGAATTAAATAAAAATTTAAACAGACCCTTTTCATTTCGTCATTTCGTTTATTCTTTAATTGCTTAAGTGGCCTATAAATAAAACCTTTTAAAAATGCTCGAATTGAGGGCTTGTGATAATCACTGACCACGCAGTAGACATCTGAGAAACTGTATCAAATCAGAAACATTTGAAAGCTGCGAGACTTGTAATTATGAAATCCTGGATTACCAGCATCAGGCTGTAATCTTTTGCAATTTCCTTTTAATCTCCTAACTTGGCACACCATCTTTAAAAGACCTATCAGAACTTGAAGGTTTTCTAATTAATGTAAGGATCTTGAGAGGTCTAATGGTGCTGGTTCAGTAAAACACCCCGAGACATTTGGACTTATGTGGTAATGTTAGGCTAGTGAAATTTGATAATTCGCGGTTAGGAAAACGATCGTTTAAATAATGGGACGCATTGTTGTTAAATTATGATGGTTATGGAAAACTTTAGAGTCGGCAATCACTTTAGTACTATTCTCAGTAAACTAAAGTTAGGCTCTACGAAATGAAAAAAGTGAAATAATAATAAATGTTTATGTCAATATTAATGTTCAACAGTTTGCCCTGATAATGACCTGTAAATTTTAAATACCAACGTCATACCTACTTAGTCAAATTGTCACTACAAAAGTAGGTATTATTATCATTTACTTATGTAATAAATAACTAAGCTATACTAACAAAATATAATTTTAGTACGAGCACGTAATGGTGTCAGTAAAATAAAGATATAGACAATTAATTTATAATATACATAAATGTTAGCTTTTTTATGTAAAAAAATTTGCTTGCAAATTTTCAAAGAAACCATTAAGTCGCCTTGCAGCAAAACAAAAACTTTAAGTTCAGTTTAATGCTATCAAAATACATGAAACTGTCAAACATAAACCAGGTTTGTACTTGACTAAATGTAATTTTTAGCTGCATGTGGCCCACATAATAATCTTCTTTACATTTCATTTGGTCCTTAAAATCGCAGTTTTGATTCATTTACGAAATGTGTTGCCTATTAAATTTTAACAACATTATGGCGACTCCACTCCAGTATACAAGACATCCATTTATCACCACCCGTCAAAATCTAATTGTCCCCTTGTAACCGCATTGTGACCGTAATTACGCCCTTATTTTTTACAAGAATCAAAACGATTTATTTAAAAGACGTAATTTTGATAAAATTTGAAATATTTTAACTTGCCTCTGGGCGCTTGTTTAGAAAAGATTAGCTTAATGTTTTGTGGGATTTTTTTCAATTTTTCTATGTCTACGGAAGCAATCATTGCCCACAAACGTTTATCTGCAAATAAAATGTGTCTTAAAAACAGAACAGAATCGCTTGAAACAATAACATCTATTTTATCTAGCATGTTAAAATTCTGTTCATTTAATATTATTGTTCGTTTTTGTCTATCACTTTGATATTTTCCGTTTCTAAACAAAGGCATCACATGGTTCGGCGAAGAAATTTATGGTTAAATATCAGCATCACGAACAAAAATATTAAAACCATTAAGTCTCATTTACAGATCAAAGTGACACTAGCCTTTATTGTTTTTTTTAACACTGAATTGTCATAAATTGTTAAAACTCTTTCTGAATTTCCCTTTCCTTCCCTTCAAATGTTGTCAGGTTTCAATCAGTTGCATGCCAAGAACATGGTCATACCATTTTACGATTGCCTTTATACCACCAAAATTTTAATTGAATTGTTAACATTTTCAATTCCCATGATTGCCAGGATAGTTATTTAAAACACCGAGGCACGGTAATTTTCTACGAATAAACGGAAAATTCTTTTATTACGCTTGTTATATGTATATTCGAATAAGTATTTTTTGTCTTTCGCTACTTTCTTTGGGTTGTCGCATTAAATTATCGTATTCTTTTTTTAAATTTTAAAAATATTCTAGTTTTTTTATTATTGGATCTTATTCTTTTTTTTTAATTTTAAAAATCTTCTAGTTTTTTTTATTATTGGTTGATATTTCTCTAGATAGATCTCTGATAATTTGAATGTCAACGTACGGTCAGCTGCAGAAAAAAGGTACCCCCTTGGTATGGTTGCCGTTGTTAGAGAGGGGTACTTTTCCTTTGCAGCTGACTGTACATGCTTTAGTCTGTGTTCAGAAAAAGAAATTAAATCACGTACGATGGTGACCCCTTTTCATTGCAAATGTCATGTTGATATTTCATACATCAGCTAAAGAAATCATCGTGAAATTGGTTGTAAAAAGGTTTCATCCAGGTACGCGATTCAGTTTCCTTGACTGTACACTTTTTAGCACTAAAGTACTGTAGTAAGCATAAAATAGCTTAGTTTGCAGTAGGGGTGTCCAAAAAAACCCCAAATCATTACTTGATCACTTAACATGCGGAGAAAATGGTAGCCATTTAATGTAATTATATGGTTTTTGGTTATTTCTAGCGGAATAGGCGTTTCTAATAATCTTATGTATTGAGGGGGTTGGACCGGCAGCTAGGGAGGAGTTCGGGTCGATTACTTAACAGGTAAAGACTATCCAAATGCAGTTAGGGTAGTGCACTGTGATTATGATGAACAAAAAATAGATCTACCCTGGTAACATCGATGGTAAAATTTTATGCGTACCTACATATCAAGATATTAGTCAGTGTCTGGCGAATGTAAAATAGCAAATTGTCACAAAGCCAAATGAATGTTGGATTAATTTAAAAACAGACGTTTATGAATTTAAGGACAAAAATCATGATAGAAATGATGATTTTAAATTTTAAGTTTGATTATAAAGGACGCATGTTATATTATATTTACCGAATTTTTTGATTCGTCCACAAAATTTAAATTAAAAAAAATATGATGGTCCACTTTTTGAAGCAAAATATTTAATGCTTTTGATGGCGTGGAAGTCAAAAGTGTTCAAGATAAGTGAAGAATTTGTCATCTGCTTTATAAAAGTTAAGATGTCAAAAAAAAAGTTAAGGTGTAAGAAGCAAACAGATCCGAATCAGAAGGCCTAAACATAACTCAAATACTTGTAAAATACACGTAGAGCGTTTCATCATCAGTCTTTAAACTTGATTTGACATATTGTTATGCGTTAAATTACCACTAGATGTGTATAAGTGTAAGTAGTTTCTTTCTCTCTCGATTGTTACTTACTAAAAAAAAAAATACTACATAAAATTAGTGCCAAATATATTCTCAAATTTATAATAACTTCTAACTGAAAAACATTTACACAACAAAGATCAACACTCTTAACTCACGTTTCTTAATTAAATAACGTTACGATTTCCCCGATGCTCCCGGTCCATTGTCGTGGTTCCTTTAATCCCGGTACAAAAACTGATTAGACCCATTGGCATAGTGCGTGGAGCTATCAATCACCCCATAGGTATAATTATGGGGGATTATGGGTTCCGTCCCAGGCAATCATTTCGGCTCTTTAGACGACGATTCGAAATTAAAGAGTTTTTAATCATTTTTTTGCTTTTTATGACCAATTTGTAAAGAATGTCTCTGGTTTTTTAGACCTTACCAATTATTAAAAAACTAATTTCAAATTAATAACAAAACAAACTGTTTATATTAATGAATTTGTTATATTCGGGTCACTTTTTAATATATTTTTTTATGCTTTTATCATTAAAGGGACTTTATAATACGTCAAAGATTCACAAGAATTTATAAAACAAAAGTACATCGATGCCAAATGTTTCTTATTTTCAGTGTTTGCCGCCAAAAAGTTAAACTTTTTAAAACGATTAACGCAGCCTGTTATTTTCGGCCAGTGCCTACTTGACGGGTCTCTGTTAATTAAACATAATGCCTCTACGCATCCTTCTACTCCACCTTTTACTAAATCTGTTACATTTTTAAACTACGAAATACGCACCAAACATATGAGAGTCGTCTCTAAAACTAGGACCGTAAGGGTGTTTACACCGCATAAAAAAACTAAAACATGCTATTACGCGTTTATTAATAGGGCGTAAACTCTGCGATTAGGCTTGATACGGATTCTGGGTTATTCTTAATCATTTATGTTTGGACTTTCACTGGTGTTTATGCTTTTAAGTATAGGCTACCTTTTGAAAATTTCCAGAATTCTAACCAGGGAACAGTTTGAGAACAGGGAAACCAATAAAATTGTTTGGTAGGCCATAGACAAACTACTGGGCTAACACGCATAGTTATGTTATTCGCTGATAATATATTATTTTATCTTCCTATACCTAGATGAAAGATTTTTTTAAATCTGTTTAGTAATAATTTTAGTTTATCTATCTTAATATATAAAAGAAGAAACTGACTGACTGACTGACTGACTGACATATCAACGCACAGCCCAAACCACTGGGCCTAGAGATTCCAAATTTGGCATGTAGGTTCCTTATAAGGTCTGGGGGTGCACTAAGAAAGGATTTTTCAAAATTCACTCCCTAAGAGGGTGAAAAGGGGTTTCAAAGTTTGTATGGGGAAACCAGATTACTTAGACTATTTAATTCGAAACTTCACAGAAGTACTTCTGATGATAAATGAGTAAACACGTGTTTCAGGATTTTTGAGAATTCAACCCCAAAAAGGGGGGAAAGGGGTAACAAAGTCTGAAAATCAACATGGGTGTTGTTTCTATGGTTTATCGGGTTGCTGGTTATGAAAACACAAACGGTTTTAAAATCCGACGTGGCGTACGTAAAATACCATCTCCCTGGATGGGGTGCGATGGGGTTGAAATGTCTAAATATCAATATGGGTGTCGTTTTTAAGGTTTTACCCAAACTACTGGACCTAGAGACTTGAAATTTTGCACATAGATACCTTACACAATGTAGGCATCCACTAAGGAAGGATTTTCGGGAATTCCCACGGACACGGGAAAAAACGGGATTTATATATTCGATTTCGAGTGACCCTATTTCAGTAACTATAATAACTAGACTCTTCAAATTTGATACACAAGTAGGTATTACATTAGTTAAAACATTAATTTCAGGAGTTTTCAAAATTCCCACGGGAAAAGGAATAAACGGGATTTATATATTCAGTTCGACGGAATCTATGAACTATAATTACTAGACTCTTTAAATTTGGCATAGAAGTAGGTAATTATAATAGTAAAAAACGGTGTTAAGGATTTTTGGAAATTCCCACGGAATAAGGAAAACGGGATTTTTCGTTTTACTGGTCGTAGAAAGCTGAAATTCGGCATGTAGGTTGCTTGAGAAATGTAGAGGAGCATTGAGAGAGGACTTTCCGAAATTCCCACGGGAACGAGAAAAAACGGGATTTATATATTCAGTTCAACGGAATCCTATGAACTATAATTACTAGATTCTTCAAATTTGTCATAGAAGTACCTAGGTTATTATAGTAGTAAAAAACAGTTTTAAGGATTTTCGGAAATTCCCACGGGATAAGGAAATAACGGGATTTTTCGTTTTACTGGTCGTAGAAAGCTGAAGTTCGGCATGTAGGTTGCTTGGGGAGTGTAGAGGAGCATTGAGACAGGACTTTCTAGAATTCCCACGGGAACGGGAAAAAACGGGATTTTTCGTTTTACTGGTTGTAGAAAACTGAAATTTGGCAAGTGGGTTCCTTGGGGAGTGTAGGGGAGCATTAATAAAGCATTTCCCGAAATACTCACGGAAACGGGAAAAAACGGGATTTTGCGTTTTACTGGTTGAAGAAAGGTAAAATTACAAAATTCATAAGTTTATACTGTAATTAGGCCATAAAGGGCTCTTTTACCGACTTCAAAAAAAGAAGGAGGTTATGCATTCCACTGTATGTATTTTTTTATGTAGGTATGTTCACCGATTTTTTGGTCAATTTTATGGACCGATTTTTAAAATTCTTTTTTTATTCGAAAGAATATAATTTATACTCCTGAGATGGTCCCATTGTCACCAAATCAGGATCTGATGACGGGATTTAAGGGAAATCGAGGGCAACTTTCAAATTTTGCAGGCACGCATTACGTTTTTCATATATTTTCTCAAGCTATTTAAGTGTTTGCATCTGGTAGACATCATCTCATGTTGATGAGCTGATGATGGAAGGTAAAACTCCTTAACGGTTAGGAGTTGAGGATATTGTTTCAGATATTATATAGGTACGTATAGACCGATAGTTGTATTTTTTCAGGTTATCCAGGTGAGCTGAAGATGGATAGTTAAACAGAACTCCTTAACGGTTAGGAGTTATAGGAAGTTTCTTTGAATATCATATGTATTCTTTCTGGTTATTCAGATTTTTAGTGCTCGCTTCCGAATTAGTGAAACACATTGTATATAAAGAAATACTGTAAAGGACCGTATCTACCTGAAGTTTAGTCGTGCTTGCTTGCACGCTTGCTTGCACGCTTACTTGCAAGCTTTCTTGCACGCTTGCTTGCTTGCCTGTATGCTTGCTTGGTTGATATCTTGGTTCATTGGAATACTCATGGTAACACGCGAGCGAAGCCGCGGGCAAAAGTTAGTTACTAACAAACAAACACGCGCTCGAATATGACATTAGTGATTGAGATAACACGACTTGTTTTATTATTTAAGAACATGGAAAGCTCATAGGTTTAGTTTTTTTCAATAACTTTCAACGAAAATTAAAAATTTAAAGAAAATATTCCCTACTACCCGCTTACCCGTCCATATACTTAATAATTATCATTCTACTAAAACGAGCTCTATTATTAAACTCCGAAAACAAGCCGCATTGAAATGACTCAAGCTGTCAATGAACATCATAAAAAGCTCAAAATAATGATGACAAAACACAAACGACACCCGTAGCTATAAACGAAAGCTTTCATACCCCAACCAAAATAGAAGGCAAATTGACAGATGACAAATAAGAACGTTAACACTACGGTCACGGCATGCACCTAGCCAAAATAACAAGAGCTCCTACTATTAGAGATGACGAAGTAGACGTTGGTGAGCTAAAGGTCGACGATTCCTGGTTGGTGGTAGTAAATATTTCAACTAAGGCTAAATGTGATAAAATACATCAAGACATTGTCGTTATAGCAAGATAGATGGCACCGTAACACATTCCTTTAACGAGATTAGAACAGAATGTTTTGTACTCAACACATTGTCTGATTGGGCGGTGTGTATTAGCTTCTATTGAGTCAGTAGGAGACGAAACGCATAAATCAAATCATTTAAACAGCTTTCTAACAGTTAAAAATGCATTACTTTTGATATTCATGATTTCTCTGATAGAAGTAGTTTGAAGAAATGCTACACATAATATTTAAATCATTCTACTTGAATATGTAGTAAGACTAAAAAAGAAATTTATAAAAATAACAAACAAACTTTGTATTTTAAACAGTTTCAATTCTATCTGTATCTACTCAACGTGTATGAAGCTAACGTAGCTAAATAAATAAAATTCAATGAGTTGTTTACAAACTACTAATGACAAAATAATAACGAAACATAAAAAGATAGTAATTGTAGGAAGGTGTTATATCCAAAACAACTAATTAACTTTCATTATATTTTTTTTAAAGTAAGACAAGTTCTTTCACCTTCTCATACAACAACGCCTTCTTTTTTAAATGATCTAAGTGTTTTATCATCAGCCTTAGTTTTCAGAACTCAGTAATAAAAAGGTTCTAAGAATAATGATGCACTCCTTCACTTTGGGCACAATTTTATTACGCTGGAGAATACGACAAAATTTTCAAGGCACTTTTCATTCCCAAAAGAAGTCTTCGTGCTTAAAAATTACCCCGCGCTACCAAAAAGCAACAGCAGAATGTGGGCAGCAATAATTGAGACAAAGGGCAAAGAGGTCGACCCTTCTGGAGTGCATGGGAGTGGCGGACTTAAATTTTGGCATTGACAGCCGAAACTGCCCCGAGGGACCGAGACGTGCTTTTAGTGCCTTTATTCGTTATGGTTAATGCGGGAACTAGTTTACGAGCATTAGTGTTATTTGCGACCTCCGCGAGAGCGATATACGGTTAACCGCGCACGCAGGTACGATCAAATTGGCTCATGTTATTTATTTGATGGCAAGTGTTGCCAGTTTTTATGGCACGACGCTGGTTAAGTGTAATAAGTAGTTAGCTACATGAGTTTTAATTGTGGAGTTACGATTATACTTCAATCAGGTAACAAGTGTTAAAGTTTATTGGCATGCCTAATACCAGTAATTAAGTTAAAGCTTCCTAGACTTTGGTTTAAGTACGTGTGCTTAATCACTCAATTTGAATTAAAGTATTATTCATCGACTGTCTATCTGTAGACAACGTTGTACCAAATATTACGTTATAAATAATTGTTATGAGACGTGTCACTTTTTAAATCAAATCTCGAAATACTTGACAGCAGTTGATCTTGATAAATGTAGGAGGCAAACTGTTTGATATAATCCATCTCTATTACAAATGTCCACAGACCACTTATCCTAACCTGACTTTTTATCCATTGTCATTTAAATCGACAATTCTGTAAACATTATCATGTCCATTCAAACGTTACATTTACACCTCACCAAAATCTGTGACGTTTTCTGAATTAGTTTTATGAAGTCTAATAACACTATTGTGTTGACGAATAAATCGTCCAATCAGTACTGTCAAAATGTCTATGTTGGATACGTCAAGTTGGAAATGGGTGAGGCGATCAATCACGGTGGATGGAATTAACTGCATTGTTCCTTCGTGGACGCTCCTATAGGTTCGGATGTTTTGACTACGTATGACTTATGTCGGTGTCAGCCGTTAATGACTGATTATTAGACATTTTCTTGCGACTCAGGAATGCCATTGAAGGGTAGAGGTTGCTCAAGTTACAACATCATCATCTTCAGTTTATGTACGCCCCAATGCTGGGCACAGGCATTTTCTTCTATTAAGGTAGTCACCTGAAGCAATTCAACCGCCGTATCACGTGAGTTATGAAAATCTACGGATAATGCCCACAAACTAAAACCAATTGCAATTCTGGAACCGCACACTTCACCACGCGTGGTGGTCATTGTAATTTTTAGTTGACGGAAATATTATTAGTCGATTTTTGTAACGTCCAGTTTAGACTTGCAAGATAAAACGTGCAAGTTGCATTGCGATACGGCGTTCGATTGACCACTCCAAACACTTCCGCTCCCCAGCCTCGCAATGTAAAGCAACTTGCACGTTTTTTTTGCAGGTCTAAACTCGGCTTGACACACGGGGCACGGCGGTTGAATTTGAAACGCTACAAAGCTCCACCCATTAGGAGGGCTTGAGCTGTAGTTAACTCACTGGTCCTGCTTGAGAACTTCACACATACCATTGAATTGCTCCGCAGTGTGTAAACACGTTTTTTAAGTAATGTTAAATTTCATGTGTAATTTTGCGCATAAATTCCGAAGAGCTCCAATAGTCATGTTTTTAACGTGATTAATAAAACCTTTAAAGTAATAGAAGTAACCAGAGGTCAACCATATTTTGAAATTGGGAAAAATTGTGATCGGATTTTTTCCTCGAGTAAATGCTACAAAATTAAATGAAACTGAAGCGTATACTAATGCAACGATAACAATACTAAGCATCAAAATTAAAAGCAAACCAAGAAACACAATTACACCCTCATTTTGTATACGTACATGCAAGAACATGTTTCATTAAAGCTAATAAATGGTCACCAACAGGTCATCATTCACGGGCCCTCTAACGAGCATCACGTCACGCAACGGTTGTACCTGACCTTAGGTGACCTTTGACATCTACTATGTATGTGATAGGCGGAATTATGTCTATTAAACATGAATTTGGCGTGCACTTTAAGTATGATTCTATTTGGATACCAATATGCGTTGTTTCGATATTTTTAATAGTTTCGAATTTTTTGAACCATTCGAAAGCTTTGATCGTTTGATTTGAATAAAATCCTGGTTCATCAGCAATCAGGTCAAACGCTTACTCTCACAATATAGTAAGTTCTGTAGATAGTCTAACACGTTGAGTGCGGTACAAGTCATTTTTGACTTGCATTAGACTTTTGTTTGGTGCGGCGTTGAAAATAGGCGATCTCTGTCTGGTGCGGCGGTGATTTGACATTGAAATCCCTTGATTCAGAAAGAGACAAGTATACATTTAGGTTTGTTACTTCAAATTATATCCAATAGGTAGGTTCAAAGTATACAAGACAAATTCGACTTGTACCGCACCAGACGATAAAAAATTGTAATTGGTGCGGTACCAGCCAAAACTGTCTTGTAAAGTACCGCCTTGTATCGCACCATGGGAACTGGCCAGTGCAGGCTAGTGTTGTGATTAATAACGACTTTTTTGTACGTAGTTTCGTTCTCAATGAATGCACCGAGAAACAGGCCGTAGAAAACATTATTAAAAGTGTTTGAACTCACAGAAAAAAGTGACCAAAGTAGCTTTGCGAAAACTACAATACGATAATGATGGATTTATTGCCGCAAAAAAGGAAGTCAACAAGTTTCAAAAAGGTACCAGAATTAAAATGTGCGTTGACTGTTATAAAAAAAAATAAGAAAAACAATAACGCTACAACAAATCGTATTTGAACATTTAGTTTTGTAATTTTTATTAAATAATTGTGAACATCGATAGCGATATTTTGTTTCATTGTATTTCCCTTCTCTATAAAATTATCGACATAACAAACCTTGCCCTACCCCCGTGATGCGGTACAAGTCGAATTCGTCTTGTTATTTAAATGTCTTATAACTTCCAAATTAAAGTCTGTATTCCGTGGCGACAGCAAACTTATCTAATTAAACATGTCAACTTGCTATTGCAATCATAAAATTATATTTTTTTTATAAAAAACAAAGAAATATTGGGAAAAACTTAATCTTCTGCTTACAAGTCACTATTGTCTTGTACCGCACTATTAGAAAAAATGTTACAAGTCAAAAATGGTATGTGTAGCACTGAACGTCAGTTGTAGTAAAAAAGTCCCGCATTCAACGTGCTAAACTATGTAATATCAAAAATAAATGAATTTACCTACTTCCATTTTTGTTGGTCATATATATACGATGTATACCAAAAACTTCGCCTTTATAGTTTTTCCTTTTGTCGTTTATTTTTTTGTATTGGTTTTGCATCTTATGTACAGTAAAATCTTTCATCATCATCATCATCATCAGTCTATGTTCGTCCACTGCTGGACATAGGCCTCTCCCATGGCACGCCACTGAGCACGATCCTCGGCCACTCTCATCCAGCTCTTGTCAGCCGCCTTGCGAAGATCATCGCATACATACATAAGCCAACCCACCCCTTACCGTTATATTTTTACAAATTATAGCATCCAAAAAACCATGTACCTTAGCGTAATACAGACAAACGTGTGTTTTTTCGTACAACTCTCTGTAAATTGAAGCTACTTTGAAAACATCTGACTTTTTTTACTTAAAACAACTTTTTAGCCCATATATCCTTTTCTGCATCCACGGAGAATTTTTTTTCTGAAAATGTATGAATAATACAATACAAAACCCGCATTCCGAAGTATATGAACGTCAACAGGAATTACGGGGATGTCGGGCGCTAAGCAATATTGACAGCCTCATTATGTCTTTGCTGGGGTGTCTCTCAAACTTATTGTACAGACTATAGAGCTTTGTTTCTAAAGGTTCATTGTTGTCTAGTTTGATGGAGTTATTAATTGAGGATTGAGAGGTCGTTGCGATCTTGAAATGAAAGTAAATAATTAAACGCTCTTCAATTTGTCTGTCCCGAGTAAAGGTCTGGGGGTTTACTACGAAATTCGAAGTTCGAAGTTCAGATCGTGCGGTCCCTCTCACTCTCGTAATAAATATCATGATGCGCGGAACGGCATGAAACGAAGTTCGAATTTCGCGCTTCGTAGTATAGGGCCTGTTTCAATGTGCCTTTTTATTGAGGAGTTTCAAATCTACCAATTGCTTTAATTGAAATCCAGATCTAGCTCTCTGTTTTTGTAATGTGATTTATCTAAAAATTACTTTTGTCATAAAATTATTTTAATTTTATACCTACAAGCACACATCATCTACATCGTAGAACTGATGGCCGACGGGGCAAAAAGGTTCTCGAATGGCTTCCACGGACCGGAAAACGCAGTGTGGGTAGACCTCCAACAAGATGGAGCGACGACCTGGTTAAGGTTGCGGGATCGCGTTGGATGCGTATGGCACGGGACCGATTTGTTTGGTGAGCCTTGGGGGAGGCCTATGTTCAGCAGTGGACGTCTTTCGGTTGAAATGATGATGATGATACCTACAAGTAGCACAAAAAGCCGTAGTAGCCACTAGGCCAAACCACTAGGTTTGACCTATGGCTTCTCAAGCAGAAGGTCGTGGGTTGGAACCCGGGCTGGTACTTCTAAGTTTTCGTAAATTTGCGAAATCACATTTAGATATTTACCATGAGCTTTAAAGTTTACAACACACACATAAGAAGAAATTCAATTGTGTGTATGAAGTTCCCGATCCGCACTAGGCCCGCGTAGGAACTACTCTGAAAGGAGGCCTGTGCTATGCAGTGGGACGTATAGGCTGCGATGATGATGATGATACCTACAATATGTTTTAAAATTATTCCAGAGGATTCAGCAGGCGTTTGGTGTAGTTGGAGTGAACACTCTTGTACATACAAATTATAACATTAAAATACAGTTATAAGTTGTAAATTGTATGGAAGTAAATAAAATAAATATAGGAATAATCGCCTTTGACCGAAATCGGGAGCAGCGGTTGACCCTATCAAACCTAATGAAAAGTGCAGTTGACGAGCAAGATGTATACTTATTATTGGTTTAGTATCAGCCTATTCATTGCTAGCCTTGAAGAGCTTAAGATTCAGTAACATATATTGACGTGACAACGTCTAATAAATCGATGAACGCCGGCTGCATACACGAAAAAGGATGACGCAATGTAACGTACGTAACGTTACCTACATGTACCTACAGAGCAGCGAACGCCAGTGTGGCGTCTCGGAACCACGTAAAAAGAAGTTTGAAACAATTGACTGTATAGGAGGAAAACTGGCTAGGTTTAGAAACGACCTAAGCAACTGGACTTAAGAGGATGGGCTTACGGTTTATACTGTCTTTAGCATTCTAGATTAATCACAAAGCACTCACCTTGCCTTTCCTTGCGATAGCGAACCCAGTAAAGTTTTCTGCTGTCCAGGCTCAGGTCAGAATCTGTCTTAAAAAGTCACACGTACGCGCGCATCACATTGAATAATAATTTGTAGCACATAACTGGTCTTCTCTTGATATAGTAGGTTTAATAATTAACTAATTATAAAATGTTGAAATCAAATGTGCCTTTCTTTGGCGAGTTCAAATTGACACTAATTGCGCGCGCAGACCACAGCCAATAACTCCGTAGGCCGCGTTTCGTTTCAGCCAGACTTAGCGCAGCGCTTTTGCAAATTAAAACTAAAATGAAAAAGGCAGTATATCGAACAGCCAGCATGTATTTTATGGGGGGGGGGGGGGGGCTTTAAAGGGGCATGAAAATTTCATTGATCTTGCCGTAGGACGCACCGTTTTCAAGATATTTAACAAAACACCGGTTCTCGTCCGATCACCGAGGTTAAGCAACGTCGGCCGCGGTCAGTACTTGGTTGGGTGACCGCCTGGTTTCGTTTTTGTATTTTGAATGTTTTGTTATGACGTTGTCACGTTAACCTATCGTCCGTAAACCGACTATACAGACAACCGGTTTTTTTATTTTACAACATACTAATGACGTTCCTACTCGTGGAATTGCCACTGAAATTGGTCAGCTTCAGAAGTCCTAGCAATAAAATGGACTAAATTGCCGCCGAGGTTATTAACACCCGATCTGTTTAGTTGTACTCATCAGCCGCTATCTGGGACTCTCCTCTTTTGATTTACGCCACCAATTTAGCCCCCAAAGCGGGGGTACAGCGGACACATGCCAGTAGGTCCGCAAGATTCATAAAAATTAAGCCTTAATAAGGCCCCATTTGTTGGAACATACTAGCACAAAATCGAAAGCAGCTATCGAGTACATACCTGACAAAGGATATTTTTAAAGCTAGTAGTATTTTCAATTACTACAATGTATATTGTAACTTATTACTAAAACAATAAGGTTGAATTTTAAAGTCAATGCATGTGGTCGCTAAATCGCCTCTACCTTATTAAAGGTTAAGGTTGCCATAGGATCATTTATTCATTCAGATGTATAGTCAACGGCGATTTTGAAGTAAATTCTGACATACTGCACACTAGGTACCTATAAAGTTTCTGAATATTGACAATATTTTGTGTGACCTATACGATAGCAGCCGTTATCTGTAGGTAGTGCTTAATGTGAATAGACGTTAATGGCATGCAATTAATATTTCAGATGCATTGTTAAGTCTTCAAAGTACGATCTTTGTTGAGGCGTGACGAGAATTTTTTCTCACATTTTAGTTTTTATGCGAATGAAAGACAATTCTTATTCGTATGATGCTAAGTCTAGTTTGATCAAAATTATTCTGATTTGTCCCTCCATTATTACTTGACGACCAGATGGCCTAGTGGTTAGAGAAACTGACTACGAAGCTTGCTCCCGAGTTCGATTCCCGTGTCGGGCAGATATTTATATGAAAAATTCGAATGTTTGTTCTCGGGTCTTGGGTGTTTAATATGTACCTATTTAAGTATGTATGTTTATCCGTAACACAGGCTTTGCTTAGCTTACTTTGGGACTAGATCAATTGGTGTGAATTATCCTGTGATATTTATTTATTTATTGCACAAAGATACCTATAGTTTGAGCAGAACGTTTCTAAACGGGCCAATATTGACCCCTCCGCTCCTCTTTTACGGACACTCCTACTGTATTTGTGTCTATTACCCCCACTAACTCAAAGAAGTGGACAGTAGACTTATCTGATCAAATATGTCATAAATAATACCCGCTCTATGTTTATCACGACCGCGAAATATTACGGAAGAACGATTTATGGAGAAAAATTGTGCCTCTAGGTAAACCGTATATTGGGTAGCGCTAGAAAAATATCTGTTATTAAATGTGATATTTACTGATTTTTAGTTACGCCTAGAGGTTTGTCTGGAGGTGTGGACACACATAATAATATGTGACTAGAAAGTTAAATGTTATAAACTAGATTTTATTGACGGCTTCAGTCTCGGAATTTCGAAAATTTTAGGTTGAAATTATTTTACTGTATTCTCGTAGGAGTTTAGAAAAAGTAATGGTTCCTTAAAATCCTATCGTATTATATTATCTAGCTTGAATGAAGCTTAGGCCACTTGTCTCGTGCAAAATTTATGTCTCGTAGCTTAACGGTTAAGATTTTGCTAGCTATCTCGAAACATACTAATTAATCTAAATCTGTCCACTCATCTATACTAATATTATAAAGAGGAAAGATTTGATTGTTTGTTTGTTTGTTTGTTTGCATTGAATAGGCTCCGAAACTACTGGACCTATTTCAAAAATTATTTTGCCGTTAGAAAGCTACATTATCACTGAGTGACATAGGCTACTTTTTACCGCGGGAAAATACCTTTTCCTACGGGAAAATTAATTTATCGCGGGCGAAGCTGCGGACGGAAGGCTAGTGTATCATAAAAGAATAACAAACAGACACGCATAAACTCACAATCTTTCTTATCAGAATGTATACATGTATAAGAAACGATTGTACATACCGATCTATGTATATCTATCTACAAAAATTCGCAGTGATGTCGTTTTGCCTTACAAGGAAAACTATCATGACGTTTAATGTGAAAACGTCCAACAGTAAATCAGGACTCAAATAGTTCGACTGTAAATTCGATGATTAGGAGGCAAATTGAAAAATGTCACGTACAACCTTTACCATTGCTTGTCCTAAGATTCTTAGCATCATATAAATATTGTGCAAGTATAAGACAGTCATATATTATACGACAATGGTGCGATTAACATAAAGTGGCTGCGACACGAGGTTCCCAAAGGGACGCTCTGTTGCCCGAGACATTTCACTGTACGTTTTTACGCGCTCCTTGCGCCCGGTAGCATTTGGTAGGAAGTTAGTTAAACGGGAGTTAATTTAATATTTAGTAACTATGATAATAATAAGTTTAGCTTTGTTTATTTGTTTGTTTTTATTTGGGGAATCACCTCTGAAACTACTTATGTCACTAAAAGAAAGCCTTCTGATTAACATAGGCTAGTTTTTATCTCGATAAAGTGCAAAATTTTTACAAGACTCGGACAAAGTTGCTGGCAACAGCTAGTAATGAAATAAAAGAATACACAAAAGGCACGAGAATTTATCCATAGTATTATAATAAATCATGGAACTTTACTAATTATATCTAAACACTAAAAATTAGAGTCCACATTAATAGTGTAGGTACCCGTTACTTTTGCTCGTCAGTGTGTGTATAGGTATAATTTGCTTATGAGATATACTACCACTATGCAACCACCATGTTTGCATGTATTATAGCACCATGACAAAATCCGTTGAACACGGTGTAGTTCATCTGGTCTAAGTATTAATAAATTCAAACAAATAATTTTACTAAAAAAAATTTAAAAAGATCCGGTACAATACTTGAGCTGTTTTCCGCTCAATTTTCTGTAAAAATATCGAAAAGTTAAACTAAGGGGCTGTTTCACCACCTTATTGTCAAACTACTGGTTACGTAACCAATGAATACACTAAATACTGCACTAATCTGTCGGCCAATTTTTTTTCAGTTTCACCACTCCGGTCCTGTGCAAACTAAGTACCACTTAACTAATCGTCGGTTTAACAAAAAGTCGGAATAGCAACGTCCCATTTCACGACCACGGGTTCCTGTTCGCATATTTTCGTTCAAAGAGTCGCTCATTATTAAAGCAAAATAAATCGTAAACTATGTAATTTTTTAACACATCTATTTTTTTGCATAAACAAATGTGTAACATTATAATTAATCCAAAAACGGTATTTATTTACGATACTTTGGTTAACAATAACAAAGAAAAATAAAATCACGTAAAACGAATCGAAAAGTGGCGCCAAACCCTTTGACAGATTAACTTTTTTTTTTAATGGCGATGTACAAGTTCAGGTAGAACAAACGATTGTGCCACTGAAAAAGTCTGTAATTAAAAAATATTACGAATTTTTGGATTTATTTTTAAATACTAAAAGCGTACCTATATTTTTTATTCAAATCTTGATATTTAAATTCTCGTTTGCAATTTAGCATGACTTCTTTCTCTAAAAAATAAAAAATACTTTGATTTATTTTTCTGAAACCGGCTGAAGGGCTCTCCAACCATGGCCACAAAAAAATATACTAACTAATTAAAAAGATATGTGACGGATAAAAATGCTAAATGCCACCTGATCTGATGGTCAAATTAAGAAATAGTTTGTCCGTCACTTAGCGCTAATCAAGACTGGTGAAACAGAAATTTTTATTCCATGTGACAAATAAGGTTATGATCAAGCTAATCCGAACTTTAAAAAAAGTGGTGAAACAGCCCCTAAATGTCTTACTAATGCAGTTATAGTCGTTTTTTCTCTGCTCAAATACGTTCGTGACGAAACTATTTTTGTAGTGTCACCTTTTCAAAGAATCCGCGATATAAAAAACATAGGCACGTGACCTTTAAAGCAAGCAATAAAACTTCTGCAACAGTAATTAAACAGTGTTCAAGCACGCAGCACCACTGGCCAGTAAACATACATTAATTAAATAAAATCAGGTGAGCTGAACTAATGAATTCAGCCGGTCGGCGACACACTAATCAGGGTGTAATTGTGTGACCGTTTTAATGCTAATGCAGCCAGTGGACGGATCGTCTTTCCTGTCGCGAGTTTTTTCCTTTACTTAACTGTTGGTTAAAGTGCGGGTGAGAACGGCCTTTTGATATAAAAATGCGACATAGTTTTTGTTGCAATTTATAACAATGTATGAAGACGTTAGGACTTCTTGGAATTGAGAAATACAGGGTGTAATCAAAATAGTGATCCAACAGTAGTGTTCCTTACTCAGTTAATGCTGGGCAACATTTTGCACTAACTCATTTGTTTTAATCTAATATATAAAAATCTCGTGTCACGGTGTTTGTTATCGAACTCCTCCGAAACGGCTCGACCGATACTCATGAAATTTTGTGTGCATATCGGGTAGGTCTGAGAATCGGTCAACATCTATTTTTCATACATTGATTTGGTGATTTCATGGCAACAAAGTATGAACATCCCAAATTTTGTCAGACTCATTTTAGTAATTGAGTTAATAATAATTGTGTTGTCCAGCTGTCGCCACGCCTTTCGTTATATTAGTCGTTTCCATTGTTATTATAGCAATGTGAAATATTATGTGTCAAGGGATACGCCTGAGTCAACCTTCATGGTACAAGGCGTCGCGACAGTAAGAGAAGTTAAAGGAACTCTGAATCTTACCTGGGTTTATTCCCCTGGGGACAGGCATGGGCTCTATCTGCTTCGCTATACTTCTGCAAGGTCTGCGTTCACCATCTACACATAGAATACATCATTGACACCGATGTCTTCGGTTCCACTACTAAGTGTCGCAGACTACCATCAAACCATTGCTCGTTTAGTATCTTTAAGTCTTACTTATTTAGGTGCACTTCGCCTATAAGGAGTATCTTGAATAGTCGAGGGGACTGTACCAGTAAGGAATCAATGCCATCATCATCAACGGTTATGACATATCTCGTTCTAGTAGCTAGTCAAGTCGGTGGTTACTGTTCATAAGTCAAAGTAATGCCACACGCATTACTCTCTGATTAGACTCTTAGTTGCCAGCTCTGGCTCTTACATCGCGCACCAATCATGTGCCTTTCTCTGATGATACATGATGGAAAGTAACGGCGGCCCCCCAGCTCAGTGAGTTTCGTGGGTCCCCGGAACTCCCCCATCCTACGGAGCACCAGTCATGTGCCTTCGTCCCTAACCATACACGATGGAAAGGTAATGACGGCCCATCAGCTCAGTGAGCCATTTAAGTCCCCAGAACCTCACCATCCTATACTGTGCACCAGTCATGTGGAAGGTAATGACGGCTCCCCAGCTCAGTGAGTTTCGTGGGTCCTCAGAACCTCCCCATCCTACGGAGCACCAGTCATGTGCCTTCGTCTCTAACCATACACGATGGAAAGGTAATGACGGCCCATCAGCTCACTGGAGATTCGTGGGTCATCAGAACCTCCCCATTCTATACTGTGCACCAGTCATGTGCCTCTGTCTCTTGGTATCCAGGCTTTATACAGGTCCACCATTCCGTGCCTTTCTCAAGTCATTCGCGATGGAAAGCAATGACGGCCCCCCAGCTCAGTGAGTTTCGTGAGCCGCTCAGAACTTTCCCATCCGATACCGTGCACCAGTAATGTGCCTTTGTCTAGTATGTATGGTCGTAGCTAAGTTTAGTCTGGAGAAACGAATAACGGTCATTGCCTACCCAACATAGAGGACTCATGATACAGGGAATATTAAGGGCATTTACGATACTCAAAATGTCAATGTCTACATCTATGATACTTAGCTTTCATTGCTTGAGGATCAGGAAACCCGGTAAACGAACACTATGAATTTACATCAGATTAAACTTCTACTTTGGCGCCATTATCAAACGAGATTGAAACTAACATTGACAGGTATGCTTAACTCACCATAGAGTAGAAAATGTTGCCAGCTTAAAGGCATTAGGGTATCGCGACACGATAAGTCGCGACACCAGCATTAACTAAGTAAGGAACACTACTTTTGGATCACCATTTTGATTACACCCTGTATACTTCATTGCTTGAATGGGGGAGTATAAGCTAATAAAACGAGAATTTAGTTGAGTGAAGGCAATTTTTTTTTTCTTTTCAATTTCCACTACTGAATGTAGGTTTCCTAAACGCTTCTATACGGACGGTCGCCTCAACGTATGCTGATATGGAGGTGAAACGGAGGTGCGCAGATTCTGACCTTTGAGTCATTGTTTGATGTCACCGCTCCGCTCTTAAAATGGATATGTGCAATGATTACCGTAATTACCCATTATTTATCCCTGTATAACCAGGTGGTAGAGCCCTACTTATCCATTATTTTAATCTATTCATTGATCACAAGCATAAACATTAATCAAGTATTTTGATCAATGCACATCTTCTAATCTTCTATCTATCTAATCCCATCATCATCATTTCAGCCAAAAGACGTCCACTACTGAACATAGGCCTCCCCCAAGGCTCGTCAAACAAATCGGCCCTGCGCCATCCGCATCCAACGCATTCCCGCCACCTTAACCAGGTCGTCGCTCTATCTTGTTGTAGGCCTATACTGCGTCTTCCGGTCCGCGGACGCCACTCGATAACCTTTCCGGCCCATCGGCCGTCAATTCTACGAGCGATGTGCCCAGCCCACTGCCACTTAAATCTGGCGATTCTTCGAGCTATGTCCGTGACTTTAGTTCTTGCGTGGATTTCATCATTTCTTAATGCTATCCCGCAGAGACACTCCAAGCATAGCCCTCTCCATCGCCCTCTATCTAATCTAATCTAATCTATCTCGTCACAGTGTCTGTGATCGAACTCCTCAGAAGCGGATTGACCGATTTTTATGAAATATTTTGTCTACATTTGGTAGGTCTGAAAATAGGTCGTATCTAGGCTATTTTTAGTACCCATATGCTTCGCGACGTAGACGCGGGCGATAGCTAGGAATTTTATAAAATTGTGTTTTCTTGGTTTTGAATTGAAATTTACGTTTATTTTACTCATTTAAGTAAAACTTGAAGATTAAAGCTACATGCAAGTGACCAGCCGATGACAGATCATTGACCCCTTACAAACAAAGTCCCGTTTCTTGACATTGTGGACCGTATCATGTCATCACATTCACACGGGAGTCGAACTCTGACCCGCAGACTCCAAATGATTGTAGCCATGATTAAATGTTAGCCTGAGGCTGTCTTGATGTCGCATGATGTATTCTAATGACTTAGAATCATTAGGGCCGCGTGAGAAATGATTTGGACATAGAAATCGGTGTTGTGTAAGTATGTTTTTATGTATGTTTGTAACTGAGTAGTATTAAAATAAACGTTGAAAGTTATGATCGAATGCTAGCAGGTTCAGATTCGTGAGATAACTTTTTTAATCCTAGTGGTTTGACTTATGGCCTCTCAAGTAGAGGGCCGTGGGTTCGAACCCGGGCTCACACCTCTGTGTTTGTTGGATTTATATGCGAAATTACATTTGAAATTTACCATGGTTTTTACGTTGAAGGAAAAGATCGTGAGGAAACGTGCACACGCCTGCTCAGAAATTCTTGGTCGGCGTGGGAACTACGGTCTAAGCCTTCTTCATCCTGAGAGAAGGCCTGTGTCTTGCAGTGGGACGTATACCTATATAGGCTGGGTTGACAATGACTACCTGACTATTTGACTAATTATGCCAAAATATTTAATTAATTGACAGAACCTACAGATAAGACAATTCTATTTATTTTTATCTATTCTAACTAAAATTATATTCACAGCAAAAATTATCGGCTTCGTATTATCAAACCGACGAGCGCTCGACAGCATTGGCCTACGTACTTCCAGGCCTAGGGAATAATGTACTATTATAATCCTATCAACAATTTTAACATTGTTACTAAGCACTTTTATATTAATTGATTGCGACCCCACGTAATTCGTTACAACTAGCACCAATACGACGAAACTTTCACGTACAAAACGCTAGTAAATATGAAACATAATTAAAATGTTCATACCTTATTTTCTCATGGTTTTCAGGGGCACAAGCATAGTGTATATACCCCACAGAGGCAAACGCCTGAGTTAATATGTGCAAGGCTGTCATTATGTTATGATATATCTATACCTACCTATACAGGGTGTTAGGTAATGAGTGGATAATCCTTGAACTACGGATAGAAGGCACTTAGGACGTTACAATAAAGCTAATATAGGTTTAGTAAAAGTGGCACGGTTTTCGAGATATTTGGACTTTTAGGTTTTTTTCGAAAATTAACAACCCTTGTTCAATGTTTTGATCATAGCACCATTTTAAACTATTTTTTTTTATTTTTTATTTTTGCTCCATATTTTTGAGGACTTGTGTAATCACCACCATTAGGCATCACCATTTTTGTGAGAATTCATTAGATTTTTTAAAAAAAAATCGCAAACTTCATTTTTGCGTTTTCAATCGTACATTGACCAAACTTTCAGCTCTAATGGTGAAAAAAATACACTACCGTCTAGTTGCCAATAAGCTTAAAAACATGCCAATTTATTGAAAATTTAAAAATAGTAATTACCTTTTGAATTCAAAATCAAAATGCCAAAATAATAAAAAAAAGACACGCTCACCCACATTTTTCCCAATGTACTTTTTGTATCCCGGCCGTAGAATTCAAAACTTTTTGTTGCAAAAATAACATTACTGGCCACTAGTTTAAATGTTATTTATTCCAAATTAAAAAAAACATGCCGACTGCTTTTTGTTTTTTTTTTCGAATAAGATTTTGAATTATGGCTTCGGCCATAGTTCTCATGCGGGCCCAGTGCGGATTGTAGGTACAACATCGAATTTCGCCGCAAGGTTTCAAATAAAATAAAAGTAAATTACAACATGTAATTTCGCACGTAAATTCTAAATAACCGAAAACGGTATATAATTGGATCTACTACAGTTACGGCATGGTTTTCGTTTGCGATGTACAAAGAACAGCCGAGCAAGATTTCATGCTGCATTGCAAAGTATGTAAGAGAAACAAACACGCACACCCGCATACAGGCACACACACACTCGCATACAGGCACACACACACACACACACACACACACACACACACACACATTGCGTTTGTAATAATAGTAGAAAGGAGGGGTGGGAGCAACTGTTTGATTGACTGTAGACAAAAGAAGCGGCTTTGGGATGTTGAAGAACTTCTTCATATTGAGGTAGGACTTCGACGAATTTGCCCCATCTCTCAGGCGTTATAGTTACAATACGTTTACTTTTAGTTTACCACTGACAGATGGCTTGCCTTCATTTCATTTCCAACTTTAACACCATGCAAATAAAGTAGCTATTACAAAATCTGCAAACGTGGGTAACAGTATTCTAAAATTGGCTTTATTTGTAGGTCGTTAAAGTTGAATATATTGAAGGCAAACCATCTGACAGTGGTAAATTTTATGTAATTTTACTGTACACTACTGATCTACTATACAATATAATGATGCTTATAAGAATGATTAAACAGCATATTGGCGAACTGGTAAACGGAGCTTAGACAACAGAATAGGCGTTGGGACTTTATATTTTCTTCTTCATATTGAGGTAGGACTGCGACTAATTTGATACGTCCCTTGGGTGATTCATCATCCCAGCTTATATACGTCCTATATCATAGTTCCCACGCGGGGCCAGTGCGGATTGGGAACTTCACATACACCGTTGAATTTTTTTTCTTAAGGTGAGTGCAGGTTTCCTTCATCGTAAAGCTCATGGAAAATTTAAAGTATAGCTTCACACATAAATTCCGAAAAACTCAGAGGTGCGAGCCCGGATTCCAACCCACGACCCTCTGCTTGAGGGGCAATAGGTCAAACCACTAGTGGCTCTAATATCACAATACACATGACAATTACACAGCGTATCCTTAAAAATCCAAAATACCACAGTGCATGAAGTCAAAAGTCTGATCAGTATGTGTTGCCAGTGATGACAAGGGGAATTGAGACGTAGTCGCTTCCAATCGGCCTCATAAGATATCTCAAAGTCACTTAGGCTGCGTATCCACCGGAGCTGTGCGAGGACGCGTTGCGAGGGATGTGTCTGTCATGAACCAATAGAAACACTTTATTTAAAAGTGCCTAAGTGAATTAAGTGTTTCTATTGGTTCATGACAGACACATCCCTCGCAACGCATCCTCGCACATCTCTGGTGGAAACGCAGCCTCAAGGAGCGTTGGTGCAAGCAATGCTCGGAGCTTTCTTACGTGATCGAATAAGAAAGGAGGAGATCCATAGCAAAACCAAAATTACAGACATCTATAGCTCGGAGAGCTTCCAGACACATTGCTTGTCCCCGGGCGTTATAGTTACTACACTATAGCTCTGCTCAATATATTAGAATGCTGGTGATTACACAGCGTAGTTTTAAGCTTTGTCTCTGTGTGGTACTCTGGGATGTTAGCGATATGTTTAATGGGAGGCTAGTAATTACTTCGCGGGAACATTATTGGAGCATAAGAGGCGGCACGAGTAAAGCTACAATGTATCGGAGCGAGGATTTATGACATTTGTTCCTTAGGGAGCGGCCATGTTGTGGAGGGGCATAGTTCGATTGCAAATTTTCTTAACGATTTTCTGGGGGTCTGTAATATTCTAATGAATACATTGGTTATTTTTGGGTGGAGCAGAAAAAAATTGTAACACGTTAAAATGAAGTTAAATATATAAAACGACTGACTGTGATACTAAAATTAGGTACCCATAGAATTATAATATGGTTGATTTTAGTGTTACAACGGAAATTTTTCATGCAAATTTTGACTCATGATTATGCTGAGCCAGTGTCCAATTTACAACCGCAATGACACACTCTTTTTTTTAGCCTTTGTATTGTCCTTTTTGTAAAAATATTTGTGTGTCTTGTGTTGTTGTAAATAAATGTATTTTCATTCTTTTCTTTCTTTCTTTCATCATCCTAGCCTTTATACGACCCAGTGCAGGGCACAGACCTCCTCTCAGATTGAGAGGGCTTGGGCCGTAGTTCCCACGCGAGTCCAGTGCGGATTGGGAACTTCACATACAACACTGAATTTCTTCTCAGGTGCATGCAGGTTTCCTCACGATGTTTTCCTACACCGTAAAGCTCATGGTAAATTACAAATGTAATTTCGTACATAAATTCCGAAAAACTCAGAGGTGCGAGCCCGGACTCGAACCCACGACCCTCTGCTTGAGAGACCATAGGTCAAACCACTAGGCCACCACGGCTTACAAGGCCACCACGGCCAATTTCGACTACCTTTGTTAAAGTGTTCCACTTTTGAAGTCCACCCTCGAATTCTCTATCTTCAACTCTTGCGCTACCCAATGCTGAGTATATTTGTCTAAAGCTCTCTGCCGTTTTGAGGTTTTTTTGCGGTCTTGCGTTTTCTTTTGAAATTATTACGTTGTTCCAATTGTAAATAAAACCGGCCAAGTCCGAGTCTCCCTGGTACATCGAGGGTTGCGTATATATTTGTAAAACTATAAATCCTTGTAAACTTACCCTAACTTTAAGATCAGTTTAAATTTTTTGCTGTACCTACCTACAGTATTCAACTCATTAACCCTGTCAATATACAACGTATACAAACAATCGACTTATAAGCTATCCAATAATCTTTAACGACGCTATATAAACGCTTTGTTTACCTACGGAGCTTAAAAATCACCTGCCGCCCACTTTTTGTTCATTTTAAAGTTCAGAGTACAGTATAAAGCATTTTAATTTAAATTAAAAATAAATTATGGGAAGACTATTTACGCGTAGCTTTATTAAGAACTTTTTTTCAAGCGCCAAGCTTCTTTGCAAAGCTTTCTTTACGGTAAACTACGGTAAAAGAAAACATTGTGCGTTAAACCTGGGGCCGTATTGTCTAACGCTTTTGACGCTTGCCTTCGCTTTCACCGTCTCTTTCTGTCATCATCTTATACCGTTTGACAGGAAGAGATAGTGATTGCGAAGGCAAGCGTCAGAAGCGTTAGACATTAAGCCTGCTGTACGCTTAGTATAAGTTTTACTTCACCAAAATACTTCTCGAT
Source organism: Archips xylosteana (assembly GCA_947563465.1). Lineage (NCBI taxonomy): Eukaryota > Metazoa > Arthropoda > Insecta > Lepidoptera > Tortricidae > Archips > Archips xylosteana. The sequence goes on from OX387360.1 coordinate 6,635,033, forward strand.
CGCGTTTACGTAAAAATTACAATTCTATGGAAACATGGACGCGCGCGCGCGAAGGCGCTGTCCATGTTTCCATAGTAATTGATTTTTTTACGTAAACGCGATCGAGAAGTATTTTGGTGAAGTAAAACTTATACTAAGCGTACTGTACGTACCTACGAAGGAATTCAACGGTGTGTGTGAAGCTGCTAATCTGCACTGGACCCGAGTGGGAGCTACGGCCCAAACCCTATCATTCTGAGAGGACGCCTGTGCCCTGAAGTGGCATATACGCCAAGACGATGATTATGAACTACTTACTTACTTGGGAAATTCACGTTACGCGCCTTCGTGTATGGCAATAGCTCTAGTAGACCTATCCGGCAAACCGCAACGTGCATAGCCAGCTTTACGCCTTCCCTGCAATCAGGTAAAAACGACAAGGAAGTAGCGACATTTTATGATCACCTGTAAAAGTAGACATTGAAATTATTGTATTCTAGCATTTGTAAATCATCTTTATGGTAAGTGAATAAAGTTGAGATTGCAATTTGGGATTTCGCATCATATGCGCGATGGGATTTAGCATTATAATTTGTGCTCATACGCATGTGTTAAGTATGGATGCTACAAACGATTTATCATGAGCCAGTCAGGATTTATTTGAAAGAAATGTTTTAATGATCTTTAGTTTTTTATTTATTTGGTGTGTATATGTGTGTGTGTGTGTGTGTGTGTGTGTGTGTGTGTGTGTGTGTGTGTGTGTGTGTGTGTGCGTGCGTGAGTGTACTTGCGTGTGTGTTTGTCACTCTTTCACTCGTAAACGGCTTTTAGTCGGCCAGATAGCCCTAGTTGTTAGAGAACCTGACTACGAAGCTTGAGGTCCCGCGTTCGATTCCCGGTCGGGGCAGATATTTGTGTGAAAAATACGAATGTTTGTGCTCGAGTCTTGGATGTTTAATATGTATTTAAGTATGTATCTATCTATATAAGTATGTTTATCCGTTGTCTAGTACCCATAGTACAAGCTTTGCTTAGTTTGGGACTAGGTCAGTTGGTGTGAAATTGTCCCATGATATTTATTTATTTTTATTTATAAATGAATGGACAGATTTATCTTCATCCCGTATTACCTGTGTTGCCTTACCTATATTGTACTAATAGTGCTACTAATTATTTATAGGTATAACAACATCTAAAATAAGAAATCAAGAGTCATTTATTTAAACAAACACTGATAGTTATTTTTCGCGCGCATCCTAGCTACTTATTATTGTTTATCTCCAATACGCCAATTTGAATAAAAATATTCTGTACTTCAAATCAACTGACAATAAATCATGTCTGTCAGTTCATAGTTCTGCAATTAATCATAATCGGAAATCAAAACGAGTTTGAGATGTTTGGCGTATTGATCCGCTGTATTAATATTTGATTTGTCAGTTATATTTTTAAAATAAGACTCGTGTCTAAAATATTCATCTTGATTTGTCTTAGTAGTAATTAAATAATACCTACTTATTCTGACCCCAAACATTCACTTTTTTGACAAAGATAATCAGTATAAAGCGTATAAAGTTTGCGTGGTGTTCCAATAATCGGATTTACTTGACATAATATAATAATAATCATCATCATCATAATCAGAGATCGGAATTTTCACGGCAAAATATAAGACTGTCGCAATCAAGCTAGTGTTAGAACCAATTTTTTATCGATATCGATAGTAGTGCAATAGAAGAAAAAACGGTCCACTAAATAAAAAAACATATTTAATACAGAATTTTAGGTCCTTGCTCAGGCTCTAGACTATCTGTATACCAAATTTCATTTAAATCGGTTCAGTAGTTTTAGCATGAAAGCGAGACAGACAGACAGACAGACAGAGTTACTTTTGCATTTATAATATTAGTTAGGAAGTTAGGATGGAGTCAAATTTTTAAGTCATGTCAACATCTCGGCGTCTGCGACGCCTAGGTACCTAGCCAACTTGTGGCTCATTTAAATCTTAAGAGGCTGACAACACCTAATTTTGTTGAAATTGATGTCATTTAAACAGTTATATGTTAATAATTATATATTAATATATCAAAAAATTATATGTTAATAATTCATCATATTTCAAAGACCGTGGACGGACTCGATACATAATTGGACGAAATCGGCTCGATAGAAAATAATTGCAAAGATAGGTCTTAAAATCATCATTAAACGGTTCTATGTCTTTATTTTTTTGGCGTATGGGTCTGCAATTAAAAACATGAAGTGAACATATTCATACCTAAACCGCTAACGAGTCATATTTCACAAATAATCCACAGTTTTTTTTTAATTCAATTTTTGCCCGATAAATTTCAATATACCCGGCTGCCCAGTAATAGCGGCATCTCGTTTACTCCGATACAAATAGACTGTGCGCCGACGTTGGTGTTGACAGCCTCTTAAGTGTACTGACTCGGAGTCGCTAATTTTATGTCCGCAGGGGAGATAACTTTTGTTTCCTACGCTGTGTATGGTCCATTACTGGTAACACTAATCTTGAAACAAGCGTTATTTTGAAATTAAATCTTATTTATTTCGTCAATTATATAAGGTAAACGTACCAATGCTCGACACCTCAACGCCTAGTAGATGACAGCCATCTGTAACCTCTCTTACTTAAATATTGAAGGTGCTATATATTGGGTCAGTGTCGAGCACAGGGGCGTTTACCTTAGCTTAGTTCTAGTAAATACTGACCCAATTTCTTGATAATGTATGCCCTAGCGTGAGGCAGTTAAGTAACTTCCACCTTCCTTCCGCGCGTTACGGTATCGCGATCGTCCTTCCTCGTTGCAAAACTGTTGTAGCATGACCTTAATGTACATGGATACTGGTGCAGTTACTTGTTATATACGTTTCTTTAATATAGTTTCGATTGCCGTTTCATGAACGCTGTACCTAGAGTATAGGCGTTTACTTGGGTTGCTTTCTTCGACCAATATTTTTTTTTATTATGAGAGGGAGGCAATCGAGCTAGTGGGTCATCTGAAAAATGATCACCACCGCCCATAAATATCAACAACTCAAAGAGAGTCACTAATCTGTTGCCCAGTAGTTTCGTCTTCAACAAATAATTCTGATGTTCATCGTTTTATCGCTTCAAAACACCCCAGTAATTTTCTTTTTAGATTTATATGCAGCAAAATGGAACCTTGGAATCTCACTGTACTTTTTACATTATTAAGCCTCTTCGCTATCGCCTTTTTAAAAATCTATAACAAACAACACACACACTAATACAACGTCATAGTTTCATCATAGTTTCGGTGAAATTATGTCGCTAATTATGTAACTAAAACTATCTAGATTTTTGAGAATAAATAAATAAATTTATAGCTATTCAATGCCAGAGTAAATACAGATCATTTCAGAATCTGACAACCTCTTAGATACCTAACTAAAGCCCGCAGACGTGGACACCTGAATTATCGAGGTTCCTAAAGGTATGATTGTAATCGAAAACCAATAAAAAAATATTTTTCATCTCTCATACTCGGAAAGTGAGGCAAATCATATCTGACATACGGGAGGATAACTATTATTTCTTCCCTAGGGTAGATATGAATTAAAAAAAATAAAGGCATTGGCTGTCAATGAAACACATACGCATTCAGCCAAGCATTACGGCATATAATTAAGTATTGAGTTTTTTATAATGCCAGTGAAATATTATTAAATTAAATTATTAATTTACATTAGTTTCTTATTTAGTGACTTAAACCAGAAAAGTTGGAAAATGTTAAGAAAAAAACACGGTAAACGACAATGTTATATTGTCCACACAGCCTATCTCTATACAGCTTAACTCCTTGGTTCAAATTGGTTGCTTACATATTTTATAAATAAATTTACTAAAATACCTACTTTATCTACTGTTTTTATTGATTTATTATATTGAACATTCTAAATTTTGTTAAATTAATTATTCTTTAACAATAAACTCCATTGAAATATTTTACAACAATCATATTGACCAGTTTAGACATTTTTATTTATTTATACTTATATTTTCATACTTTCCTTGTGTCCTTGAAATGAAAAGCACAGTGTTTAACTCGGGAAAAACACCAATATCACCCTCGGAATATTGGCACCCTCGCTCGTGTGATATTGGTTATTTTCCTCCCTTGTTGAACAATCTACTATTAATCATATCAATAAGGACCTGCCATAATAGCCGTGGTGAACTAGTGGTTTGACCTATGGCCTCTCAAGCATAGGGTCGTGGGTTCAAATCCCGGCTCGTACCTCTGAGTTTTTCGGAATTTATGTGCGAAATTACATTTGACATTTACCACGAGCTTTACTGGTGTAAAGCTCGTACTACATGCCTTAATGTGCGTGAGTGACGGTACCGACAGCGACTAAGTGTGGTTTTTACAAATTATAGCACTTGACAAAGTTTTTCTTATAGTGGTCAGTCACTGGTGAAAGGGCAATACCTAGGTCGTTTACTCTACCATTGAACCGATTAATTCGAAACGCGAAGCAAGAAAGCAATACCAAACAAAAGCCACAGCGACCAACAACGCCGACATTTCTTAATTCCCCGTAGAACAAACTGATAAGAACGCATTAGTACTGCGGTGCGCCGCGTATCACTTTTTCTATTACAGAGGGCGCGATGGCGTTTGTACGGGACAGGGCGTGGAGTGGAGACGCTTCCAAATACTTACTTATAATTTTTTAAAATTCAATCAAAAGTTTTAACAGGGCATTTGACACTGGTAGCTTTTTTCAGTGCTGGTAAATTTCGTGTCGTCCTTCATGTTTTCATAAGATTACTAGCTGTTGCCCTCGACTACGTCCACGATGAATAGGGGTATAAAAAAAAGCCTACGACCTAATACTCAGACCTACCAAATATAGACAAAAAGTTTTCTTAAAAATCGGTCGAGCCGTTTCGCAGGAGCTCGATAACAAACACCGTGACACGAGATTTTTTATATA